>CM060436.1:59140883-59586944 GCA_030545235.1 Helianthus tuberosus
TTATAGTTGTCAATTTATGATGTAATATGTTGATTGGATGGTATAAATGGTGTTTACATACATGTAATAAAGTGAAAATATTGTTAATGGTATTGTATTATGGATGGTATGGTATTGTATAATGGATGGTAGGAGGTAATGGTAGTGTATTATGGATTGTATGATAAATGAAAGGGAAAGTGTATTCAAAGTAGTGTACCAAAACACCTTATTTCATGTTGATACATATAAATGCGCATGTGCATTTCTAATATTGGTAATGTAAAAAGTAGTGTATTACATATGGTAGTGTAAATGAAAGTGCAATTGTCTAATATGTGTAATGAATTACGGAATTTGTCAAAGAAATGACAAAAATGCACATGTGCATGCTTGTGTATTATGGATGGAATGATAGATGAAAGAGAAAGTAGTGTACCAAAACTCCTTATTTCATGTTGATACATATAGATGCACATGTGCATTTCTAATATTGTTAACGTAAAAAGTAGTGTATTACACGTGGTAGTGTAAATGAAAGTGCAATTGACTATTATTTGTAATGAATTACGGAATTTGACAAAGAAATGATACATATGCACATGTGTATGGATAACTGTTACTCGATTTTTTTTTTTTTGAAATTTTTTTTTATTTTTTTTTAGCAAAATATAGCGATTTTTCCAAAAAAAATAGTAAAAAAATAAAAAAAATTTGGATGTTTTTTAGAATTTTTTAGGAATTACTGTTTGTGTTCACACTGGTTCTCGCAATAAAGGGTGGTTCCTAACGGATCTTTGTCATATATATATATATATATATATATATATAGGGTAAGGTTCATGCGAGAACCACCTTTATTGCGAGAACCGCGAGAACCAATGTGAACACAACCTAAAATAGCTAAAAAAACCTAAAAAAAACCTAACCCCCCCCCCCCCCCCCCCCGCCCCCCAAAGCTAACCCCCCCCCCAAGCTAAATGCTAAAAACTAAACCCCCCAAAAAAACCTAAAAAAAAACCTAACCCACCCCCCCCCCCCCACCCCACCCCAAAAACCTAAACCCCCCTCCCCCACCCCCCCAAAAACCTAAACCCCCCCCCCCCCCCCCCCCCCCCCCCCCTCAAGCTAAAAGGCTAAAAACTAAACCCCCCAAAAAACCTAAAAAAATCTAAAAAAAATCTAAAAAAAATCTAAAATTTTTTTTTTGATTTTTTTAATATTTTTTATGTTAAAATCGCTACTTTTAGAAGCAAAAAAAAAAAAAAAAAAAAAAATTTTTTTTAAAAAAAAAAAAAAAAAAATTTAAAAAATTTTTTTTTTTTTTTTTTTTTTGCTACGAAAAGTAGCGATTTTGTTATAAAAAATATTAAAAAATAAAAAATAAAATTTTTGTGTGATTTTTAGCTATTTTTAGGCATTTTTTGTTGCGTTCACATTGGTTCTCTCGCGGTTCTCGCAATAAGAGGTGGTTCCTAACGGATCTTTGTCCTATATATATATATATATATATATATCGGATCAGTATCATTACAGAACACTAATTATCGCGAGAACTAAAAGAACAACTCTAAATCACTAAATTTTTTGATTTAAGGTTCATATTTTTTAATTTTTATGTTTCTTAAATTCATATGTGTATTATATATACATTAAAAAACCATAAATTTTTACCAACATACGACCTACATACATGTAGGTAATAAAGATGGTTCTCGCATGAGTCCTACCCCATATATATATTGAAGAGTAAAAACTTTACTCAAAGTCAGCGGAAAACATTGAGATAAGTTAAATGTTAAGCCTCAAATGTGTTTAAAAAAGGAAATAACAAACTAAAACTTTCAACTAATGATGAGTATTTGGTATCAGATACCGGTACCGTATCAATTATATTCGGTACCGGTACCGGTATTACGTTTTAACATTTTTCAGGATTGAGATTTTCGGGATCAATACCGATATATTTCGGTAATACCGAATTAGTACCAATTAAAAGGTTAGCATATTTAAATGGGAATATACCATTTACAAACATGGCCGTACTAAATTAATTCAAGTGATCCCACTTTTTCCCACCCATAATTCCTATGCGTACTGGAGAAGAGAAAGGAATGGGATGGTACATGACAATTGAGTAATTGACAATGTTTAAGAAAAGTCAAATGGAATGGAGTGAATGTTTTAACTCTTTTTGTGCAGAACCTACTCTGATGAAGGATATTATTATGTAGTGTAACTTTTTATTTTTATTTTTGTCCAGAACCTACTGTGATGAAGGATTGTCATGTATTAGATCTAGCCTTTTGTTGTCTGATGAAGGATTGTTATCCATTTAACAAATCGGTAGCAACCGGTACCATACCGAAAAACCAGTACCGGTCTTTAGGGCTGCAAACGAACCAAACGTTTGGCGAATAGTTCGTGAACCGTTCGGTGGAAAGTTCGTTTGTGTCCGTTCGCTTATTAAACAAACGAACACTAACAAAAAAATTCGTTCGTTTAGTTAAATGAACGAACATGAACAGAGGTCGTGTTCGTTCATTTATGTTCGTGAACGTTCGGTAACGTGTTCGTTTGTGTTCGATAATTCATTAGTTTTTTTAGTTTTATATTTTATTTAAATGCTTAAAATTCCGATAAATTAAAGATTTAATAAGTGTCATCGTATTATATATTATGTTTATGAACGTTTGTTTGTGTTCGTTTGTTTACAATTGTGTTCATAACATCAACTCATTTGCGTTAATCAACGTCCGTTTTCGTTCATTGCCTACAATTAACGAACAAACACAAACGAACACGAACAAGTTCATTTCCTTGACAAACGAACACAAACATAAAATCTCGTTCGCTAAGCGTTCATGAACACATATGTTTCTTAACAAACGAACAAGAACAAGGCCTTGTTCGTGTTTGTTCGGTTCGTTTGCAGCCCTATCGGTCCTGTACCGGTATTTTGGATGCGGTATTCGGTAACAATTTTCATGAAAATCGGTATCGGTACTTTCGGGATGCTCATCCCTACTTCCAACTTTTGCAAATGGACCCGAAAGGCGTTTCCTATGTCAAACTAAGGAACCATTTTTGTAACCAACTCATCCCAAAATATATTGGATTTAATGTCTAGCTAAACATATATTGTATAACTCAACTACCTCCTGCATATTTGTGTGATGCCAATACAATTTCTTCCTCTTCTTAGCCTAACCTATATATAATGAGCGTATTATAATCTCATGAGATGCAATAAGATGACTTGTTTATTTATAAACCAAGTAACTATTAATTAGTTAATAAACGAAAATGAAACTCCTCACAGGTTAAAACTTTTTGTCTGACAAAAATATTTAAATCCTTGTGACCCCACTTTTCCCCTCACCAGATTTCCCAATTGTTAATGTTACAAGTAATATTAGAACTTTAAAAGTAATAATAATATTTCGCTTTCAGTTTTTAATGATAGATATTCCGTCAAAGAGACGTGGATCCACATATTACCACTTCTCATATGCATACAAAATACTTGGTAACATCAATAGAGTAGGGGCAAGAAATAAACCTAGGATACGCAAATTTGAGATAGCACATGCCTACTAACGATTTTTATTGCTCCCCATGGATTGCATCGACAATGTGTTTATTAGGTGGGTTCAAAATGGTAACTCCAAATTTGAGAACAGATGGGATGATATGTTAATTGCTAAAGAGAAAGAAAAAAGAATGCAACGATACAATTGAAAATTAAGTGAAACATTAATATTATATTATATCAATTATATAGGGATAAGATCAAATAAGAAGTATAGTTTGGCTAGAAAGGATAAGAAGCAATAGCGTTATGACATGTGACAAAATTTAAAAAATAAAAGAGACGAGTATTTTAGTCAATTTCATCCAATTTTCTCCCTTCTTCTTTCCCTGTAACTTCTATATTACAGTGCGATTTTCGTCATCAATTAATGATTCAAACACTCAATCAACGTGTTCTTCAATTTTTTTTAAAGAAACCCAGTTTAATTTCATAAAAAATCTCTTTTTCCCTTGATTTTGAAGCGATAAGTGTTTCTAACATTCAAATTTCGTCAATCGTTGGAGAAATCTGAAGAAATCAGATTCGATCTATGTAAGAAAATTTTAAATTGCATTTTTTATAATCTGGGTTTTTAATTGAGTTATTGCGTTTTACAAATAAATGAAAAAACCATTTTTTTTTTATATTTTCAGTCCATTGTGTTTTAGAAACAACACATTTTATTGTGTTTTTAGTCTATTGTGTTTTAGGAAAAAAATATTTCTTTATGTTTTTAGTCCTTTGCGTTTTAGGTAGAACACATTTTATTTTTTCTAGTCCATTACATTTTAGATAAAACACATTTTTATACGTTTTTAGTGAACTGCGGTTTATAATAATCACATTCTTTTGTGTTTTTAATACATTGTGTTTTAGAAAAAACACATTTCTTTGTGTTTCTAGTCAATTGCGTTTAAGAATAAACACTTCTTTTATGTTTTTATTACATTAAGTTTTAGAAAAAAAAAACATATTTCTTTATTTTTTTAGTTCATTACGTTTAAAAAAGATTTTTTTTTGTTTTTGTTTTTAGTTTATTGCGTTTTAGAAAAAAGACATTTTTTTGTGTTTTCTAGCCATTTCGTTTTAGAAAAAAAGACATTTTTTTTTTGTTTTTAGGCCGTTGCATTTTAGAAAAAAGACGTTTCTTTTTGTTTTCTAGACATTGCGTTTTAGAAATAAGACATTTTTCTCTATTTTTAGGTCATTGCATTTTAGAAAAAAGACTTTTCTTTGTGTTTTTAGTCTACTGCGTTTTACAAAAAATGACATTTCTTTGTGTTTTTCAGCCACTGCGTTTTAGAAATAACACATTTCTTTGAGTTCTTTGTCAATTGCGTTTCAGAACAAGCCATTTCTTTGTGTTCTTTGTCAATTGAGTTCTTTGTCAATTGCGTTTCAGAACAAGCCATTTCTTTGGGGTGAAAAGTGGAGTTTTTTGGTAAAAAAAATGGGATGAAAAGGTTGAATATATAGTGATTGGGGGTGAATTTTGTTTTTTGTTTTTTATAAAAAAGGGATGTGACCGTTGAGGGGGGCCCACTTTTTTGAAACCTTCACCTGTCTCCAACGTCTCCTAGAGGACGGAGGAGACGCAAAGCATAGGAGGGGGGCGGTGTGGGTCGCCTGCGACGAGCCTAGACGGGTAGGGGACGACCCCCATACCCTTTGCCCTTATAGTATAATAATTGTAACGAAAATCGGTAATTATAGGACGTGACATTATATTATAATAATTGTACGAAAATCGGTCTTTTCAATATAACATATAGATATTGGTCTTTTCAATATAAATATATATAAATAATCTCTTTATTTGTAGGAAATATTCAACTATCATGTATCTCCTATATTAGGGTGAGCGGAGTGGAGCTCGGTGAGAGGCGGTAAATCTTTTTACCGAAAGGGTAAACCGCCGCCAACAAAGCCTTTACCGATTTTGGTTGAGGAATTTGGTGAACCCTCAACGATTCGGCGAGAGGGAGGGGGGGGGGGGGGGATGGGTGTGTGATGGGTCCATTCCTTCTCAACCAATCACACATTTTTTCTTTAAAAAAAAAAATAGTTT
Source organism: Helianthus tuberosus (assembly GCA_030545235.1). Lineage (NCBI taxonomy): Eukaryota > Viridiplantae > Streptophyta > Magnoliopsida > Asterales > Asteraceae > Helianthus > Helianthus tuberosus. The sequence continues at coordinate 59,146,505 of CM060436.1, forward strand.
ACCGTCAACGTTTTTAAGCATTAGGTAACTTATTTAGGTGAATTAATATAGCAATGTGTGATTGGGTAAATTACGAGTTTACCTATTTGAAATAGGTAACCACTCCCTTCACCCTTACATTTATTGTGGCGGTAATAGTGAAATATTCGTACTGGTGAGAATGGGCCGCAAAACTATTGTTATGGGTAAGAAGGTGACAGCCAACCAGTGAATGCCATGTTGCATCCAATAGGTTTTTTATTATTTTTTTAGTTTTTTTACTTTTAATGTCAATATATGTATAACTTAAAGCAACACTTAACACTTAGTATTGAAATTGTTTGTGGTGAGTGGTTGATTTATGCTAAAGCTAATGAAGTGACCGAGGTTTTTTTTTTTAAATTAAATTTAATATCTCTTAACTTTGCCCAGTTTAGTTTTTTTTTTTTTTTTTTTTTTTTTTTTTTTTTTTTTTTTTTTAATCTTAACTCAATTTACGGTACTACTTCTAGACTTTAATAAAGTTACTCTATAGTTCCTAAATTTATATATGCTTTTTCCTTTGACGATGGTATTTTTATCTACGTCTCCATGTTATTTTATTAAGATTGTGTTATAAATAGTATATACAAGTAACCCAAACAAAAGCATACGTGCTATCAAACTGATAAATATTCAGTTTAACGCCACGCAATGCGGGCGAGGCATTCCCCAGATACTTGACACAAAAACGAATTACAATAAATCTATATTATATTAATATATATAAAGAGTATAAAAATGTAATTATATTTTAAATCTTTAATTAATTACAACATTTAAAGGATATAATATTTTAGAACATGCATTCATTTTTTAACTAACTTTCCCTCCAATTTTCAGATTATCATTACTTTTTCATATGTTAATATTTAAAAGAACTACACCGTAAAAATAACTATTTTATTTAATTTGAGTACGGTAATGGTATATTTTTTATTTTAAATTTAAAAACAAATTAACATTTATGTTGTTAAGAACTGAGTTTCTTTGTTTGCAAACAAATATTGATTATCAACAATAATATTCATTAAACTGAGAGTTATCATCAACAAATTGTTTTCAAATGATTCAATTAATCAAAAGTTTTACAACTCGATCGACTCTACAAACTCCACCACAGCCGATCACACAAACAAATCAGTTCGTACAAAAGAAAATGTGAAGGTGTGTGATAATTAGATCACCAATAGGTGTGATCTATTTATACTAAGTACGGAAGCTCTGCTATGAGATCAGCTGACGTCACCCTCATAGTGACATCTAACATTCCTAACATAAAAGATTCTCAGATGTATACAAACATCTGAGCAATCCTATCATATGTACTAGGCTATACTAAAACACTGATAAGTATTGTTACATTGAATAAACACTCTCTAAGCTATCCTCTGATGCAGTTACCCAAACATTTTTCTGTCACGGCCCCCGTCCCGGTTTGACCCGGTCCAGGAGCCGCATGACAGAAACCCGTGGTATTTATTAATTGAGTTGACAACGGAAGATTTTACAGGATCTTTTTAAAACTTGAAATGCCTGATTATTTTATTTCATAATTTGGGATAAACCCCGTAATTTACAATAGAGGAATTTCAGGAGGAAATTCCCTGATTTACAAAACATGTTTATTTATTTTAACTGAGCCACCTCTTCAAGTTTGTTAGTGCTCCGTAGCACGTTTTCCTTGATTCACAGCAGGTCGCCTGAAACATGTTTTAAAAATATTTTATCAGCGGAGAAATGCTGGCGAGTCACTCAATTTGATAAAACGAAACATAGTTATAAATTACAGCATAAGAGCGATTACAATGGCTTCTATCTTATTTTTATCTGGCGCCGTGTCACCTCCTGGTGACGATGGTCATACCACTATTGGGTCCTTTCACCCAAGTAGTGGTGATTATCACTGTTAGGATTTATTAGCCTAACCCGTGAGAAATTAGTAATGTGCCCAATACCCCACTAGCCAGTGATTCAAGATAACCATGACTTAATCCCTGTAATTATAACTTTTGAAAATAACTAGAGTATTGTAAAACACTTTTGATAAAAGGGAATGACTCACATTGCAGATTTATACGGACAGAGTTTAGCCTACTGATTAGCCTTGTAACCTAATTTAAATAACAATGCACACGAACTAGGTCAGTAACTAATACAGCATTTACGATAACTCACGAGATTAAAACCCTCACAATGAATGACAAAGTGCAACACTTAAACATCCATCGAATTCACGACGAATGACAAAGTATGGCCCTAATGTGGGCAGCACTTAAACATCCATCGGATAGTTTCAATCGATCGGACATTGAATCGTAGCAGCGATCGAGTTAATACCCTGTATCGTAGCAGCGCCTCCCTAATTAAAAATATGATTTCGGACAGTAGAACTTCGTTTTTATGAAAAGATTTCAACACCACTGAACTGCTCATGCCCTGATCTATTTATAGCTGATTTTTGGGGTTTACGCGGCCCGCGTAAACCCTAGCTTGAACCTCACGCGGCCCGCTTGGCTACCTAGTCTACGTGTAGGTTTGCTGGGTCACGAGTAGAGTTGCCAGGTGAACGCCATGTGGCCCGGATGCTTATCCGGTCAAATGTTGAGTTGACGGGCCCGCGTATGGGCCCTCTTGTGCTTTACGCGGCCCGCGAGAGGGTCTAAAATATGATTTTATTGATTTTTGATATGGATTAGGGTTTCGGGGGTCCGGGTTTTCACTTACGGGTCGTTTTGGGACATTTTTGAAGGTCCTTACATCCTCCCCACCTTATTTAGAATCTCGTCCTCGAGATTTACTGAAATAAGTGAGGATACTTTCGCTTTATCTCCGATTCCAGCTCCCAAGTGTATTCAGGTCCTCTCTTTGAATCCCACTTGACTTTGATTAGCACTAGTCGCTTGTGCTTGAGAAACTTGATCTTTCTGTCTTCTATTTGCAGTGGGTTCTCAACAAATTTTAATTTTTCATTTACCTCTACATCTTGAAGAGGTACTACCAAGGATTCATCAGATAGACATTTCTTGAGATTGGATACATGAAATATGTCATGTACTCCAGCTAGCTCCTCTGGTAGTTGTAAGCGATAAGCAACTGGTCCTATACGTTGGATTACTGGAAATGGTCCTACGTATCTTGGACTCGGCTTTCCTTTCTTACCGAACCGAACTATTCCTTTCCAAGGAGAAACTTTTAAGAGAACCTTGTCTCCGACTTGAAATTCCAACGGCTTACGCCTATTATCTGCATAACTCTTCCGGCGATCGCGAGCCGTCTTTAATCTTTCCTTGATTTGAGTGATCTTGTCGGTAGTTTCTTGCACTATTTCAGGACCTGATAATTGACTTTCTCCTATTTCTGCCCAACAAACTGGAGTTCTACACTTGCGTCCATACAGTGCTTCAAATGGGGCAGCTTCGATGGTTGAATGGTAACTATTGTTATAAGAGAATTCGAGTAAGGGTAGGTGGTCATCCCAATTTCCACCAAAATCTATTACACATGCCCTAAGCATGTCTTCCAGGGTTTGGATCGTTCTTTCACTTTGTCCATCTGTTTGAGGATGGTATGCAGTACTTAGATTTAGTCGGGTTCCCATTGCTTCCTGGAAACTTGTCCAGAAATGGAAAGTGAAACGACTATCCCTATCCGATACAATGGAGAGTGGAACTCCATGTAAGGATACTACTTCATCTACATACAACTTGGCTAACCTTTCCATGCTAAAGGTTTCCTTTATTGGTAGAAAATGAGCTGATTTGGTTAATCGATCCACAATTACCCAAATCGTGTCATTACCTTTTCTGGTTTTGGGCAACTTAGTAACAAAATCCATAGTTATAAGTTCCCATTTCCATACCGGCATTTCTAATTGTTGGAGTAATCCCGAAGGTTTCTGGTGTTCTGCTTTAACTTGTGAACATGTAAGACACTTAGACACATATCTAGCTATGTCCTTTTTTCATTCCTATCCACCAGAAATTATTCCTTAAATCTTGGTACATCTTATTGTTACCAGGATGCATGGTATACCTAGATTTATGAGCTTCCTCTAAAATCTTATTTCTTATCTCTCCTTGCTTAGGTACTCAAATCCTTTTCTTGTGGAATCTCCAAATTCCATCACCTCCTTGTTCTAATTCCCTTATTCTTCCCTTCATTCCTTCGGCCTCATCCTTGATTGCTATTTCTTGAATGTTCTTCAGCTGTTCCATTAAGTCTAATTGTAGACTTAATCTAAGAGCACGAACTCGCTTTTGCTTTTCATGATACTTACGACTTAAAGCATCAGTAACTACGTTTGCTTTTCCTTCGTGATATTGAATATCACAGTCGTAGTCACTTATGATTTCCATCCATCTCCTTTGTCTCATATTTAATTCTCTTTGCCCAAATATGTATCTTAAGCTTTTATGGTATGTATAGACAGTAAACTTACTTCCATACAAATAGTGTCTCCAAATCTTAAGGGCAAAAATTATGGCTCCTAACTCTAAGTCATGAGTCGTATAGTTTTCTTCGTGCTTTTTCAATTGCCTTGATGCATACGCAATTACCTTCTTGCGTTGCATTAACACACATCCTAATCCTAGTTTTGAAGCATCGCAGTAAACTTCAAAATCCTCTGTTCCTTCTGGTAAGGCAAGAATTGGAGCGTTTGTTAACTTTTGCTTCAAAATCCTAAAGGCCTCTTCTTGCCTAGGTCCCCATTCAAACTTAACTGCTTTACAGGTTAGCTTAGTTAAGGGTACAACTATCTTAGAAAAATCTTTAATGAATCGTCTATAATATCTAGCTAACCCTAGAAAACTTCTAATTTCCATGGTTGATTGCGGGGCCTTCCATTTGGTAATCACTTCTATCTTAGCAGGATCTACGTGAATGCCTTCGTGATTCACCATGTGACCTAAAAATTGCACTTCTTGCAGCCAAAATTCACACTTCGAGAATTTGGCGTAAAGTTTTTCATTTCTTAACAAAGTTAAGAGTGCATGCAGATGCTCGCAATGCTCCTCCTGGCTTTTGGAATAAATAAGTATATCGTCGATGAAAACAATTACGAATTTATCCAGGTACGGTTTACAGATCCTATTCATCATGTCCATAAATGCTGCAGGAGCATTTGTTAGTCCAAAGGGCATGACTGTAAACTCGTAATGACCATACCTAGTTCTGAAAGCAGTTTTAGGTATGTCTTCTTCTTGTACCTTCAATTGATGATATCCGGGGCGTAAATCTATCTTAGAAAAGTATCTAGCTCCTTGCAATTGATCAAAAAGATCACCAATCCTAGGTAATAGGTATCGATTCTTAATTGTAACCTTATTCAATTCCCTATAATCGATACTGTTGGATCGTCGTGTGACCCTAACGAGTCAATCTGAGTAGTTCATCATCAAATACAAAGGCGGAATCAATGTAAACGATGTCAAAACAGCTTGTTCCTTTCTAATCTTTATCTATTACTGATTTCCTGAGCTTTTACACGTTCAAATGACAAACGGACAGCACCTCGGCTCAGAGACACTGACCTAATTCCATATGAAATGAACACACACAACACCTATATATACTAGTAGTGATTTCGCTTGAAACTGTCACAACCTATTTCAAGAGAAATTCACATGTTGATTTCGCTTGAACTGGTCTGTGTCACTTTCAAGCGAAATTACACATTAACATATAAAAAAACCCTAATTTCAACCCTGTTGTGTGCTCGTTTATCCTATCTAGATATAAGACTCGATTAAGACGAAGTTAACAGACACTAAATGCACCAACAGATACACATTCGCATCGACCCATCTTTCTTTTTCACAAACAACACTGGAGCTCCCCACGGAGATGAACTAGGTTGTATGAATCCTTTGCTTAGTAACTCATCTAACTGCTTTTTCAATTCTAGCATTTCGGTGGGTGCTAACCGATAAGGTGCCTTAGCTATCGGTGTAGTTCCAGGAATTAGATGAATTCTAAATTCTACTTCCCTATCAGGTGGTAATCCAGGTAGTTCTTCTGGGAATACCTCTGGGTATTCTGATACTATTGGAATTTCTTTGAGTTCCTTACCCTTAGTGTTAATGATTACCGGAATCATATACACTATTTCTTGTTTTCTTGAATAACTGGCCAACTTCATTACTGAAATGAATTTCAATGGCTTTCGTGGCTTATCTCCTGTAATCACCACTAATTCTCCTGTAGGTGTATGAATTTATATGGAATTCTTATCACAAAGAATTTGAGCATGGTTGGCTACTAACCAATCCATTCCTAATACAACATCAAATCCAGCTAAATTCATAGGTAACAGGGTTGCAGAGAATTTATGACCTAAAAGTTCTATTTTTCCTTCTCGCAAAACTTTATCTATATGAACAGAATTACCGTCTGCCGTTTCTACCGTAAAAATTTGTCTAAGGTTGCTTAAGGGTAGGTTAAGAGCTTGGCAGAATGAAGTATTTATAAAACTTTGGTTTGCACCAGAGTCAAATAATACTTTTGCATAAACGTTGTGAACTAGGAACGTACCAGCTATCACGTCAGGAATTAATTCTGCTTCCTGAGTAGTCAACTGGAAGGCTCTTGCGTTCTTCTTGGTAGCTCCTTCTGCAGGTTTGGCTTTGTTATCAGCTGGTTTGGCCAATTTAGGGCAGTCTGGCCTAAAATGTCCAGCTTCTCCGCAGTTGTAGCAGATTGTTGCTTTCTTCTTCCTGCAATCTTCTTCTTGGTGCCCCGGAATTTTGCAAAAATTGCAATATCCTTTGCATCTTCCAAAATGCTTCCTTTTACAGGCATTGCAAAATGGAACAGTGGAAGATTGCCCGGTTCCTTTTCTCTTGAAATTACTACGGTTACCCATACGGAATCCCTGGGTAATCTTTTGGGCCACTTCCTTCTTTCTATTTTCTTCTCGCGTACGTACCAGTCCGTCCGTCAAAGTGTTGGCTAATTCCACCACATCATCAATAGTGCGGGGTCTCGCAGCTTTGACGATATCACGGATTTCGCCAATCAATCCCCAAATATAGCGAGAAATAAGTACCGGTTCTGGCGAAGCCAGGGTAGGTACCACTCTCGCATACTCGAAGAATGTCGAAGTATACCCTCGACAATCTACATCCACCATCCGGTGGTTCAGAAATTTATTTGCCATTTGTTCTTTCTCATATTCAGGGCAGAATTTTATTTCCACCAGCCACTTAAATTCTTCCCAGCTCATGGCATAGGCCACATCGCTTCCCTTCGCTTGAAGTACCGTATTCCACCAATCTAGCGCCCCTTCTTTAAAAAGATGCGACGTGTACATGACCCTGTCTTCCTCAACACATTTACTTATTTTAATCACTGCCTCGGTTTTCTCTAACTAACGCAGTGCAGCAGTCGCCCCTTCGTTGCCTGCAAATTCAACCGGTTTACATGCAAGAAACTCCTTATAAGTGCAACCAGGCGTTGCAGCTTTCATTTTCTTAAGGAGTGGGGCTTGCATTCCATCGTTGTTGTTATTAGTATGGTTGCCGCCTCCGTTTACACTATTACTGAAATTGTCACCGTGTGTACGTTTGCTAGGAATAATCTGTTAAGGTTCAATTGGATTTTGGGCAGCAGCAAGTATTTCTGGAATAGCATTGGCTATTCCTTGAGCAACGATATTCTCGATATCTTGCCTATTCAAAAATTGATCTTCATGATTTTGCTCAGATTGATTCACTTCATTAACGGGCTCATTACCAGCGTGAGCTATCTGGTAATTAATTTATATAAGTAATTAGCACAAAATAATTAATAACCAAACATAATAACATAATTGCACATAATCACGTTAACAAGTATAGCCAAAATTGTCGATCTTTCGACGTTCGATATTTTATATATTATAATAGGCATCCGTACACACTGGTTATCTTACAAAAGTTTTATTTTTAAGTTATTACACATACTTATATATTTTTATGATTATATTATTATTATTAAACACACATTCCTACAACCACATACTATCCCATCAGCTGTTTTTTTTTTCAAAAATGACGTTCTCTTTCGTCGTACTTCCACGAGATTCTTTCTCCTACTTCCCTAATTCGATTCCCTACATCAATCAGCTCCTCTCCATAATGACGGAGTTCCGCCAAGTTTTCCGTGCTCATAGGTGGATGTAGTGGAGGCTCCGAGTCGAACTGAGGAAAAAAGGTATTAGGGTTATTTAGGAGATTTTGAAACTGCCAGTCGGTAGTCCACCATTCTTCTAGCTCTGCTGGTAGAGGTTGGGAGTAGATAATAGGATCTGGGATTTCAGGCTCTAGATCAACTGGGAGTTGTACTTCCACTGGGTAATTAAAAAGGTTTTCATCGGCAGGTTCGATGAGGTCACTAAGTGCTAGTTTATGATCCAACTCTTCCCAGGGTGGTATTTCCTGATCTTGCCTAGAACTTTCTCCAATCTCTATTTCCTTGACTTTACCTTTGGGATCCTCCGTCTTTATAACTTTCCGTGTCGCTGGTTTCCTCCTGCGTACACGCCTCCAACCCACAATTCTTCTTCTCTTCTTTGGCTTTGGTTTCTCCGGAGGTTGGGTTTGAAATTCCATAGGTTCCTCAACGTCGGCACAATAACCGGTAAAGTCTCTGGAAACTTCCACATTAACAGAATAGAGATTGAGATTCTGAAGAGCTTCAGACAACTCATTCATGCTATTTAGCAGATATGAAGAAACACACAAAATTCTAGGTTAAAAGTTTGTAACTTGAATTTTCACATAATCATATAAAGGTAATCAAAAGATTTAAGTATTAATATGAAATATTGCGATTTTATATATATTACAAAGTACAACTGAAATTTAAAATATACTAGGGATTGTGCATTAATAATTTATTTTAATCTATCTTTTCTTACTAAGTTGTTTATTTAATGATAAGTTTCTTTAAAGTTTCTGGCTTATAGATGATATGGGTTCTAGTACTGGGTCAGGGTGTTGGCAGTTAAAGGTTAACATTTACTGCTGTAGTAGCTAACATATAGAGATTTGCCCATTGTTCGTCTAATTCATCTTTCCATGGTGGTTTAGTGCCTATTTCCTGAGTTTCCTTATTGATCATTACTCCTTTTGGTTGTGACTTCTTTAATTTCTCTTGACTTTTTCTAATAATACAATTTCTTTTCTTAGGGGTAAGTGGCTTCTCAAACTGTGCCTTACGAACAAATATTCCTTCCTCAGTATTTGCTGAGAATCATGAGGAATTTGATTGCAATGAAGTTCCCTTATCTTTTGGTGAACTATCTAATTGACGATAGATGTCCGAGATTCTTTGCTTACCCATACTGTAACTAACAAGTACTCAGTTAAAAACACATAATCACAAGACGGTAATCAGGAAAAATTAAATATTTTTAAATACTTAATTGGCTTAAATCAGTGGCTCTAATACCACCTTTTTCTGTCACGGCCCCCGTCCCGGTTTGACCCGGTCCAGGAGCCGCGTGACAGAAACCCGTGGTATTTATTAATTGAGTTGACAGCGGAAGATTTTACATGATCTTTTTAAAACTTGAAATGCCCGATTATTTTATTTCATAATTTGGGATAAACCCCGTAATTTACAATAGAGGAATATCATGAGGAAATTCCCTGATTTACAAAACATGTTTATTTATTTTAACTGAGCCACCTCTTCAAGCTTGTTAGTGCTCCGTAGCACGTTTTCCTTGATTCACAGCAGGTCACCTGAAACATGTTTTAAAAATATTTTATCAGCGGAGAAATGCTGGCGAGTCACTCAATTTGATAAAACGACACATAGTTATAAATTACAGTATAAGAGCGATTATAATGGCTTCTATCTTATTTTTATCTAGCGCCGTGTCACCTCCTGGTGACGATGGTCATACCACTATTGGGTCCTTTCACCCAAGTAGTGATGATTGTCACTGTTAGGATTTATTAGCCTAACCCGTGAGAAATTAGTAATGTGCACAATACGTCACTAGCCAGGGATTCAAGATAACCATGACTTAATCCCTGTAATTATAACCTTTGAAAATAACTGGAGTATTGTAAAACACTTTTGATAAAAGAGAATGACTCACATTGCAGATTTATATGGGCAGAGTTTAGCCTACTGATTAGCCTTGTAACCTAATTTAAATAACAATGCACACGAACTTGGTCAGTAACTAATACAACATTTACGATAACTCACGAGATTAAAACCCTCACAACGAATGACAAAGTGCAACACTTAAACATCCAACGAATTCATGACGAATGACAAAGTATGGCCCTAATGTGGGCAGCACTTAAACATCCATCGGATAGTTTCAATCGATCGGGCGTTGAATCGTAGCAGCGATCGAGTTAATACCCTGTATCGTAGCAGCGCCTCCCTAATTGAAAATATGATTTCAAACAGTAGAACTTCGTTTTTATGAAAAGATTTCGACACCACTGAACTGCTCATGCCCTTATCTATTTATAGCTGATTTTTGGGGTTTACGCGGGCCGCGTAAACCCTAGCTTGAACCTTACGCGGCCCGCGTGGCCACCTAGTCTACGTGTAGGTTTGCTGGGTCACGAGTAAAGTTGCCAGGTGGATGCCATGTGGCCCGGATGCTTATCCGGTCAAATGTTGAGTTGAAGCGGCCCTCGTAAGGGCCCTCTTGTGCTTTACGCGGCCCGCGAGATGGTCTAAAATATGATTTTATTAATTTTTTATATGGATTAGGGTTTCGGGGGTCCGGGTTTTCACTTACGGGTCGTTTTGGGACATTTTTGAAGGTCCTTACACCTGTGTGGCCTAACAGATGTTTGGTTTTCTTTATCCGACCTTTGCTTGATTAAGGCTTTGGTCTTTGGTGTGTGTTAGGTGTAATATATTTTTGTTGATATTTTAAGCCCATTTTATGCATTATTCAAGTTTTAAATTTATAAGACACGATATTCTACTAACACTAAACACACACATGGGCAAGTGCACCAATCGTGAGCGTAGTATAGCGTTGGTAAGATACCGAGGTCGTCCAAGGACACAAGAGCTTTTAGTACTGGTTTATCCTCAACTTCTAATCAGAACTAAAATTTTTGGAAAAGGTTTCAAGCATGAAAAATAAAAACTACAAATGCAGAAATAAAAAAAAAATAAAAACAGATAGACAAGATGAATCACTTGCTGACTCGCCTTTAATGTATCCTTTGATGATTTCCGCACTTTTGCACTTTTTAAGAGATTATCTTAGTTATAATAGTAGGCCCCACTTTTGAAGGTGACTTTACCCTCAACCCAGTGGTTTGAGTCAGCAAGGATACAATCCCAAAGGGTTGGAATATTGAAAGATAATTAATTAAGTTATTAATGCGAAAAGTGGTAGGCCCATCTTTTGAAGGTGACGTTACCCTCGGTTAAGTGGTTTGAGTCAGCAGGGATACAATCCAAAATAGCCGGTTTAAAGTATTAATAGTAGTTTACATATGAGGGGATCAAGGCATTCGCACCACCGCCATCCAATACCAATGGGTATTGAAGGAGGTCCTATTAAGCTTGACCCAGGTCCTTGTAGAATCTATACACTGAAAAACGCAAGAACCTTACTAAACCATTCCCTTAACCCCCGACCAGGTAGCCAACATATCTCTATATAGACCGTAGAGATATGAATGGTGAAAATCTTTTACTTTATATAGACAGTAAAGTAATGCCAAGACACCACGGACAAATGATAAAGTAGTTTCACCTTCAAGTCAACATAAGAAACAAGTTATTAAAGTCATTAATACAAAAGCAAATAAAAAGTGCGAAAATATTAAAAATCAAAAGTAATACATTAAATGCTTGTCTTCACCAAGTGATGTAAGAGACTTAGCCAAACATGGCCTTTGATTGACAAGAACTCTTACGATCAATCTTGGATCCCGAGACTACTACACACACTCTAAGGTGGATGATGGATGATGGTGGTGGATGTGGGTGTTGTAATGGTGGTGGAGTGGTGGCAAAGTGGGAGAGAGGTGGTTTGCCAAGGGATGCCTTTGAAGTGAGCCAAGCACCCCTATTTATATCATGAACAGAAGCCCGGCCACGGCCCCGTGTCCAGCAGACACGCCCCAGTAGCCATCCCTTTTATCTTCCTTCATTAATTGCATTTGTCAACATTGGGCTCCACACGGCCTGTGTTCGCTGGGCACGACCCTGTGTGCAGAAGCGTATCTGTACTACAAAGACTTGCAAGATTCTACAAATCTTAGTGTTGACCATGCCCCATTCTGAGCTGGGCACGCCCTCATGGTGGGCATAGAAGCGTCCACAACTTTGTCCATTTCTGCAGACATTTGACCAGGCCCCCGTGTCTAGTGGGCACAAGCCGTGGTCAGCATTCTGTTTCTTGTTTTTGCTCTTGGGGATGCTGCTGAGGGGTCGGGCATGTCACATTTATTACTTTTCTTTGTATTTATGTTAGTTTTTGCTGCATATTTGTTCCTTTTATTCGTTTAAGCTCATTTGGTCCTGAAAATACAAAGGGAAGACAAAAATACACTTTTTCCAACATTAATACTAAAAAAGGGTTAGTTTTATGCCTCATTTGATGTAATTTATATATTGCATTTTACACACATCAAATACCCCCACACTTGAATCTTTGCTTGTCCTCAAGCAAAACTCTTTATTATGTGGCTTACACACCCAAAGGGAATAGGTAGGAGAGAAGTTTTGGGCTTGTCTTGAGTGTCGGGAATCCAAGATCTTTATTGGGTTTTATTTTTATGTTATTTACAATCCAATTTTTATGATTTATTTAGAATGTTTCATAAGAGAAATTACTTATTTGGGCATAACATGCCTCTTTAAAATTCCATTTATATACAAGTTCACATATCTCACGGGAGATCACTAAACACTCGGCCGAAGATGTATTTTTGTGAAACGCTCGAGACCGGCATGTAACTTTCTTCTACCATATGCTTGCCAAGCAATCAACCTCCTCATTTTTAACTATAAACCTTTGTAAATATCAAGAGGACTTGGGAAAGGGTTAGGCTCGGGCTAAAGGTAGGTGGTTTTGGTTAGTGGTTAGTAAAATGGGCTAAAAGCGTAAAAAGCGTCGGTCGTTGATGTGTGCAAAATGCAACATATAAATTACCTCAAATGTGGCATAAAACTAACCCCTTTTTAGTACTAATATTGGAAAAAGTGTGTTTTTGTCTTCCTTTTGTATTTTCAGGATTAAATGAGCTCAAATGAACAAAAGAAGCAAAAAGGCAGCTAAATCTAACATAAATACAAGAAAAGGAATAAACGTGGCATGCCCGACCCCTCGACAGCATCTTCCAAAGCAAAAACAAGAGAACAGAAGGCTGAACATGCCCCGTGCTCAATGAACACGGGGGCGTGCCCAAGTGTCTGCAGAAAAGACAAAGTTGTAGAAGCTTCTATCACCCACCACGGGGGCGTGCCCAGCGGACACGGGGCCATGGTTAACTATAAGATTCGCATAATCTAGGAAAATCTTGATAGTACAGATACGCTTCTGCACATGGGGTCGTGCCCAGCGGACACGGGGGCGTGGTCAACTAATGCAGACAAACTGCATTTAAAGAAGAAAGAGAAGACAGGTGGACACGGGGCCGTGCCCAATGGACACGGGGCCGTGTCCAGGCTTCTGTGCAGGCTATAAATAGGGGTGCTTGGCTCATTTGCAAACCATCCCTTGGAAAACCACATCTCTCACACTGCATCCACCCACCAACACCATCACAACCCATATCCACCACCATCATCCATCATCCATCATAGAGTGTGTGAGTAGTCTCGGGATCCAAGATTGATCGTAAGAGTTCTTGACAATCAAAGGCCATGTTTTCCTAAGTCTCTTACATCACTTGGTGAAGACAAGTGTCTAGTGTAATACTTTTTATTTTTAATCTTTTCGCACTTTTTATTTGGTTATGTATTAATGACTTTAATAACTAGTTTCTTATGTTGAAGGTGAATCTTCCTTATCATTTGTTCGTGTTGTCTTGGCGTTATTTTACTGTCTGTATAAAATAAAATATTTTCACCATTCATATCTCCACGGTCTATATGGAGATATGTTGGCTACCTGGTCGGGGGTTAAGGGAATGGTTTGGTAAGAGTCTTGCCTTGTTCAGTGTATAGATCCTGCAAGGACCTGGGTCAACTTTAGTAGGACCTCCTTCAATACCCACTGGTATTGGATGGCGGGGGTTCGAACTCCTTGATCCCCTCATATGTAAGCTACTATTAAAACTTTAACCCGTCTATTTAGGACTGTATCCCTGCTGACTCAGACTACTTAGCCGAGGGTAACGTCACCTTCAAAAGAGGGGCCTAACACATTATGCATTAATAACCTAATTAATTATCTTTCAATAATCCAACCCTTTAGGATTGTATCCTTGCTGACTCAAACTACTTGGTTGAGGGTAACGTCACCTTCAAAAGAGGGGACTACTACAATAACTAAGATAATCTCTTAAAAAGTGCAAAAGTGCGGAAATAATCAAAGGTTACACTAAACACGAGTCGGATCCAAGTGATTCATCTTGTCTATCTGTTTTTACTTTTATTTTTATTTTTATTTTCAGCATTTTTAGTTTTTATTTTCTAGTTTAAAACATTTTTCTAAACTTTTGATTTGATTAGACGTTGAGGATAAACGGGTATTAAAAGCTCTTGTGTCCTTGGACGACCTCGGTATCTTACCAACACTATACTACGCTCACGATGGGTGCACTTGCCCATATGTGTGTTTGGTGTTAGTAAAATATCGTGTTTTATAAATTTAAAACTTGACTAACGTGTAAAAAGGGGTAAAAATATACATAAAAACCTATAACACCACACGCACATCAAGTTTTTGGCGCCGTTGCCGGGGACACAAGGATTTTAAGAAAGTTAGGAATCAACGGCCTAATCGTTTTTCTTATTTTTCTATTTTTTTTAGGATTTTTCTTAAATTTTCAGCTTCTGCAGAACTTAGCACGGGCCAGGCCCGCTAAACACACCTCGTGCCCAATCTTTGGTACCGGGAATCCTGTTTTAAGTCAGACAGTACCTGAACACGGGGTCGTGCCCACTCAACACGCCCCGTGCCCAAGTATCAGTTACTGAAAACAGAACCGTAAGATCCCGACGGTTGGTAATTTCTGACACAAACATTAGTGATACTGATATTTTTTACTTTCGGCACTCTTATGGTACGTGGTGTCAAATATGTGGTGGCCCCCATAAAGATTTAGAATGTTATTTTCTAAATTATAAGCCCCATTATATAGACCCATTGTTTCCTTGTAGCCTTAAGAGGGGCGAAGGTAAAAATAATCCTTATCTCTCCCTCGAATGCTCTCAATCGAATCTTATAGGAGAAATGCTTCTTGATGAATTATTTCAACTAGACGATTTAATTCTTAATTGGTTAAAAGAACTTGAGTTGGACTTTCCACCTCAAGACGATACCCAAGAAGAATTGTTGGGATCGCATTCGAATAAAAACAACTTCGTTGTTCCCGATATTACCTCTAACTCTAGCGAAGACTTGAGCGATAGTCTTCCCTGTGTCGATTGTGCCGTGAAGGACTCCCCATCGACTTCGTTCGGTGCATACATAGACCTGAGCGATTCGGCATACACCTTCTTTAACGAGAGCCCGGGAAAGGGTTGGACTTGTCCACCTACATTTAGCATAGGAATCACCCTCAACGATAATCTCTTGCGTTCTCGTTTAATCTAGAGCAATTAAGGTATCTCAGGCACTTTGGGGTTGTTCCATCCAGTAAGGAACCGCCTAATCCGGATAAATTCCTTAAAAATAGACGAAACTTCATAAACAACATCTAGACACGGGGCCGTGTCCAGGTCAGGACGCCCCCGTGTCCACCAAAAGATTCCTTTCTGACTTTTTGTCAGAATACGGACAAAATGTGTCAGGATCCTGCCTGCACACGGGGCCGTGTGCAGCGTGCTGTCGTTTTCTATAAATGCAGCAAGATTCCTGCTCATTTGGACCACTCCAAAGACAAAGATTTGCTGGGATCTTCACACATACCATCCTAGGTATATTCTAAAGAAGGTTCTCAACAACCATTTTGTCTTTTCCACTTTTATGCATTACCTTCTCCTTCAATTTTTCCTTAATACCTCCATTAAAGCTTGAAATCACCATGATTCCAAGCTTTAAGGTGATGTTTGATAGATTTTTACTCAAGGAATCTTGTTAAAAATAAGTTCTACAACAGTGTTTTAAGTTATTTCTGCTTAAAAATGCTTTAAAAACCCTAAAAATAATTTAAAACTCCAAGATTCCTTGTCCTAAAAATCTGCAAACATCTGAACACGGGGTCGTGCTCAATGAGCATGGGGCCGTGTCCGAGGTACTGTTCCGTAAAAATTGAACTCTTTTCGGTCTGTTTTCTCAGAATGGCAAGAAGAACTAGCGGAACATCTTCATCACACTCCAGGAACAACCGACAAGGGAGGAGGTCATCAACGGTTGAAGATTCTCTTGTGAACTACGTTTACGCTTTAAGAGAGGCCGTTGATGAGATGACGGGGGTGGAAGAAGCATTGGTCAACCGTATTAATCATTTGACGGTGGGACTAGTGGGATGTCTTCGAGAGGGTCAACCTTTTGCACCAAAGGTTGAACATTCTCGCTTCTCCTCCTTTGGTACCAATTATCACCCAAAGGGCAAGGAATGTGGTACCGGAAGTCATCATACCGGCCGAATGGTACACCATACACCCGAAACCCCCTCGAGACATACTACAAGGAGTTCCGGTTGGTGTCACTCCCCCTCCACAAGATGTTGAGGAAAATGAGCCCGCCTTCTTTCTCCCAAGAGAGATAGAAGAATGGCTTTAACAACATCCAGGGAATACCCTTCGATCCGGAGTTCTACGAAGCCTTTAGGTACCGGAAAGCTATTTCCGGAATTTTGATTCCTATTGCAAAAATAGAACTCACTAAGATGATTTTATGTATCACTTGACCTATCTATCTTATGACTTTTAAATTTTATTTTTCTGCATTTTTAGGACCTATGTAATGTGTTAGTTTTAATGAATGATGGTTTTATTAATTATTTGGTGTTTGGGTGATGATGTAATGGATAAAACACACTCGGGATGGTGAAGGATACCAAGGGAAACTTGAACCATCACCCCATGAACAAAAACAGGGCCACCCGACAATTTTTATTCATTACAGCAAGTTCAGCACGGGGCCGTGCTCATCCAACACGCCCCCGTGCTCAACCATCTGCAGAAAAATGTCCAGTTCAGGTACCTGGACACGGGGCATGCTCACTGAACACGCCCCCGTGTCCAGCCTTCTGTTACTGGCGATCTAAACACGGGGCGGTGCCCGGACACCACGGGGCCGTGTCCAGACGCCCAGTAACATTATCTTTTTACACATTCAATCAACCTAAAAACTTGTTTTTGGGACACATTGAGGACAATGTGTAATTTAAGTGTGGGGGGGGGGGGGGGGATGCTAAAACCTTGAATCTTGCAAGTCCTTATTACAAGCCTTACACAAAACTCTATTGGAACCGCTAAACACCCCAAATTTTTTCAAAAATTTATCATTTTTTTTTACTTGTCTAGGTTTAATTTGGGAATTTCAAGTTCTAAAAAAAAGGTTATATTTTTACAAATTTACAACCGATAGCGTCATGATAAAAAGAACCAACATAAGAAAATTATGAAACAGCATGACAAATCTAGTTAAAAATTTGATTATAAATACTTGATCACATAAAAACTCATTCCCACAAAAAATGAGTTTTGAGCCTTTATTGAGCATACAAATATACATCTTTAAACCAAATACTCATTTTTCGTTTCTTGTGTGAATAGCCGCTTGGTTCTTACGACTCTAGAACTTGCCACAGCGATGCATTCCCAGTCCTTACCAACTTAAAGCCGAGTAAGTAAATGATGGAGGCATTAGGACTAACCCTTTTTATTTCTACACCATTAATTTTTTTTACCACCTACCCAAAATCCCCCTAGTTAACCCCTTTGAGCCTAAACCTTTTCATTTCTTAACCCAAAACAAACACCCTTTTACCCACCAAAACCCTTTTTCATTTTAAACCCTTTATTTTAGTAAAAAACTCGGTTTTTCATATGACATTCTATCAAAAAAAAAATGATGATGAAGCCAAAAGAAATAAACAAACAAGTTTATCAAAAAGAACTTTGTTTGAAGAATTGCTTCATCAAAATAAAAAGTTACAAAAATAAAAAGTCTTACAAAAACCGACGCTTTTTACGCCTTTCGCCCTTTTCTACTAACCACTAACCCAACCACCTACCTTTAACCCAAGCCTAACCCTTCCCCAAAGTCCTCTTGATATTTACAAAGGTATATAGTTAAAAAGGAGGATGATTGATTGCTTGGCAAGCTTATGGTAGGCGTAAGTTCCATGCCACTCTCGAGTGTTTCACTAAAATACATTTTCGGCCTAGTGTTGAGTGATTCCCCCGTGAGGTATGTGAACTTGTATATAAATGGAATTTTAAAAAGGCATGTTATGCCCTAATAAGTAATTTATCTTATGTAATGTTTTAAATAAATCATGACGAATACGATTGTAAATAAATAAAAATAAAACTTAATAAAGAATCTTGGAAATCCAGACACTCTATGACAAGCCCAAAACCTTCTCTTCTATCCATTCCATTTGGGAAGTGTAAAGCCACATTATAAAGAGTTTTGCTTGAGGACAAACAAAGATTCAAGTGTGGGGGTATTTGATGTGTTCAAAATGCAACATATAAATTACATCAAATGTGGCATAAAACTAACCCTTTTTTAGTACTAATGTTGGAAAAAGTGTGTTTTTGTCTTCCTTTTGTATTTTCAGGATTAAATGAGCTCAAATTAACAAAAGAAGCAAAAAGGAAGCTAAATCTAACATAAATACAAGAAAAAAAAATAAACGTGGCATGCCCGACCCCTCGACAGCATCTTCCCAAGCAAAAACAAGAGAATAGAAGGCTGAACACGCCCCGTGCTCAATGAGCACGGGGGCGTGCCCAAGTGTCTACAGAAAAGACAAAGTTGTAGAAGCTTCTATCACCCACCACGAGGGCGTGCCCAGCGGACACGGGGCCGTGGTCAACTCTAAGATTCGCAGAATCTAGGAAAATCTTGATAGTACAGATGCGCTTCTACACACGGGGTCGTGCCCAGCGGACACGTGGGCGTGGTCAACTAATGCAGACAAACTGCATTAGTGAAGAAAGAGAAGACGGGTGGACACGGGGCCGTGCCCAATGGACACGGGGCCGTGTCCGGGCTTCTGTGCAGGCTATAAATAGGGGTGCTTGGCTTATTTTTAGTTTTTATTTTCAGCACTAAACACTAAACACGAGTCGGATCCAAGTGATTTATCTTGTCTATCTGTTTTTACTTTTATTTTTATTTTCAGCATTTTTAGTTTTTATTTTCTAGTTTAAAACATTTTTCTAAACTTTTGATTTGATTAGACATTGAGGATAAACCGGTATTAAAAGCTCTTGTGTCCTTGGACGACCTCGGTATCTTACCAACACTATACTACGCTCACGATGGGTGCACTTGCCCATACGTGTGTTTGGTGTTAGTAAAATATCATGTTTTATAAATTTAAATCTTGACTAACGTGTAAAAAGGGCTAAAAATATACATAAAAACCTATAACACCACACGCGCATCAGTCGTCGTAAAACTTTTTCTTTTTTTGAATTTTTTTTTCAAACTAAGCATGTTCAAACAAAGTTTTTTTGAGGAACTTGTTTGTTTATTGCTAGACTTTCATTTTTTTTTATAAAGAAGTGTCACAAGAAAACCGTGTTTTTTACTAAAATAAAGGGGTTGAAAAGAAAAAGGTTTTGGTGGGTTAAGGGTGTTTATTTTGTGGGTTTAAAATTGAAAAGGTTTAGGCTCAAAGGGGTTAACTATGGGGATTTTTTTGGGTAGGTGATAAAAAAGTGAAAAATAATGGTGTTGAAAGGAAAATGGGTTAGTCCTAATGCCTTCATCATTTACTTACTTGGGTTTAAGTTGGTAAGGACCGGGAATGTATTGTCGTGGCAAGTTCTAGAGTTGTAAGAACCAAACGGCTATTCACACAAGAAACGAAAAATGAGCATTTAGTTTTAAAGATGTATGCTTGTATGCCCAATAAAGAATCAAAACTCCCTTATTGTGGGAATGGGTTTAAAATGTGATTAAGTATATATAATCAAATTTTTATTAGATTTGTCATGCCTTTTCATAATTTTCTTATACTGGTTCTTTTTATCACGACGCTATCGGTTGTAAAGTTATAAAAATATAACCTTTTTAGAACTTTTTATTCACAAATTAAAACAAGACAAGTAAAAAAAAAATTTTGAAAAGTTTTTTGGGGTAATTAGCGGTTCCAATAGAGTTTTGTGTAAGGCTTGTTATTAGGACTTGCAAAATTTAAGGTTTTAGCATTCCCCCACACTTAAATTACACATTGTCCTCAATGTGTCCCAAAAATAAGTTTTTTGGTTGATTGAATGTGTAAGAAGGTGTTTAAAAGCAAAATTTTGTGTTACTGGGCGTCTGGCCACGGGCCCGTGTTGGTTCAGGCACGGCCCCGTGGTCAGATTGCCAGTATCATAATTAAACAAAAGGCTGGGCACGGGGCGTGTTCAGTGAGCACAGCCCCATGTCCAGTTACCTGAACTGGGCAAATTTCTACAGAGCCTTGGGCACAGGGGCGTGTTGGGCTGAGTCGGCCCCGTGTTGAACTTGCTGTAATGCTGAAAAATTATCGGGAGGCTCTGTTTTTGTGCATGGGGTGTGGTTTTAAAGTTCCCTTGGTAACCTCCACCTTTTCGAGTGCATTTTATCATTACAACATCATCCAAACACCATTCAATAATTTAAAACCATCATTTATTAAAGAGTGCCAAGATACATAGTTCCTAGAAATTAAAAGGAAAGTTGCTAAAAATTAAAAACTACGAAGATCCTAAGATACATAGGTCATAAAATTCAGGAAATCACTAAGGAGTTCTACCCTTAATGTTTTTAGGGACGACAAAAACCCGGAAATGACCTTCCGGCACTTTAAGGGTTTTGTAGAACTCAGAACCGGGGAATGTCTTTTAAATGTCATTGGGCCATTCCTCTATCTCCCTAGGGAGAAAGAAGGCGGTCTCATTTTCCACAATGTCTTGTGGTGGCGGCGCAACGACTACCGGAACCCCGTGTAGTATGTCTAGAGGAGGTTCTGGAGGCCTGACATTCCACCCGGCTGGAATAATGACTTCCGGCACAACATTCCATCCTCTTTGTGCGATGATTAGCACCATGGGAGGAGAAGCAAGAATGTTCAACCTTTGGTGCAAAAGGTTGACTTCTTGAAGGCAACTCTCTAACCCCACCGACAAATGGTTAATACGGTCAATTAAGGCTTCTTCCACTCCTATCATTTCATCAATGGGCTGAGGAGGTTCCGCTGTTCCGGCTTGACATTCTAAGAAAACAAGTCGAAGAGTTCAAAATAATGGAATAGTAACTCCGGCCACGGCCCCGTGCTCGCTGAGTACGGCCCCGTGGCCACCACTCTACAGATTTTTGAACTCAGGAATCTTATAGTTTTAAATTATTTTTCTTAACTCTGAGACATTTCTGAGCAGAAATAACTTAAAAAAGTGTTGTAAAACTTATTTTTGATAAGATTCCTTGGTTAAAAACCTAGCAAATATCACAATAAAGCTTAAAAACATGGAGGTTTCAAGCTTTAATGGAGGAATTGAGGAGTTTTTGGAGAAGAAAGCAAAAGACAAAAGTGGTAAAGACAAGATGGTTGTTGGGAACCTTCTTTGGAATATACCTTTTAGGGTATATGTGAAAATCCCAACAGATCTTTGTCTTTGGAATGGGTCCAAATTTGCAGGAATCATGCTGACTTTATAGAAAACGACAGTACGCTGACCACGGCCCCGTGTCTGCTAGACACGGCCCCGTGGTCAGACAAGACTCTAACACATTTTGTCCGTATTAAGAACACGGGGCGTGTTGGCTGGACACGACCCCGTGGTCAGTTTTTAGGTGGGCACGGGGCGTGTTGACCTGGACACGGCCCCGTGGTCAAAGAATTTTCTTTTATTTTTAAGAAATTTATCCGAATCGGGTGGTTCCTTACTGGATGGAACAACACCGAAGTGCCTAAGGTACCTAAATTGCCCTTGCTTTAGACAAGAACGCAAGAGGTTATCGGAAAGGGTAAAACCTAAGCTAAATACCAGTGGGCAAAACCAACCTTTATTCCCCTTATCTGGGCTCTCGTTAAAGAAGGTGTATGCCGAATCTCTCAGGTCTATGAACGCATTGGCGAAGACAAATGCAGAGTCCTTCATGGCACAATCGACACTGGGACGATTATCGCTCAAGTCCTCACAAGAGTTAGAGGTGCTTTCGGTATCGACGATGTTGTTAGAATCCGAAGGCGATCTCAATAATTCTCCTTGATTATCATTTTGGGATAGATAACTGGTGTGTGTTGGGTGTGATACGTTTTCTTTATATTTTAAGCCCTTTTTAACACATTAGTCAAGTTTTAAATTTATAAAACACCATATTCTACTAACACTAAACACACACATGGGCAAGTGCACCCATCGTGAGCGTGGTATAGCGTTGGTAAGATACCGAGGTCGTCCAAGGACACAAGAGCTTTTAATAGCGGTTTATCCTCAACGTCTAATCAAATCAAAATTTTTAGAAAAGATTATAAACATGAAAATAAAAAATAAAAATGCTGAAAAATAAAATAAAAACAGATAGACAAGATGAATCACTTGGATCCGACTCGCCTTTAATGTAACCTTTGATGATTTCCGCACTTTTGCACTTTTTAAGAGATTATATTAGTTATAGTAGTAGACCCCTCTTTTGAAGGTGATGTTACCCTCAACCCAGTGGTTTGAGTCACCAATGATACAATCCCAAAGGGTCGGAATATTGAAAGATAATTAATTAAGTTATTAATGCCTAAAGTGGTAGGCCCCTCTTTTGAAGGCGACGTTACCCTCGGCTAAGTGGTTTGAGTCAGCAGGGATACAATCCCAAGTAGCCAAGTTAATGTATTAATAGTAGTTTAGATATGAGGGGATCAAGCCATTCGCATCCTCGCCATCCAATACCAGTGGGTATTGAAGCAGATACTAGTAAGCTTGACCCAGGTCCTTGCAAGATCTATACACTGAACAAGGCAAGAACCTTACCAAACCATTCCCTTAACCCCCGACCAGGTAGCCAACATATCTCTATATAGACCGTAGAGATATGAATGGTGAAAATCTTTTATTTTATATAGATAGTAAAATAACGCCAAGACACCACGGACAAATGATAAGGAAGTTTCACCTTCAACATAAGAAACTAGTTATTAAAGTCATTAATACAAAACCAAACAAAAAGTGCGAAAAGATTAAAAATCAAAAGTACTACATTAAATGTTTGTCTTCACCAAGTAATGTAAGAGACATAGGCAAACATGGACTTTGATTGTCAAGAGCACTTACTATCAATCTTGGATCTCGAGACTACTACACACACTCTAAGGTGGAGGATGCATGATGGTGGTGGATGTGGATGTGGGTGTTGTAGTGGTGGTGGAGTGGTGGTGAAGTGGGAGAGACGTAGTTTGCCAAGGAATGCCTTTGAAGTGAACCAAGCACCTCTATTTATAGCCTGTACAGAAGCCCGGACACGGCCCCGTGTCCGCTGGACATGGCCCCGTGGCCATCAACTTTCTCTTTCTTCATTAATTACAATTGTTTGCATTAGGCTCCACACGCCCCCGTGTCCGCTGGGCATGGCCCCGTGTGCAGAAGCGTAGCTGTACTATCAAGATTTGCAAGATTTTGTGAATCTTAGCATTGACTATGGGCCGTGTTGAGCTGGGCATGCCCCCGTGCTGTGAATAGAAGCTTCTACAACTTTGTCATTTTCTGCAGACACTTGACCATGCCCCCGTGTGCGCTGGGCACGGGGCCGTGGTCAGCCTTCTGTTTCTTGTTTTAGATTGGGAAGATGCTGTCGAGGGGTTGGGCATGCCATGTTTTTTCCTTTTCTTTGTATTAACGTTAGATTTTGCTGCATATTTGTTCCTTTTGTTCATTTAAGCTCATTTGGTCCTGAAAATACAAAAGGAAGACAAAAGCACACTTTTTTCAACATTAGTACTAAAAAAGAGTTAGTTTTATGCCTCATTTGATGTAATTTATATGTTGAATTTTACACACATCAAATACCCCACACTTGAATCTTTGCTTGTCCTCAAGCAAAACTCTTTATTTTGTGGCTTACACACCCAAATGGAATGGGTAGAGGAGAAGTTTTGGGCTTGTATTGAGTGTCGGGAATCCAAGATCCTTATTGGGTTTTATTTTTATGCTATTTACAATCCTATTCGTTATGATTTATTTAGAATGTTTCATAAGAGAAATTACTTATTTGGGCATAACATGCCTCTTTAAAATTCAATTTATATACAAGTTCACATAACTCACGGGAGATCACTCAACACTCGGCCGAGGATGTATTTTTGTGAAACACTTGAGACCGGCATGGAACTTAGTTCTACCATATGCTTGCCAAGCAATCAATCCTCCTCACTTTTAACTATAAACCTTTGTAAATATCAAGAGGACTTTGGGGAAGGGTTTTTGCTGGGGTTAAAGGTAGGTGGTTTTGGGTTAGTGGTTAGTAAAAAGGGCTAAAAGCGTAAAAAGCATCGGTTGTCGTAAAACTTTTTATTTTTGTGACTTTAATTCAAACTAAGAATTTTCAAACAAAGTTTCTTTGAGGAACTTGTTGGTTTATTGCTAGACTTCATTTTTTTTTGATATGGAATGTCACGAGACAGCCGAGCTTTTTACTAAAATAAAGGGTTTAAAAGAAAAAAGGGTTAGTCCTAATGCCTCCATCATTTACTTACTTGGGTTTAAATTGGTAAGGACCGGGAATGTATTGTCGTGGCAAGTTCTAGAGTCGTAAGAACCAAGCGGCTATTCACACAAAAAACGAAAAATGAGCATTTAGTTTAAAGATGTATGCTTGTATACTCAAGAAAGGCTCAAAACTCACTTTTTTGTGGGAATGGGTTTATAATGTGATCAAGTATATATAATCAAATTTTAACTAGATTTGTCATGCCGTTTCATAATTTTCTTATGTTGGTTCTTTTTATCACGACGCTATCGGTTGTAAATTTGTAAAAATATAACCTTTTAGAAATTGTTTTTCCCAAATTAAACCAAGACATGTAAAAAAAATGAAAAGTTTTTGAAAAAATTTGGGGTGATTAGCGGCTCCAATAGAGTTTTGTGTAAGGCTTGTTATTAGGACTTGCAAAATTCAAGGTTTAGCACCCCCCCTACACTTAAATTATACATTGTCCTCAATGTGTCCCAACAATAAGTTTTTAGGTTGATTGAATGTGTAAAAAGGTGTTTAAAAACAAAATTTTATGTTACTGGGCGTCGGGGCACGGGCTCGTGTTGGTCCGGGCACGGCCCCGTGTTCAGATTGCTAGTATCATAATGAATAGAAGGCTGGGCACGAGGCGTGTTCGGTGAGCACGACCCCGTGTCCAGTTACCTGAACTGGGTGTTTTCTGCAGATCCTTGGGCACGGGGGCATGTTGGGTTGAGCACGACCTTGTGCTGAACTTGTTGTAATGAAGAAAAAATGGTCGGGAGGCTCTGTTTTTGTGCATAGGGTGTGGGTTCAAGTTTCCCTTAGTAACCTCCACCATTCTGTATGTGTTTTGACCATTACAACATCATCCAAACACCATTTAAAAACCATCATTCATACAAGAATGAATTACATAATTTCCTAGAAGAATAAAAAACATAAACTAAATATAGATAGGTCATGAAATACAAGAAATCTCAAACCACAAAGAAGTCCTAGCCTAGATATTTTTATTTTAAGAACAAAATTTCAGAAAAGATAACTTTTTCGGTTTGAAAAAAAAAGGCTTGTAGAACTTCTTATCCGGAAAGGGCTCCTCACACATTGTTAAGCCATTCTTCTATCTCCCGGGGAGAAGGAAGGCGGGCTCATTGTCTTCCTCGTGTAGAGGAGGTGCAGCTTCCACCGGAACCTCTTGTAAGGCGTCAAGAGGAGGCTCCAAGGGAATGTCATCCCATCCGGTGGGATTAATAACTCCTTGTGCCAAGTTCCAATCTTCTTGGGGAAGGATTGGTTCCATAGGAGGCATCACAAGAATGTTCAACCTTTGGTGCAAAAGGTTGATTTCTTGGAAGCTATTTTCTAGCCCCACCGTTAGATAGTTGATACGGTCGATTAGGACTTCTTCTACGGATGTCATCTCATTGAGCGCTTCTCTTAGTGCCATTAGATAATGCACAAGGGTTGCTTCGATTGAAGGCCTTCGTTCCTTGCGACTGTTCCTTGAATGAGCTGAAGAGGTTCCGCTATTCTTGCTTGACATTATAAGAAAACAAGTCGAAAAGTTCAATTTAATGAAATAGTACTCCGGCCACGGCCCCGTGGCCACCTCTCTGCAGGTTTTTGAAACAAGGAATCTTGGAGCTTTAAATTATTTTTCTGACTTTTGAAACTTTTCTAAGCAGAAATAACTTAAAACAGTATTGTAAAACTTATTTTTGACAAGATTCCTTAAATAAAAACCTAACAAATATCACAATAAAGCTTTAAAACATGGAGATTTCAAGTTTTAATGGAGGTTTTGAGGAGAAAATGAAGAAGAAGGCAATGGACAAAAGTAGTAAAGACAAGATGGTTGTTGAGAAACTTCTTTAGAATATACCTTGTAGGGTATATGTGAAGATCCCACCAGATCTTTGTCTTTGGAATGAGTCCAAGTGTGCAAGAATCTTCCTGCACTTATAGAAAACGACAGCTCTGACTACGGCCCCGTGTCGGCTGGACACGGCCCCGTGGTCAGACAAGAGTCTGACACATTTTTGTCCGTATTCTGATTTGAAATCAGACAAGAATCTGCAGGCGGGCACGGGGGCCTATTGACCCGGACACGGCCCCGTGGCTAGAGGTTTTTATGAAGTTTCGTCTATTTTTAAGGAGTTTATCCGGATTGGGTGGTTCCTTACTAGACGGAACAACACCGAAGTGCCTGAGGTACTTAAACTGCTCTTCATTTAGACAAAAACGCAAGAGATTGTCGGAAAGGGCGAATCCTAAGCTAAATACCAGTGGGGGAGACCAACCTTTATTTCCCTTATCCGGGCTCTCGTTAAAGAAGGTATATGTCGAATCGCTCAGGTCTATGTATGCATCAGCGGAGACCAATGGGGAGTCCTTCACATCACAATCGACACAGGGACGACTAGCACTCAAGTCCTCACAAGAGTTAGAGGTGTTTTTGGGAGCAACAATGTTGTTATATTCCGAATGTGGCCTCAACAATTACCCTTGATCGTCGTCTTGAGACAAATTGTTTATTTCCGTCTCAAGTTCATTTATCAATTTGAGAATTACTTTTTCTAATTGAAATAATTCTTCGAGCATCATTTCATCTAGAAGAGATGATTGAAAGCATTCGAGGGAGAGATATGGATTGTTTTTACTTTTGCCCTTCTTAAGGCTACAGGAAAACAATGGGTCTAAATAGTGGGGAGTGTAATTTAAACAATAACATTTAAAATCTTCATGAGTTCCGCCACATATTTGACACCACGCACCATAAGAGGAACGAAAGTAAAAATGATCAGTATCACTCATGTTAGTGTTAGAAATTACCAACCGTCGGGATCTTACGGTTCTGTTTTCAGTGTCTGAAACTTGGGCACGGGGTCGTGTTCAGTGGGCACGACCCCGTGTTCAGCTACTGTCTGACTTAAAACAGGATTTGGCAGTGGAAGTGGTGGTGGTTGTAATAAGTTGAGAGGTGGAAGTGGGAACAGAGGTTTGAGTGATAGGTGGAGTAGTGGCTTGGATAGATGGTGTAGCATTGCTTTAACTAACTTTTGGAATCTCTGTTGAAGAGCCTTAGTTGTCTTGGATTTATTTTCTCTTGATAATCTCTTGCACTGTGATCTATCTGTAGGTTGGCTTCTCTAGTATCCCTCCTTTTATGCTTCTCAATTTATTTGTCAAGCTCAGCTTTTCTAGCTTTCTTGAGTGCAGCAAGGTGAGGTTTTTCACCAGCCTTTTGACCAAGGGTTGAAGTTTCCTCATGCTGTCTTCTATTTCCCCCTTTATGGCATCATCATATTTAGGAGAGTTAGAGCTTTACCAGTGTCCTTGAGGATAATATTTTTGATGGCTATAACCTCTGTTTGTATATCTTTATATCTAGTATCTACAGTTTGGCGAATAAGCTCTATTTGCATGGTATATTTTTCTTTAGAGGCTTGCTTTTGAGGATGTAGATATGGTTGAACATGAACCCATATTTCTTTTTCAATTTCTCCATTTGTTGGTCTGGGCTTGGAGTTTTTGATCAACATTAGCATCATGTCTTTTATTTCCCCAACAGATGTTGCCAAGTTGGTTACCCTCTCCGTCAATTCTTTGTAGTTTAATCTATAACTTGATTTAACAAGATCATTTGAATTTGTTGGCTCATGTGGATCCCACCTTAAGAACGGATGATTGAAATCCAAAATAGTCTGCAATCAACTGATCCTTCATAACTGTGCTTAAGACATTCTCCTCCCAATGGAAAAGGCGTCAAACAACTACTGCTTCCAAAGGTCAGCTACAAGCTAAAGTCTGCTGATTCACAAGGTCTGCCAAAGTAAATCACTAATGAAGACTAAAGTCTGCTAAGAGCAAAGGTCTGGTCACCCTTTAATTGAAGAAGACTAAGTCTGATGAAGAAGGTCTGGTGAGGTTTAACAGAGCATAGAGCTCATTAGATGTTGAATCAACAGATGTTGTAATCAATGTTTTCAATGTAGCATTCTATTAGTGATAGCAGATGTTAGAGGTTGTTAGAGTTGTTAGATGTCACTGTCTAGGTGACGTCAGCCTAGATTCCTCAGAGGTTTACATCGTACTATAAATAGAACAGTGCATGTACTGTTTTATTTATCACTTCATCAACTTGACATTTTGTACGAGGGAATTGAGTGATCTCAGGCTGAGGGGGAGTGTATTCATGGATACGTGAATCATTGTAATTTCAATCATTTAGTTTAAAGTATTCATGATGAAAGCAAATCTCCCATTGTTTGTGATATAAATTTTATCTTCATTTGGCTGCAATTATTTCCATCTTTGTTATCATCTTACATCTTTCATCTTAAACATTCATAAACAATTCAAACTCAGATCCTAACAATTGGTATCAGAGCATAGGTCAATCAAATTCGATTTAACAATCAATTTGATATAAAAGATCAACTCAATTCATTGATATCTTTTGTTCATAGGTCGGCGCAGGTCTGCTAGCTAATCAGGGCTGCAGTATAAATGATCATTAACTTTGAATTTGCCACAACTTACGAACCAGCATTGCTTTGGACGAAATTTCGGTATCTTTGCAAGCGTTTTCGAGTGCTTGGAGCTGGCGGTTGAAGATTTGAAGCTTAGGAAATCATCCATGTCGCAATTATGCAATTCAGGTGTCTTTTACCTTCGTTTCTTACTTTGAATATGTTTTGTTTACTTGAAAATACTTTGACTTTGATGTATTTGATGACTTTGATCGGCTAAATTTTATAAACTACCTAGACTTGGATGAATGGTTTGCTAAAGTTTCGTTTTTATAGAGGATAATTAATATTTATGGATTGTTTATGAATTGTAGTCGACTTGATTATTGATTAGATGTATATGCATGCTTAAAGTTGTTTGAAAACTGTTTATTGCTTCGCATGAATCTTGGTGACGGTCTTTATCACATAATAGAGTCGTGCTAGGTTTTAGATTTTGGTGAGTGTCTATATCATGTAATAAATCTTTAATCTTTAGGGATAAATTGCGCAATATACCTTAGAAGTAATATTCGGTAATCAAATAAATTAAGTGTTCTACTAATTCTCAATAGCTGTGAGGTACGAGATTATTGTTAGGTCTAATTCATTAAATCGCAAGGTAGGAGCTTCGTAAGGAGTAACCCTTTTGACTGCAGTCTAACAAGTCTAATCAAGAAACCAAGTTTACCCTAGGTTTAGGTCCTATGAGGGAGTGAATCTTTTAGGGTACTTTCGTAAACCCCTAAGATGTCCTGTGAGGGAGTCTAACCAACCGGTGTGCATAACAGCCTCTAGGGTGCCATAAGTGTCTCTTGAGAAGGCTTGAGGGTGTTGTTTAGTATCTCGAATGGTTTAGGATTTTAAGATCCCGGTTCCATAATAATTAATATCTTAATAAAAATAGTTACCAAAAGCAGACCAGGATTCCATTCTAGGTAGTGTCTTCACCATCTGAGTAAAAGTCCAAAGTTAGTTCGTTTTAGTTAATCTAGTAAATTTAATTTAAGTTAATTTAATTGCAATTTTTAGGATTATTTAGAAAACCTCCCCCTAAAACATAAAAACAGTTAAATGTCGTGTTAGTGTCAGTTTAAATAGAGTCATCAATGTAATTAAATTAGAGTCTTGTGGGTTTGACATCCGGACTTATTTTACTTTACTAGAGTCGATCAGTTCCCTTGCCAGTTAGTAGTTTAGTCGAGTTTAGAGAGTCTAGAGTATTACTTTTGTGTCTAGATTAGATTAATTTTAGTTATTTTTATTAAACTACTTTTAGCACATCAAGTTTTTGGCGCCGTTGCCGGGGACTCTTGGCAATTGCGTTGATTACTTTCTTTGGACTCTACTGATATCATT
The DNA here is from genome assembly GCA_030545235.1 of Helianthus tuberosus. Classification (NCBI taxonomy): domain Eukaryota; kingdom Viridiplantae; phylum Streptophyta; class Magnoliopsida; order Asterales; family Asteraceae; genus Helianthus; species Helianthus tuberosus. Next base: position 59,177,363 of record CM060436.1, read on the forward strand.
ACGTGTTATTTGTGTTTTTGAGTCGTAGGAGTCTAAATAATTTTGGTGTTTTTTATATTATTTTTGAGTCTTTCGTTAGAGTCGTCTTACTTGTTTATTGTCGGTTTTGTAGTGAATGCCTCATACATGTTCGCAGGGACCACCGAAGCCGCCGATTTACAAGCCTGTTTCCTCGTCTTCTAGTTTTATGGTTAGTAAAACTTCTACTTCATCTTCCGCCTCTTCTGACTCTACTCTCCAATCTGAACTACCAGCCTTTGACTTCACTCCGAAGTCGTCATCTCATAATTCCCCACCACCCACCCGTCCTCCGAGTCCGCCACCCGTAGTCCAAATGGCTACAAATCAAACCGTTCACCAACGCTCCACCGCCGGTTTTACCGGTGGAATTCACCCATCACTCTACCCGCCATCGATAATGAAAAGTCTTGGCAAATTCCTTCGTACATCATGACCGCTATCACTAACTCATGTCAATTTCATGGTCGTGATGACGAAGTTGCACCTTCTCACATTAACCGCCTTTCCCGCCTTTGTGGTACCATTTCCATAGAGGGAGCTAACCTTGACCCTAATTTCCTAAAGGTCTTCCCATTCTCGCTTGCAGGCTGCGCAACCACCTGGCTTGATTCGCAGACCGCGGTACGTTTACCACCTAGGCCACCCTTCGAGATGCCTTCCTTGCCAAATACTTTCCACCCGCCAAGGCATCTCGACTTCGTGATCAGATCGATTCGTTCCGAATGGAGCCTGATGAGCCTTACCATCTGGCCTAGGAGAGATTCTAAACTTTGCTATCCCGTTTCTCCCAACACAGTCTATCTGATTGGGCACTTGTAGAGAAATTCTACAACGGTCTCACTCCTGAGACTCGAACCCATTTCGACACTTCAGTAGGAGGCCACCTCATGGGTAAGAAAACAGTGGCCGAATGCAACGACCTTTTTGAGAGTTTCGCACATTCTGACATCGATCATCGTGCCACCAACAGGACTTCCATTCTTGTGTCTAGTACTTCCTCAGCCGGTCCAGGGGTGCACCAAGTTAGCTTTGACACATCGATGGTTGCGGCGATGGAAAACCTTGAGAGGAAGATTACCAAAGAGATTCATGACTTAAGAGCTATGGTAGATAGGTGTGAGGTGTGTAGGGGGGTCACGATACCATAGATTATCCCACGCTCATTATTGAGTAAGTAGAGTTCATAACAGGTCAAAACCGAGGTCCAACGAACCCTTTCAACAATTCAAACTTAGGGTCCAATTGGCATAGTAACAATAATACCTTTCGTTCTTCTGGTAACCCCCTGGTTTCCAAACATGTTCAAATCAAAATAGGGGGCAGGGTTATTATTCTGGTGGGGGTTCAAATCAGCAGGGTCAGTTTGGTAGTTCAGGGTCAAACACTCAGGGTCTGTATTTAGGTGGGGGTTCACAGGGTCAGTTTACCTCAGGGGTTCAAATAGGCAATATACTAGTGGGGGGTCAAACAGTCAAGGTTCAAACAACCAAGACTTGGGTAGTGGTCTAGACGAGATAAAATCTATGTTATCCCAATTACTTCTTAAGGATCAAGCAACCCAAAGAACCTTAGAGGCCAACCAAAGAACCTTAGAAGCCACTCAAAGAACCCTAGAAGACCATGCCACATTCTCAAAGAACAATCACTCCAACTTTTTGGACCTTCAAAGGCGACTCGGTGACATAAATCGTCAATTACAAGAAAGATCTTCCAGTCAGTCAATTGAGGTAATACCCAACAAAACCCAAATGGCCAACTGAAGGCAATCACTACTAGAAGTGGTAGGTCGTTAGGAGAGGTATTACAGAGAGTCGAGGATGAGGAAGAGGGACAAGTAGATGAGGAGATAAACATGGAGACTCCCGGTAAGGTGCACATTAGGGTAGACCTAGCAAGTACCACACACACCGAGGAACCTCAAGTAAAGAAGAGTGTAGGAAACCGACCGGTAGAGGTTAGGCCGTCACCAGTAGTTGATCATTCACGTGTCCTGTACCCCACCCGCCTAAAGCATCAGAAATACGCTAAAGAATACGAGTAATTTCTTGACATATTCAAGCAATTAAAAATCAATCTTCCATTCATTGAAGCCCTTTTGTCCATGCCTAAATATGCATAATTTCTTAAGGACCTTCTCAAGCGTAAGGATAGGATAGGTGAGCTTTCGAACATTCCATTGACCGGAGGTTGTTCCGCGGTGGTATTGAACAAGCTACCGGGGAAACTAACTGACCCGGGCACATTCACCATTCCATGCCTATTCGGGGGTGCTGTTACTCCCGCTCATGCTTTAGCCAATCTAGGTGCTAGCGTCAACTTGATGCCATTCTCTCTTTATGAGAAGCTAGTGTTAGGAGAGCTTATGCCCACTTGCATGTCGTTGTCCTTCGCCGACCGCTCGGTCAAATATCCGCATGGGATCATAGAGAATTTGCTAGTTAAGGTCGCTAAGTTCGTTTTCCCCGTAGATTTCGTTGTTCTAGATATGGAGGCCAACGAGAGAGTTCCTATCATTTTAGGCTGTCCATTCCTTCACACCGCAAAGAAATCATAGATGTCTTCGACGGTAAGATTTCACTTCGTGCAGGAGACGAGATCGTCACTTTTGAGATCGATAGGGCCATGCAACACCTGAGTGGTAGAGATGAGGATAGTGGGCCATGTCATTCTGTTTACTTTCTAAACTCTTTCATTTCATGCGTCGATATGTGTCTTTAGTATATTAGTGGAGCCGACTTGGTGAGTGAGGGAGTTGTTGACGTGGAGGTTAAAGAAGAGCCCTTAGAAGACGAGGATGAGTTGTGGGTTCCTGAGACGTTGGAACTCAATGAGATTAGTGAGGATAGTGCTCCCATAGATGTTCCACCACCCTTAGAGCTTAAGGTCCTTCTATCACACTTAGAGTACGCATTTTTAGGAGAGAAATCGAACATGCCCGTTATCATTTCTTCTAAGTTGATGGAGGAGGAGAAGGTAAAGTTGATTGAGGTGTTGAAAGAACACAAGGAGGCGATTGCATGGAGGTTGTCGAACATAAAGGGGATTAGTCCTACTTTTTGCACACACCGAATTCTTATGGAGGAGGTTTACAAACCAGTGGTGCAACCGCAAAGACGCCTCAATCCAAACATGCAAGAGGTGGTGAAGAAAGAAGTGATGAAGTTGTAGAAGCCGGGTTAATATACCCGATTTCCGATTCCGCATGGGTGAGTCCTACTCAATTTGTCCCAAAGAAAAGGGGGATGACGGTTGTTATGAATGAGAAAAATGAGCTCATCCCATCACGCATGGTTACCGGTTGGCGAGTATGCATTGATTACCAAAACATTAAATGACGCCACCCGGAAAGACCATTTCCCGCTTCTGTTCATTGATCAATTGCTAGAACGTCTGGCGGGGCAACAATTCTATTGTTTCCTCGACGGATTTTCAGGCTACTTCCAAATCCCCATTGCACCGAAGGATCAAGAGAAGACAACTTTTACATGTCCTTATGGCACGTATGCATACCGACGCATGCCGTTTGGATTGTGTAACACACTCCGGCTACTTTTTAGCGGTGTATGGTTGCTATCTTCCAAGATATGGTTGAGAGTTCCATGGAGGTATTCATGGACGACTTTTCGGTTTATGTCAATTCATGCGATCAGTGTATAGGTAATCTCGAGAGGATGATGAAGAGATGCATGGAGACGAAGTTGATGTTGAATTGGGAGAAGTGTCACTTCATGGTGATGGAAGGGATTGTTTTAGGTCATAAGATTTCTAGAGCTGGCATAGAGGTGGATAGGGCATTGATAGACATGATTAGTAGGCTTCCTCCACCGACGAGTGTGAAATCAATTCGAAGCTTTCTTGGTCGTGCGGGCTTCTATAGGAGCTTCATTGGAGATTTTTCCAAAATCACACGCCCCATGACCCGACTTTTAGAGAAAGACGTTCCTTTTATCTTCGACAAGGAATGTCTTCAAGCGTTTGAATTCCTTAAAGAGAAACTCGTGAGTGCACCCATTCGTATATTTCCTGATTGGAGCTTGCCCTTTGAGCTCATGTGTGACGTGAGTGATTACGCGGTCGGTGCGGTTTTGGGGCAAAGACGGGAAAACCACTTTCACCTGATTTACTATTCGAGCAAAACCCTCAATGATGCCCAAGAGAACTACAGCACCACCGAGAAGGAACTTCTAGCCGTAGTGTTTGCATTCAATAAGTTTCGTTCTTACCTCGTGCTTTCAAAGACCATAGTGTTCACTGATCATTCGGCTTTGCGTTACCTCTTCTAAAAGAAGGACGGTAATCCGCGTTTCATACGATGGATTCTCTTACTTTTCGAGTTTGACATAGAAATTAAGGATAAGAAAGGAGCGAAGAACGTTATGGCGGACCATCTTTCACGATTAGAGGATCCGAGTAGAGAGGAGATTCGTGAGGAGGCGATAGGAGATAGATTCCCTCATGAGTCCATTGATTTTATTGCGGTGGAGAAGGAGGGTTTGCCATGGTTTAGCGATTTGGAAAATTACCTTACTAACGGGTATGTGATGAAGGATATGCGTGCTCAACAAAAGAGGAGGTTGTTTTGGGATGTGAGAAAGTACATATAGGATGACCCACACCTCTTTAGGATAGGAGGAGTTCTCATACTTAGGAGATGTGTGCCGAAAGTACATATAGGGTGACCCACACCACGGTCCACACACCACCGCACAAAAAGTCTTTGATTGCGTTTTCTATTAGGCTACGGTAGTTCAAGATGCCCTAGAGTTTGTTAACAAGTGCGATGCATACCAACGTACCGGCAATATCTCATCCAAGGACGAGATGCCCCAAAATCCAATTCAAGTTCTCGAAATCTTTGATGTGTGGGGCATCAATTTCATGGGACCTTTCCCCTCGTCTAGTGGGAATAGGTACATCCTCGTCGCAATCGATTACGTCTCTAAGTGGGTTAAAGCTCAAGCTTTCCCTACAAATGATGCCCGAGTGGTGGTGAGATTCCTCAAGAAGTTGTTCATGCGTTTCGGTACACCAAAAGCAATTATTAGTGACCGAGGCACGCACTTTTGCAATGCCGTTATAACATCCCTCAAAAATGTCCTAAAACACCCTGTAATCAAAAAACCGAACCCGTGTATCAATATTTAAAATGAAAAATGAAAAAAATAAAGTTTATACGTCTGTCGCGGCCCGTGACAGACTTCATTAAACCCTTCGCGAGGCGCGACGACCCCATAACTTATCGGATACCCTTGAGGACGCGTGTTGTACACGTGGTACACCTACATCGCTAACTGGTCAGCCCTAACCCTAGCTAGGAGACCCTCGCGGGCCGCGAGAGGTAGAGCCTCAGACCGTCGTGGGGCACGACGGGGTCTCAGATCACCTATAAATTGAGCTTCAGTCTGCACTTCACAATTCGTTCATTTCTCTTTCTCTCTAAAGCTATATAATACGAAAATTATACCCACAATACCCCTAATTTCATAAAGCTCTGCCCCGTTGTAAGTGTTTTAACCCCTGATCACTGATTGGATACTCTGTCCGATCGATCTTGAACGCAGCAACTGATGCCAAAGCGCTGCCTGATAAAGGCTATGCTTTGTAAACTAAGTTAGGGTTCTGTCTCGTGACGTATTGATAAAGTTGAATTGGGTTATGGTACTAACACACGTGCATTGTATCACCAGGAACTCAAGAAAATTATCAGAAAATATCACCAGGAAGCCTGTAGTAAAACCTAAGTTTACAAAGTGAGTAATTCTCTTTTTCTCATAGTTAGTCATTCTTCTTTTCATCAACTTGCTTTACAAAACCCTAAATATTTTTAGTTATACTTACAGTGATCGAGTCTTTGTATTCTACAAATTACTGCAGTATTATGAGGTTTTGTATATATTACTTGATAACCTTCACAATTGGACAATGGGTTAGCCAATGTGTGATATGACCATAGTCACAGAACCATTGAGTGACAAGTACTTTGGAGAATTTGTTAGATAGAAACATTGTAATCTCCATCTTGATATTATAAAATATAACAAATGTGTCTTTTATAAAAATTGGAATGTACTCGCCAATATTTCTTGCAGATAAAATATTTTTTAACGCATTTCAGGTAATTTGATGTGAAGCTGTTAGAAGCCAGCTACGGAGCACTGAAGGCTTAAATAAAGTGGCTATAAATTACCTGAATAAAAGAAGAAGTTATATTTTCAGCAAGTTAGGATTTATCCCTATAAATATATTATAAATGAAATATGGGTTTTAGCCCATTAGTTTAATATAAAAGTTTGGTGTTTTTGCAAACTCTGAAATTATTTCTTAACTACGATTCTGATGTTTTAATTCTGGTGCAAATTTAATGAACACCGATACCACCGGCTCAGCTTCGTGGCGCCCGCTCCCAGGGTGGGGTCGGGGGTTGTGACAGAAGATGGTATCAGAGCCACTGGTTTAAGCCATTTAGGTGTTCTTTTAATACCTAAGTTTTAACCATTATGTTAGGAAATTATATAACTTCTGTGTTATTCTGTGTAAATAAATCTTAATATGTATATTATGATTTTATGTTATTTTGACAATTTTTGAGTTCACAGTATGAGTGATCAAAATACATCCGATGCTTATCGTCACCTGTCCCACTCTCCAATGGATGAAGGACCATCCGGTTCAACATCTGGATATGTAGCTGATTCTGAGGAACCTTTTGTTTTTAGAGCTAAATCCGAGGAAGCCTTTCCACCTAAGAAAAGAGGATGGTTTAGTAAAGAGAAAAGGGAAAGGATAAAAAGAAAAAGAAAAAGGAAAAGGAAAATCCAACAACAAGAAACAATAACAATAGCTGAAGGAACTGCCGAAATTCTAGTGACTTTACCTCTGTGGGAGGAACTTGATTGGAGACTAGCGAATCTTGATATGTTCCAAACCGTAGAAAATATTGTCGATCTTAACCGTGTAGCAGCACCAGAACTACAGCTATTACCTCTATACCCAAAACAACCCATAGCACCCGTGCTAATGTACCCAGAACAAAATCAGTTACCAATCCCAACTTTCAACCCAAACGAAATTCCCAGGTTACCAGCACCAAAACCATTAGAAAGATTGTGGACTAATGACTGGGCATTTCAAGATCTGATGAATGACCCATATCGTTACATGCCATACGGAGAACCAGAACCAGTTTACAACGAACCCATACCAACCCAAATGCCACCCATGAATCAAGAAAATGTAGCTGAACTTCGCCACTATGGTGAAGATCTAATTGAGGAAGGAAACAGGATACGCCAAATCGGAGAGAATCTCGTCTGGAAATACGACGAGAGAGAGATACATTATTAGAAAACCACCACCTAATATACTATATATATACGTTTTTTCTTTTAATTTGATAAAAAATACTAATACAAAAATATCCACTAACAATATATATATATATCACATATATATGTATCGATGCATAATTACTAGTGTTTAAATTTCAGTTATAATTTGTACTAGATGCATATATATGAAAAACAGTAAACGTCGCAATGCTCGACAATTTTGGTTCAACATGCTTGAGTATCAGATTGTTTAATTTATTCTGTGATATTAATACATGATGATGTTTACACTTCAGATGTCAAACGAAGTAAACCAAGAAGTCTAGAATAATAATGATAACGGGAACCAAGTGGATAAGAGTGCTATAGAACACATAGTAGCTCAAGTAATCATAGATGCCATGCCATTTATTATCAATACTCTTAACAAAAAGGCAGAAAGTAATAATACCATAATCGGTAGTAAACGTACTCAGGACGAACTAAGTCACAGTGTGAATGGAGACCACAGACTTCTCATCAAAGCTCGAATTCCAAAAAGAAAGAGAAACATGTCACATGGTTTTTCTTACAAGGAATTCTTATCATGCAAACCAATATAATTCTCAGGTAACGAAGGAGCCATTTCAGCTTTACTCTGGATAGAAAAGGCTGAAGCAGTCTTAAAAATAAGTAAGTGTGAAGATGAGGATAAGATCATGTATGCTTCTAATCTTTTAAAAAATGAAGCTTTAGAGTGGTGGAATACCAATCTACAATCAAGGGGAAGTGACATGGTTTACAACTTGGAATGGAACAACTTTAAGAAAATAATTGAAAGGAAGTTCTGTCCTCCCCAAGAAAAGGAACATATTGAAAATAAATTCCTAAATCATAGAATGAATGGGGTAAACTGCAGGGAATTTACTACCAAATTCTTTGAATATGCTAGGATAGTACCAACATTAGCCTAACCAGAACCAGTATTAATCTCCCGTTATATCTGGGGATTAATCAGTGAGATCAGAGATATAGTCAAGGCATCTTATGAACACGATTTAGGATCGATTTCGACCCCCGAACGATTGCGAACAACACGTACGACGTGCGTAATCTATGCACGTGTGTGGACCAAACACAAGAACGTAATTAATAATGATTCTATTCAATGATTTAACAATGTATACACCACGAATCACCTTGAACACTAGTTTCTCTCTCTAGAAGCTCTAGTCTTCAAATGTTGCAAAAGTTGGAAAATGAATCAAAACACTCCTATATATAGGGTTTTAATAAGGAAGGTTTTCCTTATTTACAATAATGCCATTACCCCATATTTAATACTATAAAACCGTGTTTTGATCAGTTTTCTGCTACGATTCAGGATTGACGAAAGTGATAGACATTATGCACTCACAGACTCTCCCTTGGATATTACTGCAGTCAATCTCGTAGCTTTCTGTCTTCTCTCTCTTTTTGAGTCTTCTAGAAGCTTTAACAATCTTCAGCACCACTGACTCCCTCTTCAAGCTCTTCTTGATTCCTCATTCTGAATCAGCTCCCTCTTTCAGTTGACTTTGTCTCCAGGCTCCCCCTTTCTTTAAGCTTTCGTGCTTTTCAGGATTAACACCTGGTTCTTTGATTACAAGCTCCCCCTTGCGAAGAGCTCGTCTTCATACTTCCCCTTAGTTTCAGCTATCGGGATTGTAATTTGTTTAAACTATTTTAAATCACTTGTAAAAGTATTTGACAAATTAAGTTGAGGATTATGAACCTGGCTCTAATCACAAGTATAACAATATGTAATTTCCCAGGACTAACTTGGCTCTCTCCCCATATCAACCAACTATATATTTGACAACTTAAGAATCCAAAACCTCACTGATAATCATCTAACTCCAAATTAATGACCTTGGAGATTTCACAAACTATTTTTTATTTTTCAATTAAAATTCCAAGTTTCAAATTAATGAACTTGTTTATTTTCAAAAACATGTTCAACATACTTAGATTTTGAAACTCAACTTTCAGACATCGGTTGTCGAAAACAAAGTAGAAGCCAAATCTTTTTGTATTTTTTCAAAGCAGTAACTCGGCTTTTGTAATTTTCTTTAATAAAAACAGTAAAGAAGTATTTACAGACCATATTTTTGTTTGAGTTCGTGTCAGAGGATCATATCAGTTTATGACAAATCACTAGCACCGTTGAGCTATAAACACTTTAAGTTCTAAACGATTCATTTAGATTGTCAGTATACTGATTCACTTAAATTCTCACACAAAGTTTAACTGATTCGAGATACAAGATTAGTGTTTTAAGAACTTAACATATTCGCGTGTCCCACCTCAGAATATACTCCCGTATCAAGATTCCCTAGATTCAATCTTACAGGTGAAAATACCATATTGATATCTGTACTCTGGATTAGTTTGAGACCTTGAGAACTCAGGTATGGACTACCGTTCAGTCAAAGAGATGAAGGCTCGATTTAAGGTGTGTCTCACTTAGGGATCTTCTTTACAACTACACTTGATTTATATCTTTCGATATTTTCTCAATTTTTATGCAGAGGGTAAGCTTTTAAAACACGCAAAGTATTATACGAGGTCTAGGCCATTGCTGACGCAAAATCAGAAGACCAGGTATAATACCCTAGATATCAAGCAATATAAAGACCTAGTATCTCAGAATCAGGCAACCTCTCAAACAAGATTTCGGAGGTTACCTATATATCCAAGAGATGTTCCCCACGAGATACGAAAGTTATTGATATTTAAGTTTATATCTCAAAATCAATTTACTAAATGTGTAAAAGCCTACTGGCATATTATCAGTGAGACCGTTTATCACATTTGACTTTCCATTTCGTTAGCGTACTGTGATTGTCTACTGATGTACTATCATTTCCTCTTTTTACAAAAAAACTCATTTTTGAATTTTCTATTGTTTTTGGCTTTTTCAAATTTTTATATGTTTTTTGTATTTTCTGAAAATATTTACTCCCCCTAAAATCTAAAACATTTAAGGAAATTTGACAACCCAATGTAGATAGCTTTGTCTCGCCATCCATTTTCTGCTTAGACAAGCTCTGTCTTACATAAAGTACCCCCATGATTTACGACACAATGATATTTAACAATGTTAAAACCATTTTCAATCACTTGTGAAATTAATCATGTTTGTTCAGCCGTGAGGGTTTCACCATACTCAATCAACAATTTTTAAGATTTTTGATTTTTAACAAATTTAAAAACAAATATATTTTTTCATTTTTCAATTTTTGACACAATAAGAACATATTTTTTGTTTTTAAAGTTTTCTATTTTTAGGGTTTTTGATTTATGGTTTATTTATGTTCAAAAACTAAACCAACTCCTTATTTTTCGTTCTCAGGGATCTGTCGTCTTCCGTGCCAGGTTGCTCCCCTCCTTAGTTTGAGATTCATCCAACTTCAGAAGCACCTGCACATTCAATCTATTCAATTACTTGAACAAAGCAACCCAAGCCTGTTTTGATTCAGGTAGCTGAACATATATCTTTCCAGGTAAAACTGGATAGTTTCGTTTATTCTTCTCAAAAACATTCTCTTTAAATTCCTCATTTACAGAAATCTTTTGTTGCTTGACCACCCAGATTTATCCATTTGAAACATTCCTTTTATAAAATCTTAATTCATTTTGAGTGTTTTAATTTGGTACAACAACTTTTGGTTTCCAAAACTGGTTTGGTTTTGTCATGTTGACCATTGTTTCTAACTTTGTGTTGTCATAAATCTGGGTGTCTCTGGTTTCCAAGTTTGTTGAGATTCAGCCTTTGATCATTTTGGCTTCTAAGTTTGTTTTAATTCAAACTTCTTAACCTCAACTTTCTTTTTCCTTTCAACATCAACAGGCTTCGAATTTGGACACTTGCGACCAAGATGTCCAGTTTGATCACATTTAAAACATGTTCTTTCTGAAACATCATTGGCCTGTTGTTGTTTCTTTTTCTTAGCATAGAACTCTTCATTAGACTGTTGTCTAAATTGGAGTTCTTTCTCTTCTTCTGAAATTTTTCCATGACAAAATTCACCTTTTTCTGATAATTTGGATTTTAAAAATGTTTGTCTTTGTTTTGATGACTTTTATAACCCAACCCAGCCTTCATGTTTTCCTTTTTGTAACTAGGTTTGTTATCAAAAGTATTCTTGCTCTTACCAACAAATTTTGCAATTTCTGACTTCTCAATTTCTACCAGTTTGAAAACTTTGTTAATCTTATCCGAAATCACACTTTGAATATGAAATTCAACATCTGAGAATAATTTGTCTAACCCAATCATGGTATATGCCAACCTCAGGCCGTCGTGGGGCACGGCGGGCTCTCAGATCACCTATAAATTGAGCTTCAGTCTGCACTTCACAACTCGTTCATTTCTCTTTCTCTCTAATGCTATATAATACGAAAATTATACCCACAATACCCCTAATTTCATAAAGCTCTGCCCCGTTGTAAGTGTTTTAACCCCTGATCACTGATTTGATACTCTGTCCGATCGATCTTGAACGCAGCAACTGATGCCAAAGCGCTGCCTGATAAAGGCTATGCTTTGTAAACTAAGTTAGGGTTCTATCTCGTGACGTATTGATAAAGTTGAATTGGGTTATTGTACTAACACAAGTGCATTGTATCACCAGGAACTCAAGAAAATTATCAGAAAATATCACCAGGAAGCCTGTAGTAAAACCTAAGTTTACAAAGTGAGTAATTCTCTTTTTCTCATAGTTTGTGAGTCATTCTTCTTTTCATCAACTTGCTTTACAAAACCCTAAATATTTTTAGTTATACTTACAATGATCGAGTCTTTGTATTCTACAAATTACTGCAGTATTATGAGGTTTTGTATATATTACTTGATAACCTTCACAATTGGACAATGGGTTAGCCAATGTGTGATATGACCATAGTCACAGAACCAATGAGTGACAAGTACTTTGGAGAATTTGTTAGATAGAAACATTGTAATCTCCATCTTGATATTATAAAATATAACAAATGTGTCTTTTATAAAAATTGGAATGTACTCGCCAATATTTCTTGCTGATAAAATATTTTTTAACGCGTTTCAGGTAATTTGATGTGAAGCTTTTAGAAGCCAGCTACGGAGCACTGAAGGCTTAAATAAAGTGGCTATAAATTACCTGAATAAAAGAAGAAGTTATATTTTCAGCAAGTTAGGATTTATCCCTATAAATACATTATAAATGAAATATGGGTTTTAGCCCATTTGTTTAATATAAAAGTTTGGTGTTTTTGCAAACTCTGAAATTATTTCTTAACTACGATTCTGATGTTTTAATTCTGGTGCAAATTTAATGAACACCGATACCACCGGCTCAGCTTCGTGGCGCCCGCTCCCAGGGTGGGGTCGGGGGTTGCGACAGAAGATGGTATCATAGCCACTGGTTTAAGCCATTTAGGTGTTCTTTTAATACCTAAGTTTTAACCATTATGTTAGGAAATTTTATAACTTCTGTGTTATTCTGTGTAAATAAATCTTAATATGTATATTATGATTTTATGTTATTTTGACAATTTTTGAGTTCACAGTATGAGTGATCAAAATACATCCGATGCTTATCGTCACCTGTCCCACTCTCCAATGGATGAAGGACCATCCGGTTCAACATCTGGATATGTAGCTGATTCTGGGGAACCTTTTGTTTTTAGAGCTAAATCCGAGGAAGCCTTTCCACCTAAGAAAAGAGGATGGTTTAGTAAAGAGAAAAGGGAAAGGATAAAAAGAAAAAGAAAAAGAAAAAGGAAAAGGAAAATCCAACAACAAGAAACAATAACAATAGCTGAAGGAACTGCCCAAATTCTAGTGACTTTACCTCTGTGGGAGGAACTTGATTGGAGACTAGCGAATCTTGATATGTTCCAAACCGTAGAAAATATTGTCGATCTTAACCGTGTAGCAGCACCAGAACCACAGCTATTACCTCTATACCCAAAACAACCCATAGCACCCGTGCTAATGTACCCAGAACAAAATCAAGAAAATCAGTTACCAATCCCAACTTTCAACCCAAACGAAATTCCCAGGTTACCAGCACCAAGCCCATTAGAATGATTGTGGACTAATGACTGGGCATTTCAAGATCTGATGAATGACCCATATCGTTACATGCCATACGGAGAACCAGAACCAGTTTACAACGAACCCATACCAACCCAAATGCCACCCATGAATCAGGAAAATGTAGCTGAACTTCGCCACTATGGTGAAGATCTAATTGAGGAAGGAAACAGGATACGCCAAATCGGAGAGAATCTCGTCTGGAAATACGACGAGAGAGAGATACATTATTAGAAAACCACCACCTAATATACTATATATATACGTATTTTCTTTTAATTTGATAAAAGATACTAATACAAAAATATCCACTAACAATATATATATATATATATATATATATATATCACAATATATGTATCGATGCATAATTACTAGTGTTTAAATTTCAGTTATAGTTTGTACTAGATGCATATATATGAAAAACAGTAAACGTCGCAATGCTCGACAATTTTGGTTCAACATGCTTGAGTATCTGATTGTTTAATTTATTATGTGATATTAATACATGATGATGTTTACATTTCAGATGTCAAACGAAGTAAACCAAGAAGTCCAGAATAATAATGATAACGGGAACCAAGTGGATAAGAGTGCTATAGAACACATAGTAGCTCAAGTAATCATAGATGCCATGCCATTTATTATCAATACTCTTAATAAAAAGGCAGAAAGTAATAATACCATAATCGGTAGTAAACGTACTCAGGACGAACTAAGTCACAGTGTGAATGGAGACCACAGACTTCTCATCAAAGCTCGAATTCCGAAAAGAAAGAGAACCATGTCACATGGTTTTTCTTACAAGGAATTCTTATCATGCAAACCAATATAATTCTCAGGTAACGAAGGAGCCATTTCAGCTTTACGCTGGATAGAAAAGGCTGAAGCAGTCTTAAAAATAAGTAAGTGTGACGATGAGGATAAGATCATGTATGCTTCTAATATTTTAAAAAATGAAGCTTTAGAGTGGTGGAATACCAATCTACAATCAAGGGGAAGTGACATGGTTTACAACTTGGAATGGAACAACTTTAAGAAAATAATTGAAAGGAAGTTCTGTCCTCCCCACGAAAAGGAACATATTGAAAATAAATTCCTAAATCATAGAATGAATGGGGTAAACTGCAGGGAATTTACTACCAAATTCTTTGAATATGCTAGGATAGTACCAACATTAGCCTAACCAGAACCAGTATTAATCTCCCGTTATATCTGGGGATTAATCAGTGAGATCAGAGATATAGTCAAGGCATCTTATGAACACGATTTAGGATCGATTTCGACCCCCGAACGATTGCGAACAACACGTACGACGTGCGTAATCTATGCACGTGTGTGGACCAAACACAAGAACGTAATTAATAATGATTCTATTCAATGATTTAACAATGTATACACCACGAATCACCTTGAACACTAGTTTCTCTCTCTAGAAGCTCTAGTCTTCAAATGTTGCAAAAGTTGGAAAATGACTCAAAACACTCCTATATATAGGGTTTTAATAAGGAAGGTTTTCCTTATTTACAATAATGCCATTACCCCATATTTAATACTATAAAACCGTGTTTTGATCAGTTTTCTGCTACGATTCAGGATTGACGAAAGTGATAGACATTATGCACTCACAGACTCTCCCTTGGATATTACTGCAGTCAATCTCGTAGCTTTCTGTCTTCTCTCTCTTTTTGAGTCTTCTAGAAGCTTTAACAATCTTCAGCACCACTGACTCCCTCTTCAAGCTCTTCTTGATTCCTCATTCTGAATCAGCTCCCTCTTTCAGTTGACTTTGTCTCCAGGCTCCCCCTTTCTTTAAGCTTTCGTGCTTTTCAGGATCGACACCTGGTTCTTTGATTACAAGCTCCCCCTTGCGAAGAGCTCGTCTTCATACTACCCCTTAGTTTCAGCTATCGGGATTGTAATCTGTTTAAACAATTTCAAATCACTTGTAAAAGTATTTGACAAATTAAGTTGAGGATTATGAACCTGGCTCTAATCACAAGTATAACAATATGTAATTTCCCAGGACTAACTTGGCTCTCTCCCCATATCAACCAACTATATATTTGATAACTTAAGAATCCAAAACCTCACTGATAATCATCAAACTCCAAATTAATGACCTTGGAGATTTCACAAACTATTTTTGATTTTTCAATTAAAATTCTAAGTTTCAAATTAATGAACTTGTTTATTTTCAAAAACAAGTTCAACATACTTAGATTTTGAAACTCAACTTTCAGACATCGGTTGTCGAAAACAAAGTAGAAGCCAAATCTTTTTGTATTTTTTCAAAGCAGTAACTCGGCTTTTGTAATTTTCTTTAATAAAAACAGTAAAGAAGTATTTACAGACCATATTTTTGTTTGAGTTCGTGTCAGAGGATCATATCAGTTTATGACAAATCACTAGCACCGTTGAGCTATAAACACTTTAAGTTCTAAACGATTCATTTAGATTGTCAGTATACTGATTCACTTAAATTCTCACACAAAGTTTAACTGATTCGAGATACAAGATTAGTGTTTTAAGAACTTAACATATTCGCGTTTCCCACCTCAGAATATACTCCCGTATCAAGATTCCCTAGATTCAATCTTACAGGTGAAAATACCATATTGATATCTGTACTTTGGATTAGTTTGAGACCTTGAGAACTCAGGTATGGACTACCGTTCAGTCAAAGAGATGAAGGCTCGATTTAAGGTGTGTCTCACTTAGGGATCTTCTTTACAACTACACTTGATTTATATCTTTCGATATTTTCTCAATTTTTATGCAGAGGGTAAGCTTTTAAAACACGCAAAGTATTATACGAGGTCTAGGCCATTGCTGACGCAAAATCAGAAGACCAGGTATAATACCCTAGATATCAAGCAATATAAAGACCTAGTATCTCAGAATCAGGCAACCTCTCAAACAAGATTTCGGAGGTTACCTATATATCCAAGAGATGTTCCCCACGAGATACGAAAGTTATTGATATTTAAGTTTATATCTCAAAATCAATTTACTAAATGTGTAAAAGCCTACTGGCATATTATCAGTGAGACCGTTTATCACATTTGACTTTCCATTTCGTTAGCGTACTGTGATTGTCTACTGATGTACTATCATTTCCTCTTTTTACAATAAAACTCATTTTTGAATTTTCTATTGTTTTTGGCTTTTTCAAATTTTCATATGTTTTTTGTATTTTCTGAAAATATTTACTCCCCCTAAAATCTAAAACATTTAAGGAAATTTGACAACCCAATGTAGATAGCTTTGTCTCGCCATCCATTTTCTGCTTAGACAAGCTCTGTCTTACATAAAGTACCCCCATGATTTACAACACATTGATATTTAACAATGTTAAAACCATTTTCAATCACTTGTGAAATTAATCATGTTTGTTCAGCCGTGAGGGTTTCAGCATACTCAATCAACAATTTTTTAAGATTTTTGATTTTTAACAAATTTAAAAACAAATATATTTTTTCATTTTTCAATTTTTGACACAATAAAAACATATTTTTTGTTTTTAAAATTTTCTATTTTTAGGGTTTTTGATTTATGGTTTATTTATGTTCAAAAACTAAACCAACTCCTTATTTTTCGTTCTCAGGGATCTGTCGTCTTCCGTGCCAGGTTGCTCCCCTCCTTAGTTTGAGATTCATCCAACTTCAGAAGCACCTGCACATTCAATCGATTCAATTACTTGAACAAAGCAACCCAAGCCTGTTTTGATTCAGGTAGCTGAACATATATCTTTCCAGGTAAAACTGGATAGTTTCGTTTTACTCTTCTAAAAAACATTCTCTTTAAATTCCTCATTTACATAAATCTTTTGTTGCTTGACCACCCAGATTTATCCATTTGAAACATTCCTTTTATAAAATCTTAATTCATTTTGAGTGTTTTAATTTGGTACAACAACTTTTGGTTTCCAAAACTGGTTTGGTTTTGTCATGTTGACCATTGTTTCCAACTTTGTGTTGTCATAAATCTGGGTGTCTCTGGTTTCCAAGTTTGTTGAGATTCAGCCTTTGATCTTTTTGGCTTCTAAGTTTGTTTTAATTCAAACTTCTTAACCTCAACTTTCTTTTTCCTTTCAACATCAACAGGCTTCGAATTTGGACACTTGCGACCAAGATGTCCAGTTTGATCACATTTAAAACATGTTCTTTCTGAAACATCTTTGGCCTGTTGTTGTTGCTTTTTCTTAGCATAGAACTCTTCATTAGACTGTTGTCTAAATTGGAGTTCTTTCTCTTCTTCTGAAATTTTTCCATGAACAAAATTCACCTTTTTCTGATAATTTGGATTTTAAAAATGTTTGTCTTTGTTTTGATGACTTTTATAACCCAACCCAGCCTTCATGTTTTCCTTTTTGTAACTAGGTTTGTTATCAAAAGTATTCTTGCTCTTACCAACAAATTTTGCAATTTCTGACTTCTCAATTTCTACCAGTTTGAAAACTTTGTTAATCTTATCCGAAATCACACTTTGAATATGAAATTCAACATCTGAGAATAATTTGTCTAATCCAATGATGGTATATGCCAATCCTGCTGGATTATCATTCGAATTTTTCTGAAATTTTGGATTTTTCAAATAATTTTTGTGAAAACTTTCTTCATCTTCATCCTGTGATTCGGACTTACCTTTGTTGGTAGAAACTTTGCACTTAGAACTCTTTCAACAACATTACTTAGCACCTCTGAATCACCAGCATCATCAGATTTGGTGTAAGTTACATCAATGTTTTCAGGTAATTGGTCAACCATGTTCAAACCTTTTGCCACATCCTCATCATCAGATAATGTGTAATTATTCTCCAACGGTGGTGGCACCTGATGATATTCTGAACCAATACCCTTTTTGTTCTTTTTAGAATCTTTCTCATCTGGTGTGATGTTGAAAATACGTTCGAGAATGTACGAAGAAGCATGATAACTTTGAAGTTTATTATCAACCTTTTCTTTTTTAGTTAGTTCTTGTTTATTCCTAGCAATTGCATCAATGTATAGATTTAAAACCTCTTGCTTTCCTTTATATTTGGCTTCAACAAGTCTTGTTGTTTCTAAACATTTTGACAATCTACCGTCCATACTTTTGACTTGTCTCTTTAAAGTATCATAAGCTTCTTGTAAATTATCATTTGCAAATTTAATTTTATCATATTCTTTCTGTAATTCTTGAATGATATTATCTTTTTGTAGACATTCATTACAGCTTGCTGAACACTTTTGTTTTAAAATCTCATTTTCTTTTTCAAACTCTTGACATTTCAGTGTCAGCTTATAAACTTTTTGTTTCAAAACTTCTTCATTTTCAATCATTCCTTTACATTTTGTTTTGAACACTGTTTCGATTTTGGTAAACTCAATATCTCTCGATTTTAATTTTTCGTCTTTCTTAGTATAGACTTTGCACGTTTCCATGCATTTCCTGCACTGTTCTTCAGTTTTATTAACGGATTGTTTAACATTTTCATCATTATTTGATGACTCAGAAGATTCAGTTAGAATTTTTACCTCAGTTTCATTTGGCACCTGGACTCTTCTGTCGTCTCTTTCTGATTTTGTTTTTCATCAGTCTGCTGCTGGTTCTCATCAGCTTCTCCTGCTGTCTTCTTCAGCTCCTCAACCATCTTCTCAGCATCTTTTTCTTTCTTCCTTTTCAACTCTATTACCTTTGGTAAACTCGTGTAAAACACTTCGTTTAAACGCTTATACAGATTCGCCTCGTAATCTTTCTCTAACGACCTTCTCGTATAGAACGTTTAACAAGTTGGAAACACATCTGTTGTTGCATTAAAATCCACCTTCTCAGGATCAACCACTGGATTACCTTGTGTATCTAAGAAGCATTCTCGACCAGCATCCCATTTATTTGCTCTCCGTGCTTCCTCAAACGGAGCATACAATTTTCTAATCTCATGTCGAGCAAAATCTCTCTGCCATTGTTTATCAACTTCAACTTCAGCAACTAACGCATGCCCTTCTCTTGAAATGTAATTATCCCAATTGAACCCTTCATCTTCTTGAATTACCCAATCTGCTACCATTGCTTGTTTTCTATCTTTTGATGAACCTTCACCGATTTGATTTTGATTCACCTTTGGTGGCTCACTGATGAGATGGTAGATTGCTTTCTGATAATGATCATCTCTGAATGGATTCACAGCCTCATCAATTTGCCTATTTGTGCACTCTCTCTTGAAGTGCCCTTTTTGTTTACACTTGAAACAGGTAACTTTCGACTTGTCGAATCCCAGTTTTGTATCAGTAGCTCCCAAACAAGATCTTCTGGTAATCACCATAAACCGTTGTGCTCTCCTCATAGCGCTCGCCATGCACCATTTTATATCGATCAGCTCCATCTCCTCTGGATCGATCTGGTCATAATCTTCATTTGTCATATTCGGATTTCCAACCTTACCCGCGGCCAGGCTTTCATACGATTCCAGAATTGTTGCTAGAAATACCATTTGTTTCTTGGTAGCTTCTGCATTCAGGCTTTGAGAATTTTTTAAGTCTATGGCGATGTTGCATTGAACAATGTCAGGATTTGACTGATTTGAAGCAGATGAATGATAACCCGAATCATACTTCGGAAGACTGTGTTGTGATGAATGTTGTGAGCTACCAGCACTAAACGCCTTCGGTGCTTGATTGTTCATCAACATGCTTCTTTTGTAATACAAATCTACATTTTGCTGATAATTTTGATTGGCCGTTTTATTTTGTTTTTGAATTTCTAGTTCATGGCCTTCAAGCTTCTCGATTAACCAGTCAAGATTCATCGTTTTAGTATCATTTCCATTTTTGAGTATCATGACATAGTATGGCCAATTGTTTTCATTTGGAAGTGCTTCAATCAACCTGTCAATGATTCCTTGTCTTTGAACACACCAAATCTTTCAAGTTCGAGTTTAAGATGACAAAATCTTTCTATCATTTGATGGACACTTTCACCTTTCAAACATGTAAAAAAAATCAAATTCCTTTTTCAATAAAGACTCTTTGTTTTTAACAATTTCATCACCGCCCGTACATTTTTTCTTTAACACTTCCCATAAGCCTATAGGCGTTCGTCATAATTGAGCAATGAAATAATGTCGTCTCTAACAGATTGATATAACAGTGCAATCATTTTTTGTTCAGCAGAAACATTTTTTATATCAATTTTAGTAAATTCTTCAAGCGTTAATAACATTCCACCTTCTTTTGTTGTATTTTTATATCCCAATTTTAACATCACCCAACTTTCGTAAGTGAATGCTTTTACACAACCCACAAACTGCTTTTCCACCAATTATAGTCCTCTATATTCATAAGTCTTGGTGGTTTCTGATGGTTTCCGTACACGTTGTCCTAATTTAAACTATTCGAAATTGTTCTCGATAAGCTTTTCGTCTCTAACGTTGTCTCGGATGTAAATGCGTTAAAAAACGTGTTGTAGAATTCGTCGGCCATGCTTTGAAAACTTCATGAATAATTTGCAAGACAAAAAGAATCAACCAATTAAATGATTTATGCGAATGAAAAATGATTTTTAAATGTTCGAGTGAGTAACAAATGGCTCGAGTGAGAAACGAATCGAGTTCGTGCGAATGAACACAATATATGTACATCCGTAATTTTGTGCAAACAAACTACAATCTTGATTCATGAAAACTGACGTCCAGGTTCGTGTGACTAAATCTTGATATAGGTTTGCTCAAATTGATAAAATACTTAGTCCGAAAATGTCAAAGTTTGATTCGTAAATGCTGATTCGTGATAAGCGCTGAATAACGACTACGAACGGACTATGTTTCTGCGACTGAACAAGTTTCTGATTCGTTCAAGTAATGAACACCGAAATATGTTTTCAATGGATGGACAATAATCCTGCGCAAACAATGTTCAATTTTGCGGAGTTCTGTCAATGAATAAACAACAACGACTGGTGTTGTTTCAACGAATGAACAACAACAACTGAAGTTGTTTTTGCAAATGAATCTGCTGATTATAACTGCTGCTGAACTATGTATAACTTATTTCCTACTGTTCATAAATGTAGATGCATATGTCTGTAGCCTTCGTCGAGTATTGAGTCTCATATTTAATTATGTTTGAACATGTTTTGTTTGATTTTGTAATGTATGCCTTCGTACGAAGGCAAGTAGTGTAGTGATGTTGGTTCAAAGGAAGCATTGCCCTGGCTTCATACGAAGCCACACAGGCTTTGTACGAAGGCCCTTGTTGTCTATATATAGGGGCAGTGAGTTCTAACAAAAGACAACTTTTGGCAACTTGATGCGAAGTGCTGCCAAATTTCTCCTGGCTCTGTTTCTTTGCTAATCATAAATGAGAATGAACTTTAACGGTGTATGCTTGATTCTTATGTCTACTAAAAGCACAGATTCCACACGTAGCCTGTAGAATAACCGAAACCGGTCAGAGCGCATAAGTCAAAGAGCGATCACGGTCGTCACAAGTGGTATCAGAGCTTGGAGGCCAGATTCGTGACAAAAGATCATCATCTACCGGAGATTTCACACTGATTTGAGCCGATTCAAATCAGAATTCTTCTATCTTCTACTCCTTTCTTATTTTTGAGTTTTTTGAGACTTTTGAGACCTTGGACATCAAATTCACATTGAATCCACAGACAGATTCAACTGAATTTTTGATATTCTGTGCAAAATACATTAATAATCAATCCTCTAGAGTTTCAGACTTAAAATCAACCTAAATCAATCAAAAACAGCTAAAAATCATGAAAAACACAACAACATTTCTCGCAGCATAGCCTCGTACGAACTCAGGCTCGTACGAACACACTGCTCTTGTGCGTTTTCTTGCAAAAGTTAATCTGTTTGAAGAGACTATTGTAGCTTCGTACGAAGACACGAGGCTTCGTATGAACGCACAGAGATTTGTTTGATAAGTCTGATTTGTTGGTTCGAATGAACACACTGTTCCACTTTCAAACTAACATTGTTTTCTTGTTATTTTCATTCAAACACTTAGACAATTTGTTTGAATCTTTTAGGTACCAATCATGGCTGATGAATTCTTGAATCAATTCTCCGACGCGTATGCTTTCAACAGTACTGCAACAACTTCTTCCGATGCAAATCCAAAAACCGCAACGAAGGCGATTTCCGAATCGCTCAATGTTGACAATGCGTACGAAACATACAACAAACCTCCAAAGTTGATGAATATAGAAGATTACAACAGATGGGCAAAACGGATTGACAACTGGTTGAGGGCATTTGCGTATGATAGTTGGAAATTAGTTCAAGTGGGGTACACTACTACAAGAACAAAGTTTACAAATCTGGGTTCAGATGAGCAAGAACTGTTTATTGCCGAACAGAAAGCAATATCACTACTCCATCAATCGGTTTGGGATGACATCATTTCACTGCTTGATTACGAAACCAAGAAAGAGTTGTGGGAGGCTCTAAAGAAGAAGTGTACGGGAGGAGAAGAAATTGTGAAAAACAAGAAATCTCTACTCAAGAAAGAATTTGATATGTTTGTGTGCATGAAGGGTGAAAGCGTTCGACAGATGATCGAGAGATTCTTGTGACAACTGTCAAAATTCCAGGTATCCGTACAACTATGAAACCATGATTAGTGCTTAATGACTGTGTTGAATTACAATTAATGACTTGAATTACTTTCTGATTATTTCCATACACATCCATGTGCATCACATATTGCTTAAAGTTATATCATTATTGCATGAGAACTTTATTGATTCAAATGATGCACTAAACACAGTTAGAACAGTTATCAGATAAATCAGAAATATGCTGATGGAGTTCAGTACATAGACAGACCATGTGTTGAGACACAGAATGAGCCAGAAACAAAGTATTACACTAGTATAGTGTGTAGGAAAGTAAGGATCACAAAACTGCCTTTCTAGCTAGTGATAGTTTAAGTGCTGGAAAGTGCCTAAAACTCACACAAACTGCAGAATTCTGTAGAAAATCAGCAAATTCAGCACTTGAACACATTTATATCATGCAGAAATATGCTTAAATGGTCCTGAATGCTTTCCTAAATGTCGGGAATCAAAACTGCCATAAAAGGGTACATAAAGAACACTAAACTGCATAGTTTAGCACCTTAACGAACCAGTAACCAACTGAACAACTGGACACTACCTGAAACATCAAATTTACACTAGAAGCACTGTTTTAACATTACCAAGTTAGTTATGGTCCCCGAACATCATAACACCCCATGTAAATATAAACTAACTAAACAACTAACTTACACTTGAATTTCAACTAGTAACTAACTTAATTAGTTTAAACCTAGCCTACTACCCCCCCCCCCCACCCACCTAGTGGACGACCCAACATATGGCCCCACTTGGGATTTTGTTTCAATATTATATTTGATCTTTTTGGAACTTTAAGAGCACTAAACCCATGAGTTAAAGCCATGAAATGGTTATAAGAAGAACCCATGTGATCATAACCTCATTCTTACACCCACTAAAAACACACACTTCTCTCCTTCCCTCTCTTGTGCTCTCGGCCGACCCCAACCACGCCAACATCACCATCATTCATCCATCCTACATGTATTACAAGCTTATACAAGTGTGTTAGAAGACATACAAAGGAGCTAGGAACTTGTAGAAGTTGAAGGACCTCTTTCATTTGCTTTTATCCATCTCTAAACTTCACTTGATCATCCCTAGCCTTGAGCTAGTGGTAAGAACCTTAATCTTCCCATTTTGCTTCTATTTCAAGTGGTTAAAAGGTGTTACATAATGTTAATCTTGAAGAACACTAAGATACTTGAACTTGAAACATGAATATATGCTTGAATACATAAGAAATCTTAATGTTTATGTGTTGTTATACTTGTTGATCATTGTTTGCTTGTGAAAATGATGTAGATCATCATATGATCTTGCTAGATCATGATTAAAAACATAATCTAGCAAGATGAGAGGATGAACATGGTAGAAGTTAATGGATCATCCTCATGAAAGCATGAACTTGGAAAGAATAAATTGATTTCTTGTAAAATGATGATTAAAGTAAGTTGTTAATCATGTAAATATAAGATTTCAAGAGTGATTTCTCAAGAAACCAAGTTAAAAATATAAGTTCTACTTAATCTTGGTTCTTACATAAATAAACCACATTTTTAAAGGTTAAACAAGTGTAGAAACACTTATGTAACAAGAAAAATCAAAGAAGAAACATTTTTGAAAAAAATATGATTATAAGTTGTGAAGATCCATATTCTTTAAGAATGAAGTTTTTAAAGAATTAATCACACTTTAAAGGGTAACAAGACTTACGAAAAACACTAGTAAGTTACTACAAATTTTTACAAATTTTCAAGTTCATGAAGTGGTAGTTTATGCTTGATTTTGGCAAAATCGGTAAGTGTAGATTGTTTATTGTTGATGGTGAATTGATTGTGTTGATTTTACAAAAGAAAATGATATACCTTCAAGGTATGGAAACCTCTATTTTTAGGGGAAACTATGGCAACATTTTTCTAAAAATTAAACACTTAAAAAAATATTTCTAAACAAATAATTACAAGTGTATTTCAAACCATAAATCTTTACATAAACTTTGCCATAATTTTTGTTACAAAAATTATAAATATTGGAGGTTGGTTTTTATAAATAAAAGTGACTAAATATGTATTTAGGAAATATATATTTAGGAGTCACCATGTGTGTGATTATTTGTATACTTTGTGTATTAGTTATATTATTTTAGGACATGAAATAATATAACTCATCAAAATACCAAGAATTATCATCCAAAATATTACCAAAATTCCAAGAATATGAATACACAAGTTATACACAAAATACTGGTTGTAGGGTCGAATTGTGACCCAAACGAGTCAATCAGAAGAGCTCTAGTCTGTTCAGAGGCGGAAACTAAGAAATAGACATTGAAAACAGCTTGTTTCAATATTAATCGTCTTATATATTGATTATAATCACTTTACAGATCAAACGACGTTTCGGCTGCAGTTCGGTACCGGAATGACAAGAGTTACAACTGATTTCGCTCAGAAGGTATTTATAGATGTCCTTATTTCACTTGAAAGTGTCCAGGTGTCATTTCAAGTGAAATCAACAAAGTTGATTTGTCTTGAAAGTGACACATGCTCCCTTCAAGCGAAATTAGCTTAATAACACCCAAAAACCTCCTATTTTCTCGTACAACGCGCCCTGATCTAACAAATCTAATACTAGACTCGATACAAGACGAAGTCGAGAGACGTATGCACTAACAAACTCCCCCTCGGATGTTGACGAGTCTTCAACGTCTTCAGTCTTTATTAGTCTTTGGGCTTCCAGAATCTCTATCTGGCTCTTGCTTCACACTAATTCTCTTGACCAGATATCTTGATTCTTTAAGTTCATCAGCATCAGCAATTCCAAAATCATAACCTGGCTCAATTCCTGCTCAGGATCGATGTCTGGTTTACCTGTATAATCTCTACCCAAAACATAAGTTTCATCAAAGATGTGATATAACAAATTTAAAAACCCTGCTAACCACTTGTAGATATAATATGAACAAAAGATTTATCATGTAAGTTACTAATGAACCACTTTAATGTATATCATTTTTCTTTTCAAATATCTTCAAACAAACTTTCCCAAACCTGTTCGTCATGTTCAACACTCGGAATTTTGAAAATCAGCTTTCCAACATCAGTTGTCTAAAATCTTTTTGAATTTTCAAAAATTTATGCTAAAACACATCGAAAATATTTTTGGATTTTTTTGATATGGAAGAAATACTGTAACGAAATATTTACAAGCAATATTTTTGTGAGTTTGTGTAAGAGGATCATATCAGTTTTTGAGACAAATCACCAACACCGTTAAGCTTTAAACATATTAAGTTCTAAACGATTCACTTAGATTGTCAGTATACTGATCCACTAAAATTTTCACAAAAAGTTCAACTGTTTCGAGATACGAGATTAATGTCTTAAGCACTTAAACTTATTCGCGTGTCCCACCACTTGAGTATACTCCCGTATCCAGATCCCAATATTCAGTCTTACAGGTGAGTATACCTAGATGATATCTGTAAGGGGTTAAATTGCGAGACCGTGAGAGCTCAGGTCAGAACTTCCGTTCAGCAGAGAGATGACAGCTTCGACTTTTGGTGGGTCCCCTTTAGAGGATCTTTTCTTGAACAGCACAAGATTAGCATTTTTCAATGTTTTATCATTTTTTATGCTGAGGGGAGGCTATATTTCAAGCAAGCGTAAAGTATTCTCCGGGGACTAGGCCATTGCTTCCGCATTATCAGAAGTCCCGGGATAATAGCCCAGATATCACTGAGTATAAAGACCTAGTATCTCAGAAAGAGGGGTCCTTCAAACAAGATTTCGGGGGTTACCCATATATCCGAGAGATGTTACCCACGATATAAGCAAGTTTAAATTTAGGTTTATATCTCGTCACAATCTACTAAATGTGCAAAAACCTACTGTCACATCATCAGTGAGACCGTTTATCACTTTTTAACTTTCCATTTCTTTAGCATGTTGTGATCTTCCACTGATGTACTATCATTTTCTCTTTTCTACGACAAAACTCATTTTTGAATTTTATCATGTTTTTAACATTTTCAAATTTTCTAATGTTTTTAGATTTTTTGAAAATTTTTACTCCCCCTAAAATGCAAACACATTTTAGGAAATTTGAAAACAAACTGTACAAGCAAAATGACAACATGATGTAAATCGCTTCAATTCGCCATCCATTTGGCATAAACAATCAGAACTCCCCCTTACAACAAACTATTTTCTCATTTTGATTTCAAAACACTTAAGTTTGTTTTAATCAAATGATTTTTCCGGAAAATAAGTTTCGTTGATTTTATCACTTGTAAAATTAGGGGTTCATCACATTGTTTCTCAATCATTTGTAGTAAAAACAAGTACAATTTAATGTCCTTGAATTACCACTTTGTAAGTGAAAACCTTTTTCAATCACTTTCAGGTTCACTTACCTATCATAACCACTTGAAAATCAAAATATAACAATATAAAGATATCACCTGTAGTTTTACCAACCAAACATTCAAGAATGATGCCGATTCCTACTCCTCGCTTACCAACCTGGGAGCTCCGGCAAGTCCGAATTTTTAGTTAGGAAAAACTTTCCCCAAGCCTGACCAGCCTTAGGAGATTCTGGTATACACCTATCCCACCAACATTTTGATTTATAAAATTCTTTAGCACTTTTAACCTTCCCATCAACCATCTTCCCAAAAATATGTTTAACTTTTCCATTAAACGCCTTTTCAGCATCAAATTCTTTGTTACCAGCAAAGAATTGACCTGAAATCTCAAATCTACCTTTTGATTTCAAATTATCTTTTGTGAATGGCGGAAAGTTTTCCTCGTTCAACTCAGGAACGGAATTATCAACCTTTTCTCAACAGATGACTCCTCTGATTTTATGGAATCAGATTCATTGTCAGAACTACTATCTAAACTCTTAACAACCCATCTTTGTTTATTTAAATCAACTTGTCTTTTTTAAAAACGTTTTGAACTTTCACCAACTTCCAAAGTCAATTTATCAACACATTTCCTTCTCATTTCAGAGTTAGAAGAAACTTGCTGTTTTGAATAAGTGGACTCTTGGCAGTTCCAAGCAATGTGTCCAGCTTTTTGACATTTAAAACATGTTCTTCTATCAACTCTCGGAGCAAACTTCTTCACATTCTTCTTTATTTCAGCAAGAAACTCTTGATTTGACTGTATCCAGAATGGTTTCTTCTGCTCATCTTCAGAACTTCCTCCTGCAACAAATGTTGTTTTTGGTTTATAATTTTTCTCATTTTTATAATTTCTGAAGAATTAAAACCAAGACCTTTCTTTTTGAAATTACTGGTATGGTTTGGTTTCTTTTGAGAACCATAACCAGAACCGTAACCCTTTTTCTTGTTCAATCTCTGTTGGACTCTTGAAGTGTACTTTTTAGGTTTTTCAGCAAGATTTAAATCTTTTATTTTAGAAATATTAATTTCTGTTAATTTGAAAACCTGTTTGATCATTTCAGTTTTGAAACTTCTTATTGGAAATTCCTCATCAGAATATAATTTGTCTGAATCAATCAAAGTATATGCTACTTTGATTGGTTCGTCATTCAGATTAGATTTTGATAACAGAAATTCTTTATTGTAAACCCTTTTAACCGGTGAACTAGGAATCTTTTCTGACGAACTCGAACTTTCAGATTTAGACTCCGACTTTGACTCTTCATCCATATCCAACACCTGATCAACCACTTTCTTTACTAACTCAGACTCATGATCAGTGTCAGACATTGTGAATGTAACATCAATATTGTCTGGTAATTCATCAATGATTTCAGACTTTAACTTGATGTTGACTGCCTTTTTTAGATGCTCCTTGTTAGGATTCCTGGGAGAATAACTTTAATGGATCGGGGGTGGACATCTGTTATACTTGACACTTTGTTTCTTACCAGTATCAGTATCTTCAGTCTTTTTCTCCATGAATGCTTCAAGACTTGCAACAGTAGGGTAAACACGATCAATCAGAAAATCACATGTTGTATAACTCAACAACAATCGTTTAATCCTTTCACTCTCAATCTTCTCAAGTTCCAACTCCTGCTTCAGCTTAGCACAATCTTCAATATACTTATTGATGACTTTTTGCTTTGTCATTAAAGTTGCATTCATCCTCATCTGAGCAGTTTCAACTTCTAAATTTGTCTTTTTCAGACTATCAACTGTTCTGTTCAGAACATCATACGACTCCTTCACATACTTCACATCGGATAGTAAATCTTCTTTAATCTTCTCTAGATCAGCAATCTTCTTATCTTTCTCCTCACAAATTTTTCAAGATTCTAAGCACTTCAAACATGGTTTTTCAACTTCAACCATTTTTTCAACTATCTTTTCAACTATCTTTTCAACTTCGACACTCTTTTCAACTTCAACAAATTTCTCTACTTCAACGATTTTCTCTATTTCAACAATTTTCTCAATTTCAACAATTTTCTCAACTTCGATTATTTTTTCATCTTCAACTATTTTTTCCACCACTTTCTCCACAACAACGATTTTATCAACTACTTTTTCAGTCACTTGATCAACATTATCTTTTCCAGTGCCTGTCTTTGTCTTTTCATCAGCTAGCATTCTTGCTGCTTCCAGTTCTCTCTTCAATTTAGCAATCTTCTTCTGATACAACAACTCCATTTTATCTGCAAAAAACAAATTAAAACTAGTAGGATCTATCCCTTTTCTAGCTTTGCTGAGATATTCTTCCTCATAATTAGTATCAATATCACTTCCAAGATCTGGAAAAATCAGGATTCTTTTCTGATTAGTCTCATCTTCACCCTGAATTCTAGCAACAAAACCTGAACCAGATGGAATGTATTTATCCCAGCTAAATCCTTCAGCAACAAATTCATCATCTTGATCAATGATACCAAAATAAGCTTTTTTATTTGCATCTTCGATCATTTTTCTTTTTTCATCAACAATTGGCCGAGCATGTGCAGTTTGTGGTTCCTTTTACTGAGTAATCTGATGAAAAATTGATTTCTGATA
The DNA here is from genome assembly GCA_030545235.1 of Helianthus tuberosus. NCBI lineage: Eukaryota > Viridiplantae > Streptophyta > Magnoliopsida > Asterales > Asteraceae > Helianthus > Helianthus tuberosus. Next base: position 59,207,412 of record CM060436.1, read on the forward strand.
ATAATTGTTCTTTTCATGATTCCCGGTTGCTTCTTGGTTTTTACATTCTCGTTTAAAATGACCTTTTCCTTTGCAATGAAAACAAGTAACTTTCGATTTGTCAAAACCCAATGGAGAAGTAGCCATTCCTCGAAACTCATCTCTACCAGTAATTTGCTGAAACTTTTCGGCCCTCCTCCAAGCACTAGCTAAACACCACTTCACATCCATCAACTCAAGTTCCTCTGCATCAATTTGGTCATAATCTTCTTTTGTAAGCATCGGATTTCCAATCTTGCCAGCAATCAAATTTTCATAAGATTCCAACATAGCAACGAGTGATGCCATGTGTTGCTTTGCTAATTCTGGAGACAGATTTTGACCATTTTGAATGTTCAAAGTAACATTGCATTGAAGATTTGTTGAATTTTGTTGTTGAGGACTTGATGTTGTATGATTCGGATCAAAACTTGAAAATGATGATGAAGATCCACCACTCTGTATCACATTACTACCCTTTGTTCCAGACGACCTGTCAGCACTAAAACCAGTTTGAATCTTTGGACTAGAGCTAGGAGTAGCCTCAAACTTGTTCCCTCTGTAATACAAACTGACATCTTGTTTAGCATTTGGATTCGTCATGATTGCAGTTTTCTGAATATCCAACTCATGCTCTTCAATCTTTTGAATAAACTGTGCCAAATTCATACTCTGAGACTTCCTTAAGTGTTTCACAATCATCAAATAAGTTCCCCATTTCTGTTGTGGTAACGTATCAGCAAGTTTATCTACCCATTCTTCATCTTCTTTCTTTATATCCAATCTCCCCATTTCTAAAACAAGATGACAATATCTGTTAATGGTCTGTTTTGTTGTTTCATGATCAAAAGCTACAAACATATCAAAAGATTTCTTCAGTAACGCCTTTCTGTTTTTAATCATATCTGCACTTCCTTTGAACTTTTGAATCAACGCTTCCCAAATTGATCTAGCTGTACCATTATGTTGGAGCAAAACAAAGATATCTTCCTTAATCGCTTGTTGAAGAATACTTATCATCAATTTTTCACTTGTGTATTTCAATTTATCACTCTCAGTAAAATCACTAAAACCCTTTTCAAGCCCACGTTCGTTTTTTGGTTTTTCGTAATCTTTCTCCAACGAACACCATTCATCAAACTCATAAGCTTGCACCCAGTTTTCAAAGCGATTCTGCCACCCTTTAAAGTCTTCAATGTACATAAGTTTTGGCGGATTCTGGTGAGTTCCCGTTTCATTCTCATTGTACACAGTTTCAGCAGCAGTAACTGGAGCAACAGGTGTCGCAAACGCATTGTAAAAATCCTCGTCCATATTTTGAATTTTTTTTCACTAAAACACAATTTCAAGCGAAATCAACCCTCTGAAGTGAAATCTCACCCTCAAGCGAAATACTTTGGAGCGAAATAACTGATTTCGCTTGAAACAGTATGCACTCAAGCGAAATATCAACTTGAAGCGAAATCAGATATATTTTCAAGCGAAATAATGAACTCAAGCGAAATCTGATGAAATTTTCAAGCGAAATTAACCTGCTGATTTCGCCTGAAATGTTGCTGACATCATCAATTTGATCTGTTTTCAAGCGGAATAAGGTATGTTTACGAGTTTTAAGTTGAATTAAGGTCCAATTCTCTCAAGCATTAGTTAAAACACTATTTCGCACTTAATATGTGAAATTCAAAACTTTTTGACCGTGAAAACTTGTTTAATTTCAAAAAGAAGGTGTAGAAGTCAGAAAATAAGGCATTTTTGGCAAGATCTCTTCTTCCTGAGCTCTGATACCACTTGTAGGATCGAATTGTGACCCAAACGAATCAATCAGAAGAGCTCTAGTCTGTTTTAGAGGCGGAAACTAAGAAACAGATATTGAAAACAGCTTGTTTCAATATTAATCATCTTATATATTGATTATAATCACTTTACAGATCAAACGACGCTTCGGCAGCTGTTCGGTACCGGAATGACAAGAGTTACAACTGATTTCACTCAGAAGGTATTTATAGATGTCCTGATTTCGCTTGAAAGTGTCCAGGTGTCATTTCAAGCGAAATCAACAAAGTTGATTTCGCTTGAAAGTGACACATGCTCCCTTCAAGCGAAATTAGCTTAATAACACCCAAAAACCTCCTATTTTCTCGTACAACGCGCCCTGGTCTAACAAATCTAATACTAGACTCGATACAAGACGAAGTCGACAGACGTATGCACTAACACAGGTGAAACCGAACTAAGGAATACAACTTACAAAATATTCCGGGAATAATATTTACAAGTATATTTTGGTAAATAATATTTTGGACATCAAGTGGATGAAAATATGATTTTTACAATTATTACAAAGTTATACCATATTTTTAACAAAAAGAAAATATATTATTTTTGGGTTAATACAAATATGTATTTTCTTGGAAATATTAGAAGATATATTATTTTTTTGAAAGGAATATATTTTCTCAAACAAAAACGGAATATATATTATTTTTAGAGAAGAATAAGCATATATATATTCCAAGTTAGACTTGAAAATATATTATTTTTGGAACTTATATGAGAATACGAATATTTTGTCAAAGGAAAAATTATAAATAATTTTTCTAAATAATATTCCTCAAAATATATATTTTGGAAATATACATTAATGTATTTTTACTAGAAAGATTATTCCGGAAAAGTTAATATACCATTAAGTATAAGGATATTTAATAATTACAAGAAATACGTATTTTCGTACGTATAATTACACTTTGGAATACGACCCCATATATACGGCAAAATATACAAGTATGAGAATACGGACACAAGTACACCCATCCTTGGGAAGGAAATATATTTATAAATACTTGAGAAGTATCAAGCTAAATTATAATATTTTAACTATTATTCCAAAATTTAATAAATATAATTTAAGTTAAAATGTTTATTATTTTAACAAATAATCATAACTTGGAATGATATCAAAGACACGAAGAAACGTAACTCTAAAACGCTAATTAAAGGCACGACCCGCTCGTCTAATGGACATTAGTACGATTGTAGGTAGTTGTGTACGCCAGGCGGAGCTTGAGTTACTGTGATACGAAGACGCAAGACAGTGAGTTCATGTCCCCCTTTTGTTTAACTGTTTTTGTTTTATAACTTCGGGGGTGAAATACGTGTTACAAATGATTACGATTACAAATGAAATGAACTGTTAGATCATGTGAATGAGTAGGCGTTAACTTGAGACCATTAATCCTTTAGAAGGACCGAGGGGCATGAGTGATAGATCTATTTGGGTGTTGCGAGCCCCACCCATGGGTCCGCGAGTTGACCGCATGTGGTGACTATGTCGTTCCAGCCGGGAGCCCGATACGAAATACACAAAGGATTGAGCCTTCCTACACCATTGCACACATGTTGATGGCTTTGCAAACCTTTAATTGATCAGTTCATATTCTCTTTCATACCAGGATTTACAAACATACATACATACTTTCACTGATTCAAAGGTTTATTCGTGCACACAAAACAAACACATGAACTCGCTCAACTTTTGTTGATGTTTTCAAACTACATGTATTTCATGGAATTAAATGTGGATCTGGAGGGTGTTCAGAAGTTTCAAGTGTTGTTAAGAATAAAAGATGTGATCCATAGTCTTGGGGTTTGGTTAGGGCATCCTATCCTGGACAAGACACCTCTTCCAAATCCTAGTTTTATTTAAAGTCTTTTGTTAAGTCCTTGTGGAACTTTAAGCAATTCGTATGGTTTGTATTTCGAATTTGGAGTCTACGTATCAAGACAATGTTGTTATGTTTCTAAATTTATTTATTGGATGATCATCGTAAGTTTTTATCATATAGTGGTTGTTATAATTGAATGCAATGATATTAAGCAAGTCACACATAATCATGCTTCTACAAAAGTCAGGGTGTGACAGTTTGGTATCAGAGCTTGGATTATAGCGAACTAGGAATCCTTCTCGAGTCTAGACTACAATCATTAGGGCTCTCATGAAAATGTTTTTGCAACATGTTTTCATGCATACACGAAACACCCAGATCCATGGAACAAACATTTTTACAAATAAAAAGACAAGAAAAACAATGCACAGTTACCTTGTTGGTTTAGTCTGGCAGACTGGTTGGTTTAGTCAGAGAGACTGGTTGGTTCAGTCAGGGAGACTGGGTGGTTTAGTCTGGGAGGCTAGGTGGTTTAGTCTGGGAGACTAGGAAGGAAAAAAAAAGGATTTGAGAGAATACGTGATTTCATGATACATTAACTTTGCTTGCATACTAAATGTTAGTGGTTAATATATGTGCATATGTTGTGATTGTTTTGTTACAGACACTATGTTGTCACCGGGTAGCGGGTTGTCCGAAGACCATGAACCCATGGCAGTAGTCTCCGACGATGAGGTTATGCCAGAGCCAGAGATCTTCACATCCGATATCGAGAGTGACCCAGAGATGAAGTCCGACGACGACGACGATTTTCAGCCATTTACGCTGCCCGATTTCGGAGACGATTTACCGCTTGTTGATGGTATCCCAGACAAGGATCCTTTTGTTATTCCCATTCCTATCCACGATCATCTTATCATCGGTCATCCCGATGGTGAGCACATTGTGGCTCCGATCCTTGCTCCTGTTCCTTTAGTGGTCATTCCTCCCGAGGATTGGCCATTCGATGATCTGTTTGACGATGATTTTGATCTGTTTGTTGATGGTCCTCCCGATGACACTCATGGCGATGGAGAGCTCGATGAGGACGCTGTTGATGTTCCACTTCTTGGGATTCCCGTTATTGAGATTTCTTCTGATTCTAGCTTACACTCTGTCTCAGATTCCTTTGAGTCTGTGACTTCTTCCGCCTTACAGGTAGTTGGATTGCGACGTTATGCCACTGATTCTGATGATGATACAGCCATGTCAGCTGCACCATCCCCTCCACATGACTTTGAGCCTGGACTTGAGCCCGATTATGTTCCTGTTGATCAGCCTGTTGATGCACCCGCAGATCTTGAGCCGATACCTGCTCCTAAGCCTTTGCCTGATCATGACCCTATCCCATTTGACATACCTGACATTCCACCCGTCATACCAGATCCAGTTCCAGCACCCATGGACCCTCATGTAATTGAGCCAGTCACTCCTCCACTTGCACCTGCACCCACCAATGTTGCTCCTTTCCACCCAGTGGAGTATGATGTACACCGTGTTGACCTGCCTATTGTTTTCTTGCAGGATATACCCGCACCCCGTCCTGGGGAAGGCACTTCTAGCCAGCAGCCTAGCCATGACCCTCATGTTTTAGCAGCTTTTCCCCATGTACCTCAGTCTGCACCTTTTGCTCATTTTACTACTTCGCCACTTGATGAGCCACTCAGATGGTTCCCACCGTACACCATGCCGATTTCTGATCCCTACCATCCCTCGCACTTTACTTGTTATACACAGGATGAGTTACTTCTATCATTACAGCTCCAGTATGAGATCATGAGTGGCAGGATTTTAGAGCTTGAGATGACACCGCGTCCTTTACCATGTCCTTGTCAGCCTGCATTTGTTCCTCATTCATCACCGTCTCCATTTTCACATCCTCCTGCACCACTTACTCCATTTCCTGAGTTTGACACTCGATTTCTTACCATTGAGCAGCAGATCAGTTATCTGTTGCGTCATGTTTATGATCTTGAGGAGGAGCTTGCGCATGTGCGCAACCTGCTTTTCTTTCCTCCACCTCCTCCTCCACCACCATCAGCATAGCCGGTTTTGGTTTTATGTAGGTAGCTTGCTTTTGATGAGAGCACCGCTATTGAGCTGAGCTAGTGAAGCCTTTTGGAGATCACCCTTTTTGATTGTATGACTGACGTAGACTGATAGACATTTTGGACAAGGGTAGTGTGACCCTGTGTTCCCTTTTGATACGATACTTTTGTAAAACATGTAACAACATTGGGGGTCGATGATTAATGAAAGCTCAATCGTAATGTTCTCATTAAATACATTGTTGAATTTCATGTTTGTGCGGTAATTGTAATGCCATATACTTGCTTGCTATAACGAATACTATTATGTATACATGCTATATATTTATCATACGAATACGACCTGACCTATACAATCTTCTTTATAGAAGATGCCTCCTCGAAAGAACACTCAGTTGCCTACAACTGAGGCAGAACTGCAAGAACGAATTTCAAAGGCAATCGTACAACATGAGGCCTTACGCTCTGAACACAGCGGAGGTACCTCAGGAAATAACCCACCTCACGGTAATGTTTAAGTCACTTAAGACACATTACGATATGTTTGGACATTCCATGTGCGTTTGCTAATGCTTTCTGTGAATTATGTTGCTTGTACAGGTTGTACTTACAAGCAGTTCCTTGACTGCAAGCCTCTGAACTTTGACGGCACTGGAGGTGCTGTAGCTTTCGTAAGATGGGTTGAGAAAACAGATTCTGTGCTGCGAATGAGCAAGTGTGCGCCAGAGCACCAGGTCACTTATATTTCTGGACTATTCCTAGACAAAGCTCTATCATGGTGGAACCTTCAGGTTCAGACTCTAGGTGAGGCTGCAACATATGGTTTGACTTGGGATGAGATGAAAGAGCTCATGCGCAAGAAGTACTGTTCGAGGGCTGAAATTCAGAAGTTGGAAACCAAGTTCTGGAATCTGAAGATGGATGGACCTAAGATTGCTGAGTATGTACAGAGATTCCATGACCTGTCTCGCGTTGTCCCCTACATGGTAGAACCAGAATTCAAGCGTATTGAACGTTCCATTTAGGGATTGGCACCCCAAATTATGAGCATGGTGACTACTTCGAAGCCTCCAACGATCACGGAGGCCATTGATTTGAGCGTGGCATTGACTGAAGAAGCGATCAGATTGAATAAGTTCTCGATTTCTGACACCAAGAAGAAGGAGACTCATGTCGAGTAGTCTGGAGAGAACAAGAGGAAGTTCTCGAATTTCAAGAAGGGTACCCAAGGGAACAACAACAGTGGTAACAAGAAAAGAGATGCTAACCCACCAACCGAGGTCAGGACTGGTGCTGCAGGTTCTGAGAACAAAAGGGAAAGGTTACATGGGCACCCTGCCCAAGTGTGATATTTGTCAGCATCATCACACAGGGCGATGTAGGCATGGGAAATGTGAGAACTGTGGCAAGGTAGGGCATGCCAGGGACGCGTGCTGGTACGGTACTGGACGAAGGAATGGAGGATCTAGTGGAAATGGTAATGGAAACCGTGGTGGAAACGGTAATGGAAATCAGACTGGAAACCGCAATCAAGGAGGAAATGGAAATTTCGGTGGAAATGAAAATCGTGGTGGTTTTGGAAATCAAGCTGGTAACGAAAACCGTGGGCCAAACAACAACCAGGGTGGAAATGGAAACGGAAATGGTTGCGACCAAGGCTGTTTTGGTTGTGGAGATGTTGGGCACTTCAAGCGGGATTGCCTGAAGAACCATCAAGCTCAAGGAAGAGTCTTCAACGTTGGGGCTAGTGAAGCTCGTCAAGATCTGAACATAGTCACTGGTACGTTCCCTATCAACCAACACTTTGCATCTGTGTTATTTGATACCGGTGCCGACTATAGTTTTGTATCCCTAGAATATAAGGATATACTTGGGTTAGTTACCAGCAAGTTAGAAATTCCGTACTCGATAGAACTAGCTAATGGAAAGCTAGTAGAGGTAAACGAAGTAATTAGAGGCTGTGTAATAGAACTTGGAGATCATGAGTTTATGCTCGATCTTCTACTAGTTGAGTTGGGAAGCTTTGACGTGGTAGTTGGAATGGATTGGTTGTCGAGTAACCGAGCCGAGATCGTATGTCATGAGAAGATTATCCGTATTCCGACAACGAATGGAGAGATGATTGTAGTTCACGGAGAAAAGCATGATACGCCCCTACGAGTTGTCAGTTGCTTGAAAGCACAAAGGATGTTGCGGAAAGGATGTGTTGCCTTTTTGGCTCACGTCGTTGATAAAGAAGCCGAAGAGCCGAAGCTGGAAGATATCCCTATGGGAACGGAATATCCTGAAGTCTTCCCCGAAGACTTTCCAGGATTACCGCCTTAACGACAAGTCGAATTCCATATTGACTTGGTTCCGGGTGCCGCGCCTGTAGCCAAGGCACCTTATCGACTTGCGCCTTCAGAGATACAAGAGTTGTCGACGCAGCTTCAGGAACTTTTGGAAAAGGGATTTATTAGACCAAGCTTCTCGCCTTGGGGAGCTCCAGTTCTATTTGTCAAGAAGAAGGACGGTAGTTTCCGTATGTGCATTGACTACCGAGAGCTAAACAAGTTAACCATCAAGAATCGGTATCCTTTGCCGAGGATTGATGACCTCTTCGACCAACTTCAGGGTTCAAGTTATTACTCCAAGATCGATCTTTGATCAGGTTATCACCAGCTGCGGATACAAGAAGAGAGTATACCGAAGACTGCCTTTAGAACTCGTTATGGACATTACGAGTTTTTAGTGATGCCATTTGGTTTGACAAATGCACCAGCAGTATTTATGGACTTGATGAACCGAGTTTGCAAGCCCTATCTCGACAAATTCATGATTGTATTTATCGACGGTATTTTGATTTATTCGCGGACGTAGGAAGAGTATGAGCAACACCTCAGAGCCATTTTAGAGCTGCTAAAAAAGGAGAAACTGTATGTTAAATTCTCGAAGTGCGAGTTCTGGTTGCGTGAGGTACAATTCCTTGGTCATGTAGTGAACGAAGATGGAATCCATGTAAATCCCACCAAGGTCGAGGTGATTAATGTTAGGATCTGTGGCTCTCATGATTGTGTTTGTTTGTTTAAAACTGAATGATCAATGCATATGAAAACAAGTTAGGTGCAGCGGAAATGAAACAAACTCTGTAAACACAATCAAAGGAGAAAATAGTTTGATAAACAATTGCTTCTCATAGAGTCAAAAGATTACAAATCAAAGCAAATGATTACAGTCATGCTTACAAACTATACTCCCCCTCAGCCTGATGCCCCAAGGTTGGTTGCACACAAGATGAAAGGATTAGACATGAGGAGAAGAACCCGCTCAGTCAATCAAATGTAACAGTACAGGGTACTGATACATTTATAGGCAAACCAAACCACTGAGGTATCTCAGCTGACGTCACCATGAAAGCGACGTCTAACAGCCTGACAACCTGTATCTACTGTCCTTACTCAAACACTTCTAACCTAACCACTGACTATACATAAAACAGATATTTCACTAAACAGCTGCTCTCCTTTAATGTCAGTGCTTTCCTCAACGTTGATCAGTCCTTGACTGGGCAGTGCTTTACTATCAATAGATAGGACCAGCAGTGTTGGAAACTTCAGGGTTTTCATCAGCAGTTGAAAGGGCAGCAGCAGTTGAATATGAGCAGAAGATAGAGACCATCAGTTGTTATAAATCACATTCAAGGGGAGAGCAAAGTGTAAACTGCTGCTTATTATGAATCCACTGTTGTGACATGGTTTTGGCTTTACATTATCTGTTCCTTTGGTAGGGTTCAATCCCAACAATCTCCCCCTGGAACAGATAATGCCAAAACCTTTCATTATTCAGGACCTTTTTTGCTCATCAAGAGTGCCTTAGCTTGTTCTTTGAATTCAGCTTCAAATTCCTTTGCACTCTGGTCATCTTCATCCCTGCACAGTGTAAGCTCAAGGAGATCCTTCAAATCTTGAACACTAAGGCCTAGTGCTTCTTTCCTTGATATATGCTTCACATCGCCATTGGCTCTGACCAAGGTCAATACGTGAGTCTTTTGATCAGACATCCACTTTAGTATTTTTAAGCCAAGTGGGTTTCTTGGGAGAGACTTATTTGCAGATGAGTTGAGGGATAATGGCCTTGAAAACAACTGCAGACTTTCAGACATTCTTTTGAAAGCTTCTTCAAAGACTTTGTCAGCTGCAGCTATATCTTCTGCAGTTTCTTGCTCAATAAGTTCTTGTCGTTCAGCTTCTGTCTTGTCTTTAGCAGTGTTTGGAGACGCAGGTTTGTTTAATGCCTTAAAAAGGCTTTGAAGCTTTGTTGAAGTTTCTTCTTTTAGACCCATTTTCGTGATGGTATCTTTGAAGTACTCTGCTTCCTTTTCTCTTACCTCTTCTTCATTCAACTGTTCTCCTTCTTCTTGATTTGTTGCAAAGGTAGACCGGAACAGTGTGTCGAGGTTTCCCATCTTCTGTTCAAGCTTCATCATTTGTTCTTGCTTTTTAGAAGTGCCTGAAACAGTTGTCTTTCTTTTCTTCAGCCTTTTGTAGGCTTCATCAGTCTGCTGTCTTGACCACTTTGATATGGCTTCAGCAGAATCTATTTTTGCATCCACTAGCTCCTCTTTCTTTTTTTATACTCAGCAGTGAAATCAGCAATGAGCTTTTTGAATTTGATCCAGTTTGGAGGATTTTTCTTCTTTGTAGAATCATTCTTGATTCTGTCAATCCTTTCAGCCTCATGCTTTAGAGCGATTATTGGCCATTCTTCAAACTGTTTTTCTTTAGCAGGATAGAATTTTTCTTTCATAATGTAGGCAAGATATTGTTTTCTTAGCTCTTTGCGTTGTTCAGCCTTTTCTTTGATTAGTTCCTGTGCAAATTCTTCCATCTGCTTTACCTTTTCAAGGAAGAAATCCAGTCTTTTAGCAATGCCTTCTTCGCTTAGATTTTCACGTTCACTTTCAAATTTAGCTCTTGCTTTAGCCTGCCTTGCCTTGAGTTTAAGGTAATCATCCATATCCTCTGGTGGCATGTAGCCTATGAGTGAGGAGAATCTTCTTTTTGAAGGATCTTTTTCTGTATAGAATTGTCTCATCTCATTTTTGATGGCTTCAAGCTCTAGTGGATACTTAGCAGCATTAGGATCATATGTACCCTCATCAGCAGGTATTGGCTTTCTTATTCTGTTGAAAAGCCTTGGCTTTGAAGTAGAAGAGGTGAGAGCAGTGGTGGATGACTGACTAACAGCTGTTGAAACAACTGGTGTCTCAACATCTGTTGTCATTACAACTGCTGATATGTCAGCAGTTGTCTTCTGCTTTTGAGCAGGAGATGGAAGTGATGGTGGTGATGGTGGTGGTGAATCATCATCTGATATGAGATTCCTTCTCCTTTTTAATGAAGAAGGAGCAGATGATGTTTTGGGTGGATCAGTGGTTGTAGTGGTGTGTGGTAGAGTGGTGTGTGTTGATGTCATAGCAGCTGTTTGGCTACTGACAGCAGTTTTTGTAACTACTGCTGTATCAGCTGTTTGGCTAACAGGTTTTGAGACCTGCTTTTCTTTTTCTTTTGCTTTTTCAGGTTCAATATGAAGGCCATGCTCTATTCCCTTCTTCTTCATTTGCTTCATTATCTCCCCCTTTTTGGCATTATCTGCAAGGGGGTCATCAAAGAATAGTACAGTTGAAGGAGCCTTGCCAGTGGCAGTTTGGATGCTGGCCTTAATAGCCTTGATATCTGCTTGAGTGTCCTTGAACCTTGATTCCATCATGTTTGACAGCATTTGTACTTGAATAGCATGCTTTTGATCAGCCATTTGTTGCTGTTTTTCAAGCATGGGTTGGAAAACATTCCAAAGCTCATTTGCAGCAGGTGTTTGTTGTGGAGCAGGTGCTTGAGCAGGAACAGCAGAGGATTGTGCTTTCTGAGCTTTTAAAATCTCTTGCACCATCTCCTTTATTTCAGAAACTGATTCTTCAAGTTTGTCAACTCTGCCCGTCAATTCCTGATATTTTGAATCATCACCTACTTTAGTAGGATCATCTGAATCCCCACTAGTAGTGGTTATATCAATGTTTGACTTAGGAACTGAGTCCCAAAAATCACCCATTGATGCCCCTTGTTCTTGGTACTGGGGACTTCTTTCTTCAGCACTTGATAAACCTTTGATGTTACTAGTGGTCAAAATAGGCTCACTAGTGGTTAACATTGGTGCTATTGAAGAAATTGCCTTCAAGGGAGTCTGATTTATGAAACAACTGGCCAACTGGAGACCTGTTGATCCACCAGTTGTAGTTGCTGCTCCACTTGAACTACCACCGAGAGTTACTTGTAACTCAGGGGGTGTAACCTCCTCAATTGTTGCTGGGATAGCAGGAGTAGTAGCATCAGACCCAGTCACCTGTGGGGGTATACTCTCAGTGATAGGTGATAGAGAGGAACTGGTTTGTGTCTGAGCTATAGCAGCTGCATGCAACAAAGGTAGCATGGATTGTGGCATTATTATTGGTGAGGGAATGGGAGTTGAAAGAGACATGTCCTTGGGATCAGGACTGAGGAAGATGGATCCAAGTGGATTCAGAGCTTCATATTGTGGTGTCCCTGGGCTTACAACCTGATCCTTTTGTGAGGATGCAGGAGGAGTTTTAGGCATGGGTTGAGATCTTTCTTCCAACTGCTGTGAGGAAGTAGCAGCAGTGGTTTGTGGTGACTTTTGTGTTGCCACAGGCATTTCCTCTGGGATCTCATCTTCCAGAGTTGCCTTTGTTTTGGGTTTGGTGGGTTTTCTGGATGTTTTCTTTTTGGTCTTTTTGGTTATGTCAGGTGTGGGTTTCAAAGCAGTGGTTGTGCTGCTATGATCACCTGGAGCAGTGGGCTCAGCAGCAGATACCTGAGGAGCAGTTGTAACTGCTAAAATCTGCTAAGATACCCCTGCTTTTGTTTTTATTGGTGCCATCATCCTTGAAAATGTTTCTTTTGTTAAGCTCTTTATTTGACAATGAACACCTTGTTTTAGCAAATTTAAACTTTCCTTTTCAAATTTTTGTTCAAAATAGTAACTCAAAAATCTTGGAAAAAGTAAAAATGCTTTACTTTCAACGTTTTTCACCATGTCATTGAACATCTCCTGGGAGTAGTTGTAGTCCTTTTTATTCAAAATAGCGTAAACCAGGCATTGAATTTTCAATGGTATTTCGTTGAAAGATGTTGTTTTATTTGAAGCACACATCAGGAGTGTGTGAAATAAAAACCTGGGTGCAGATGGAAAATAACCCTTTTGTAGGGTATCTACCTTTGATTCTTCTGCATAACCCCTTTTCAGAAAATCAGCTTTTAACTCGTTTTTGTCAAAAGAGGTTTTACCGTTCTGATCATCGAGTATGAAGACTTCTGATATCGATTGTGGTGTGATTTTGATCGCTTTTCCCTGTATCGAGGAGTTAATGGCAATGACTTTATCGTCTTGTTTTTCAAGCGTCGCCTTCTTCCATAACTCTCTCTGGGTTTGCAGATATATGTGAGCATTTACTGTCAACAAAGTTTTGTACTTTGATCCAGTAATTGCATCAATGATGGAGTTGAAGGTGTGGTTGTCTTTGGGTTTTGTGAGTAAACCCAAATAATTGTGAGATTGTTTGAATGGTATTTCGATGGGTTCTTCGGCCGTTTGAGCGACCTCTTTGGAAGGTGATGGTGATTTAGGTTTTGATTTTGATTTTGTCATTGTTGCGGAGAATAACGAAGGAAAATTTTGGAGATTTTTGAGAAGAAGGGTTGGAAACTGCTGTGAGAAGAGAATTTTTGGAATTCAATTCGATAGTGTAAAAACCCTGTTTGGGGTTTAGGGCAGGGTTTTATTTAAAAAATGATCACTGATGTGGCAGCGGTTATTAAGATCTGAGGGCTAAAAACTGACCACGTGTCAAACACTGATGAAACGGATGAAGTATGGAGAACAGTTGTTTTAAGAACCACTGACGTATCAAGCATCAGAGGTTACAATGAAAAAAAAATATGGGCAGTGGATGATTTTTACTATCAGTGGATAGCATGTTAGTGAATAAGACACTGATTTTGAGCATCAGTGCTTTTCAAGAAAATGAAGGATCAGTGGTTAACTTTCAGCAGTGGACAGTGTTTAGAGATCAGACATTAGAACAAAACAGTGGTTAGGGTAAATGGTACAATTCTGAAGGACAGATGTTTCAGCAACAGTTTTGAAAATTTTCATTCAAGGTTTTGCCATATGTCAATTTTGAAAGACAGTGGTTTAGTACCCCAGATGATGAAAACTTTTTGCTAAGGCAACTCATTTTCGTTTAATATTCAATTAAAGCATGAGTACCCTAGTAATTCAAGCACAGTTTGCAATCAACCTTTGATAAAAATTTAGGAACAAACCTGAGAATGACATGATTTTGACATAAGTACCATCTCCTTTTGACCCATTTATGAGGACAATAATACCAACAAAAATAAGGTATTACATCCTGTCAGGAGCTGAAACTATTGCCAACAAAAACAAGCATAAGTTCCAAAAATATTATTCCAAAAGATATGAATAATATATCCTGGTTATTCGAGAAAATCCTTTGAACACAACAAAAAAAAAATGGTTAAAGGATTTTCTAAGAATAGTATCAAAAAGATCTGGTATAATTTCAATAGAGAATATAATCACATCACTCACAAGTTTTTGAAAAATGGTCAGTAGTTTGACAACAGTGGTAGGAAACCTTTGGAATACATTTTGACCACTGTTTGGTACCATTTTCTTTGTCAGTTGATTTCAAACATGAGGACACATGAGTTTTGAAGATCCTGTTGTAGATCTAACTTCTATGTGATGATTTTGAAAATTTGTCTAGTCCTTTTGTAAGTTCAGTCACTGGGAACACTAATGTCACCTGAACTTACTTGAACCAATGAGCACAAACAGTTGCTTGATTGACCATTATTACCCCAAGCTTTGACTCTTAAGTGTTTTATATTTATACTCTTTTCTTTAGACTTCAAAAGTTTTGAGATAAACACACTTTCGAGTTTTTGTGAATTTTAGTCCAAAATCATTTTGCAGTAATGTTTTGAGAGAATTGGTCATGTTTGCACAAGTTGTTCAGCCAATCTCACATTACATATGATACGGACTATGTTGACCCCTGTTTTTCTTAATGTATTTAGACAAAGTTGATTTGTTCCTTTTTAGGATCTCAACCTGTTTTCAACACATAAGATCAAATGACTAAAGTTATAATTTCCCTCTTTTTGTGTTAGCAAAACATCAATGTTTTTATGAACATGTGTTTAGTTAATCTGAGGTTCAGACTTTAGTATTTATGGAAAACATCACAAATTACACATCAACAATTGAAATTAATTTAGAAAATAAGAAGTAATCTCATAGTTTAACAGATATTTATTTCAGATCTAGAAACCATGAGTGTTTTGTGCATAAATTCACTTGTTGTGTGAAATTTTGTGTGTCATATGACATCTTGGTTGATGTACAGAGTTGTTGAATAACCATTTTGATCATGATTTACTCGATACTCTGTTTTTCAACTAAATACAACCAACCTTAGTATCAATGAACTTCGAGCCGAACTGTTATGTCAAATTGATTGTTAGATCGAATTTGACTGTCCAGGCTCTGATACCAATTGTTAGGATCTGTGGCTCTCATGATTGTGTTTGTTTGTTTAAAACTGAATGATCAATGCATATGAAAACAAGTTAGGTGCAGCGGAAATGAAACAAACTCTGTAAACACAATCAAAGGAGAAAATAGTTTGATAAACAATTGCTTCTCATAGAGTCAAAAGATTACAAATCAAAGCAAAAGATTACAGTCATGCTTACAAACTATACTCCCCCTCAGCCTGATGCCCCAAGGTTGGTTGCATACAAGATGAAAGGATTAGACATGAGGAGAAGAACCCGCTCAGTCAATCAAATGTAACAGTACAGGGTACTGATACATTTATAGGCAAACCAAACCACTGAGGTATCTCAGCTGACGTCACCATGAAAGCGACGTCTAACAGCCTGACAACCTGTATCTACTGTCCTTACTCAAACACTGCTAACCTAACCACTGACTATACATAAAACAGATATTTCACTAAACAGCTGCTCTCCTTTAATGTCAGTGCTTTCCTCAAGGTTGATCAGTCCTTGACTGGGCAGTGCTTTACTATCAATAGATAGGACCAGCAGTGTTGGAAACTTCAGGGTTTTCATCAACAGTTGAAAGGGCAGCAGCAGTTGAATATGAGCAGAAGATAGAGACCATCAGTTGTTATAAATCACATTCAAGGGGAGAGCAAAGTGTAAACTGCTGCTTATTATGAATCCACTGTTGTGACCTGGTTTTGGCTTTACATTATCTGTTCCTTTGGTAGGGTTCAATCCCAACAATTAAGAATTGGGAAACTCCAAAGACGCCAACCGAGATCCGTCAGTTTTTGGGTTTAGCTGGGTATTATCGCCGATTCATTGAGGATTTTTCTAAAATCGCACAACCACTGACCTCCCTTACTCAAAAGGATAAGAAGTATGAATGGGGAGATAAGTAAGAGGAAGCCTTTCAGTTACTAAAGAACAAGCTTTGCGATGCACCTATTTTATCCCTACCCGAAGGCACCGATGACTTCTTGGTATACTGTGCCGCCTCGCGTCAGGGATTGGGCTGCGTGCTAATGAAGCGGCAAAAGGTTATCGCTTATGCTTCGCGCCAATTAAAGGTTCATGAGAAGAATTACACCACACATGATTTGGAATTAGGTGCAGTGGTGTTTGCTTTGAAGGTTTGGTGGCATTATTTGTATGGCACCCGATGCACGATCTTTACCGATCACAAGAGCCTTCAGCACATATTCGATCAGAAAGAGCTTAATATGAGACAGCGCCGATGGGTAGAGTTGTTAAATGATTATGATTGCGTAATCAAATATCATCCAGGAAAGGCGAATGTGGTGGCAGACGCCTTAAGTCGAAAAGAGAGGATCAAGCCCATAAGGGTTAGGGCTTTAGAAATGATCATTCAGACAAACCTATCGTTGCGCATTCGTGCTGCACAAAGGGAAGCCCTTAAGAAGGAGAACCTTAAGGATGAATATCTCCGTGGGATGGAGAAAAAGCTGGTACCCATTGAGGAAGGAACCTTATGTTTTATGGGACGAATTTGGGTTCCGCTTTTTGGTGGTCTTAGAAGTGTTATCTTTGATGAAGCTCATAAATCGAGGTACTCGATCCATCCAGGATCGGACAAGATGTACCAAGATTTGAAGGATTTTTATTGGTGGCCAAGACTGAAGGGCGATGTTGCTACCTATGTTGGAAAATGTTTAACTTGTGCCAAAGTGAAGGCAGAGTATCAAAAGCCTTCAGGTCTTTTGCAGCAACCTGAGATACCCATATGGAAATGGGAACAGATCTCAATGGATTTCGTAACAAAGTTTCCAAAGACACCCAGAGGTCATGATACGACCGATTAACAAAATCTGCGCAGTTTCTGCCAATCAGAGAAAAGCATAACACAGGTAAGCTAGCTGAGCTGTACCTAAGGGAGATAGTTGCACGACATGGAGTGCCTATCTCGATTATATCAGACAGAGATGGAAGATTTGTGTCAAGGATTTGGTAATCCTTCCAAGAAGTGTTTGGTTTTTTTTTAAATCTGAGCACAGCATTTCATCCACAGACGGACGGTCAGAGTGAGAGAACGATTCAGACACTTGAAGATAAGTTACGAGCTTACGTAATGGACTTGGGTGGCAGTTGGGAGACTCACCTACCTTTGGTTGAGTTCTCCTATAACAACAGCTACCATACAAGCACTCAAGCTGCACCGTTTTTTGAAGCTCTCTACGGCACAAGTGTCGATCACCGCTATGCTGGGTAGATGCAGGTGATAGACAGTTGGTTGGTCCCGAATTGGTCCAAGAAACGATAGGTAAGATTATGCAGATCAGAGAGCGCATCAAGGCGGCTCGTGATCAACAAAAGAGCTATGCGGACGAAAGAAGGAAACCCTTGGAATTTGAAGTGGGTGATATGGTTTTGTTGAAATTTCACCTTGAAAAGGTGTAGCATGCTTTGGGAAGCATGGTAAGTTAAACCCACGATTTATCAGACCGTTCAAAATCCTGGAAAGGATTGGCCCTGTAGCTTACAAGTTGGAGCTACCTGCAGAACTTAATGGTGTTCATGATACATTCCATGTATCTAATCTGAAGAAGAGTCCAACACAAGAAACAGTGGTTATTCCTGCTGATGAAGTTCACATTGACGACACACTTCACTTTACCAAAGAACCTGTTGAGGTTCCTGATTTGAATGTTAACCAGACTCGGAGGAGTAGTGTTAAACTCGTCAATGTTCGGTGGAACGCGCTTCACGGCCCAGAGTTTACTTGGGAGCATGAAGACCGAATGAAAGCAAAATACCCGCATTTATTCCCTAACTCCCCTGCAGCTAGTAGTAATGCTTAAAATTTCGAGACAAAATTTTCTTAACAGGGGGAGAATGTGACAACTGTCAAAATTCCAGGTATTCGTACAACTATTAAATCATGATAAGTGCTTAATGACAGTGTTGAATTACAATTAATGACTTGAATTACTTTCTGATTATTGCCATATACATACATGTGCATCACATATTGCTTAAAGTCATATCATTATTGCATGAGAACTTTAATGATTCAAATGATGCACTAAACACAGTTAGCACAGTTATCAGATAAATCAGAAATATGCTGACGGAGTTCAGTACATAGACAGACCATGTGTTGAGACACAGAATGAGCCAGAAACCAAGTATTACACTAGTATAGTGTGTAGGAAAGTAAGGATCACAAAACTGCTTTTCTAGTGATAGTTTAAGTGTGGAAAGTGCCTAAAACTCACATAAACTGCAGAATTCTGCAGAAAATCAGCAAATTCAGCACTTGAACACATTTATATCATGCAGAAATATGCTTAAATGGTCCTGAATGCTTTCCTAAGTGTCGGGAATCAAAATTGCCATAAAAGGGTACATATAGCACACTAAACTGCATAGTTTAGCACCTTAACGAACCGGTAACCAACCGAACAACCGGACACTACCCGAAACATCAAATTTACACTAGAAGCACTGTTTTAACATTACCAAGCTAGTTATGGTCCCCGAACAACATAACACCCCATATAAATATCAACTAACTTACACTTGAATTTCAACTAGTAACTAACTTAATTAGTTTAAACCTAGCCTATTACCCCCCCCCCCCCCACCTAGTGGACGGCCCAACATATGGCCCCACTTGGGATTTTGTTTCAATATTATATTTGATCTTGTTGGCACTTTAAGAACACTAAACCCATGAAGTAAAGCCATGAAATGTTTATAAGAAGAACCCTTGTGATCATAACCTCATTCTTACACCCACCAAAAACACACACTTCTCTCCTACCCTCTCTTGTGCTCTTGGCCGACCCCGACCTCACCAACATCACCATCATTCATCCATCCTACATGTATTACAAGCTTATACAAGTGTGTTAGAAGACATACAAAGGAGCTAGGAGCTTGTAGAAGTTGAAGGACCTCTTTCATTTGCTTTTATCCATCTCTAAAATTCAGTTGATCATCCCTAGCCTTGAGCTAGTGGTAAGAACCTTAATCTTCCCATTTTGCTTCTATTTCAAGTGGTTAAAAGGTGTTATATAATGTTAATCTTGAAGAACACTAAGAAACTTGAACTTGAAACTTGAACATAAGCTTTAATATATAAGAAATCTTAATGTTTATGTGTTGTTATACTTGTTGATCATTGTTTGCTTGTGAAAATGATGTAGATCATCATATGTTCTTGCTAGATCATGATTAAAAACATAATCTAGCAAGATGAGAGGATGAACATGGTAGAAGTTAATGGATCATCCCCATGAAAGCATGAACTTGGAAAGAATACATTGATTTCTTGTAAAATGATGACTAAAGTAAGTTGTTAATCATGTAAATATAAGATTTCAAGAGTGATTTCTCAAGAAACCAAGTTAAAAATATAAGTTTTACTTAATCTTGGTTCTTACATAAATAAACCACATTTTTAAAGGTTAAACAAGTGTAGAAACACTTATCTTACAAGAAAAATCAAAGAAGAAACATTTTTGAAAAATATGATTATAAGTTGTGAAGATCCATATTCTTTAAGAATGAAGTTTTTAAAGAATCAATCACACTTTAAAGTGTAACAAGACTTACTAAATACACTGGTAAGTTACTACAAAATTTTACAAATTTTCAAGTTTATGAAGTGGTAGTTTATGCTTGATTTTGGCAAAATCGGTAAGTGTAGATTGTTTATTGTTGATGGTGAATTGATTGTGTTGATTTTACAAAAGAAAATGATATACCTTCAAGTTATGAAAACCTCCATTTTTAGGGGAAACTATGGCAAAATTTTTCTAAAAATTAAACACTTAGAAAAATATTACAAGTGTATTTCAAACCATAAATCTTTACATAAATTTTGCCATAATTTTTGTTAAAAAATTATAAATATTGGAGGTTGGTTTTTATAAATAAAAGTGACTAAAAATATGTATTTAGGAAATATATATTTAGAAGTCACCATGTGTGTGATTATTTGTATACTTTGTGTATTAGTTATATTATTTTAGGATATGAAATAACATAACTCATCAAAATTCCAAGAATTATCATCCAAAATATTAACAAAATTCCAAGAATATGAATACACAAGTTATACACAAAATACTGATGAAACCGAACTAAGGAATATAACTTACAAAATATTTCGGGAATAATATTCACAAGTATATTTTGGTAAATAATATTTTGGACACCAAGTGGATGAAAATATGATTTTTACAATTATTACAAAGTTATATCATATTTTTGACAAAAAAAAAATATATACTTTTGGGTTAATAAGAATATGTATTTACTTGGAAATATTAGAAGATACATTATTTTTTTGAAAGGAATATATTTTCTCAAACAAAAACGGAATATATTATTTTTAGAGAAGAATAAGCATATATATATATATATATATATATTCCAAGCTAGACTTGAAAATATATTATTTTTGGAACTTGTATGAGAATACAAATATTTTTCCAAAGGAAAAATTATAAATAATTTTTCTAAATAATATTCCTCAAAATATATATTTTGGAAATTAATATACATTAATGTATTTTTACTAGAAAGATTATTCCGGAAAAGTTAATATACCATTAAGTATAAGGATATTTAATAATTACAAGAAATACGTATTTTCGTACGTATAATTACATTCCGGAATACGACCCTACATATATGGCAAAATATACAAGTATGAGAATACGGACACAAGTACACCCATCCTTGGGAAGGAAATACATTTATAAATATTTGAGAAGTATCAAGCTAAATTAAATTATTTAACTATTATTCCAAAATTTAATAAATATAATTTAAGTTAAAATGTTTATTATTTTAACAAATAATCATAACTTGGAATGATATCAAAGACACGAAGAAACGTAACTCAAAAACGCTAATTAAAGGCACGACCCGCTCGTCTAATGGACATTAGTACGATTGTCGGTAGTTGTGTACGCCAGGCGGAGCTTGAGTTACTGTGATACGAAGACGCAAGACTGTGAGTTCATGTCCCCCTTTTGTTTAACTGTTTTCGTTTTATAACTTCGGGGGTGAAATACGTGTTACAAATGATTACGATTACAAATGAAATGAACTGTTAGATCTTGTGAATGGGTAGGCGTTAACTTGAGACCATTAATCCTTTAGAAGGACCGAGGGGCATGAGTGATAGATCTATTTGGGTGTAGCGAGCCCCACCCATGGGTCCGCGAGTTGACCGCATGTGGTGACTATGTCGTTCCAGCCGGGAGGCCCGGTACGAAATACGCAAAGGATTGAGCCTTCCTACACCGTTGCACACATGTTGATGGCCTTGCAAACCATTAATTGATCTGTTCATATTCTCTTTCATACCAGGATTTACAAACATACATACAAACTTTCATTGATTCAAAGGTTTATTTGTGCACACAAAACAAACACATGAACTCGCTCAACTTTTGTTGATGTTTTCAAACTACATGTATTTCAGGGAATTAAATGTGGATCTGGCGGGCGTTCAGAAGTTTCAAGTGCTGTTAAGAATAAAAGATGTCATCCATAGTCTTGGGGTTTGGTTAGGGCATCCTATCCTGGACAAGACACCTCTTCCAAATCCTGGTTTTATTTAAAGTCTTTTGTTAAGTCCTTGTGGAACTTTAACCAATTCGTATGGTTTGTAATTCGAATTTGGAGTCTACGTATCAAGACAATGTTGTTATGTTTCTAAATTTTATTTAATGGATGATCATCGTAAGTTATTATCATTTAGTGGTTGTTATAATTGAATGCAATGATATTAAGCAAGTCACACATAATCACGCTTCCGCAAAAGTCAGGGTGTGACAATTCTGTCATCTGAAAGTTGAACTTGATAGTTTGGAATTACAAAGGATCAGGAGGAGATCGTCGAGAAATTATTTGAGGCATTACCAAATGAGCAAGATTGGCAATATTACGCAATTGTTCTAAAAAATGCTAAACCAATGAAAGATATAACGCTAAATTGGCTAATTGAAAAGTTAGAAGGTCACGAACTTGCAATCAAAAAACAAAATAAAATGAAAAATGTCACTTATCAACAAAACATGAACCTTTGTTATCATGGAAGCATGATCTCAAACACTTTGTCACAAAAAAAAAACAGCATCCAGTGCGGAGAATTCCACTAACCCATCTAAAAGTAACTCAGGAGGGGGATCAGCGGGTACTAGTGGTTTTGGTTATCCGAGTTCGGGATCAAATACACCAGCACAGTCTACTCCGAATGCTCAATAAAATCAAAGCGGTCCAAATTCAAATATTATACAATGTAACATTGCTGTGAACCTCAACAATGCTCAAACTTCAATGCTGAAACCGCAAAGCAGCAAATGGTCTTTTTGGCTTCAATCCTCAAATCGTACGAAAGTTTAGTCGCAAGAAAGACTGGGAATACAAATCTGACCAAAGAGGATTACGACCAAATTGATCCTGAAGAGATGGAGCTAATCGACATCAGGTGGTGTATGGCCAGCATCATTCACCATGCTCAATGATTCATGGAAATTACCGGGAGGCCAACTATCGGTTGGGCATCTACAAAGTTGGGTTATGATAAATCAAAAGTGACTTGCTTTAAGTGCAAGGTGTAATGCTTTGTGTTTTCGTACCTTCCTATTTTATCAAGTTGTGCTGTACTTTCCATATTTAAACACTTGTACGCTCATTATAATCCTTTTTGTTTCAGTTTGTAATCCGAGACTATTGATAGTAATGAAAACAAAGTTATTTTAATCATGTTCGTGTTATTCGTGTGTGCAACTGTAATCAAAATACACATTGTTTGAACGATATATTACCCAAGATTTTGGATTCCTTACATTATCTTGACATTTAATACTAGTCAAACTGGTAAAGGCTCGGGAAATAACGAAACTCAAATCCTAATCCTTGAAACTCAAAAGGTTCGCGAAATAAATAATCTTTGAAAGGTTCTCTTCTTTAAAATAATTCGTTTATAAAATATGGTTATTTAGTTATTTATTTGTTTAAATAATAAAAGTAATTAATTTTTTTCCATTAAAAGTTTTTACTTTTATAAAAATAACCTAGTTAGCTAGGTAACATAAACTAACCAAGTTAGTGTTAGTTAAGCTAAACTAGTCAATTAGTATAGTTGAGATATCTTATTGTAACTTTTTAAATCCTAAAACTTAGAAGAAATGTTATCATGAGCATTAATCAGAATTAATCTAAAAGTCTAGGGGCCCTTTATGCCAAATCAACCAAACTTCATTAAAAATCAAATAAAACTCCAATCTACCGTTTCATTTCACCTGCCGACGACTGAACGAAATTTCCGGCAATTCCTTCAGTTTTGATTGAACCAAATTAATTCCTTTAATGATTATAATTAACCTTGAAGACATTGGAATTATTCTCGTTACACGGTTTCCGTTATTAACACCATACACGTACTTAGACAACCCGACCTCGTGTATTCTCGTCCACAATCTTTTCGTAAATTCCCCACATCAATCTCGATAACTATTTATTCAACCGTTGCTATATACTAGGATGCAAGGTTCTTACCACACCTCATTTTTTTTTCACTGAATAAACGTTACATTCACGTCGGAACTCACTGGGAAAACCGATTACCAATTCGAGTGAATACTTCACCATAAACTGTTAAAGAAAACATTCATTTTCACTCAGCCTAAAACACTTGGGGACACTCTGTTCGTCACCTGCACGCCACCGGAGTTCATTAGGAAACCTTGCACCTTTGCCGGAGTTCGGATTTCGTCAGAGAAGACGACCGGAATTCACGACGAAGTCTAACTCGACTCGTTTTGGTATATTATTTCTCCGATTGATTTGTGTCATTTTTATATTTTTATGAGGACTGCATTCTGTATTTGCTGTTTAAATCAAATAACAAAATAATCAGTTACGTATTGTTTTTTTAAATGAAAAAGATGACATTCTATCACGATTGAAAAGGATTATAAATTGAAACTTATCACAACAACTCAGTCTAGACTAGTGGTTGCTGTTGTGTTATACAAACCGGAGGTCGCGTGTTCGAACCCGGCCCCCTTGTTTCTCGCTGCCTTTTTTTGTATATACTAAATCAATATGGAACGACACAGTAGCATGTTAAATCAATTAAAACCATGAAAAAAATCGGGTTAGACACGCAGCCCAGTTGGTCGGGTTGCATGCATGTGGACGAGAGGTCGGAGGTTTGAGTCCGGGTCAGGCCAGTTTTGACGTTATTTTTCGAATCTTAATTATAATTCATTTCCATTTTATTTTTTAAAAAACAAAACCCTTTTATTTTCTTTTAATTCTTTTAAAACCTTTCTAAAATCCATATTAATTAAATAAGTGTTTATTTGAATCCTTCTCTTTTAAATCCGTATAAATCATAAAGTTTATAAAATATTCCTAATTTATAATAAACACCAGTTAGCGAGAAACATAAGCGATAACCTTTTGGCGTTGCATTAACACACAACCCAGTCGCTGATGCGAAGCGTCGCAATATACCATGAAGTCGTCGGTGCCTTCGGGTAGGGATAGTATAAGTGCATGGCATAGCTTATTCTTGAGCAGCTGAAAGGCTTCTTCTTGCTTATCTCCCCATTCATACTTCTTGTCCTTTTGAGTAAGGGAGGTCAACGGTTGAGCTATCTTGGAGAAATTCTCATTGAACCTGCGATAATAACCTGCTAAACCCAAAAACTGTAGGATCTCAGTCGGTGTCTTCGGAGTTTCCCAGTTCTTGATTGCTTCGATCATTGTGGGATCCACATGAATACCATTCTTGTTTACCACGTGACCGAGGAACTGTACTTCACGTATCCGAAACTCGCACTTTGAGAACTTAGCGTAGAGCTTTTCCTTCTTTAGTAGCTCTAGAATGGCCCTGAGGTGTTGTTCATGATCTTCCTTCGTCCGCGAATAAATCAAAATATCGTCGATAAACACGATCACGAACTTATCAAGATATGGCTTGCACACCCGATTTATCAAATCCATAAACATTGCCGGTGTATTGGTCAACCCAAATGGCATCACTAGAAACTCGTAATGTCCATAACGAGTTCTGAAGGCAGTCTTCGGTATACTTTCCTCTTGAATCCGCAGCTGATGATAACCCGATCGAAGATCAACCTTGGAATAGTAGCTTGATCCTTGCAGTTGGTCGAATAAATCATCAATCCTCGGCAAGGGGTACCTATTCTTGATGGTTAGCTTGTTCAGCTCCCGGTAGTCGATGCACATTCGAAAGCTA
This sequence comes from Helianthus tuberosus, assembly GCA_030545235.1. Classification (NCBI taxonomy): domain Eukaryota; kingdom Viridiplantae; phylum Streptophyta; class Magnoliopsida; order Asterales; family Asteraceae; genus Helianthus; species Helianthus tuberosus. Next base: position 59,233,084 of record CM060436.1, read on the forward strand.
CCATCCTTCTTCTTGACGAACAGCACTGGAGCTCCCAAGGCGAGAAGCTCGGCCTTATGAGTCCCTTATCTAGTAACTCCTAAAGCTGTGTGGATAACTCTTGCATCTCTGAAGGCGCAAGTCGATAAGGTGCCTTGGCTACAGGCGCGGTGCCTGAAACCAAGTCAATGTGGAATTCGACTTGTCGTTGAGGAGGTAATCCTGGCAAGTCTTCGGGGAAGACTTCAGGATATTCCCTTACCACAGGGATATCTTCAAGCTTGGGCTCATCGGCGTCCTTATGCACAACGTGAGCTAAGAAGGCAACGCAACCTTACGCAGACACTTCCGTGCCTTCAAACAACTAATAATCCGCAAAGGCGTATCATGCTTCTCTCCATGAAACACGATCGTCTCTTCATTTGCCATCGGAATGCGAATTATCTTCTCATGGCACACTATCTCTGCACGGTTGCTAGATAACCAGTCCATCCCAACTACGACATCAAAGCTTCCCAAATCAACTGGCAGAAGATCTATCGGAAACTCACGTTCTCCAAGCTCTATAACACAACCTCTAATCACTTCATTAGCTTCTACTAGCTTTCCATTAGCCAATTCTATCGAGTACGGGACGTCTAACTTACTTGCTACTAAACCAAGTACATTCATAAATTCTAGAGATACGAAGGTATAATCGGCACCAGTATCAAATAGCACAGAAGCATAATGTTGATTAATAGGGAGAGCACCAGTAACCACGTTCGGATCCTGGCGCGCTTCCCTAGCTCCAATGTTAAACACTCTTCCACGTGCCTGATTATTCTTTGGGCAATCCCGTTTAAAGTGCCCCATTTCACCACAACCAAAACAACCTTGACCGCGTCCATTGTCATGTCCGTTTCCGCCCTGATTGTTGTTGTTATTATTTCCTCCGCGGTTTCCATTTCTCGCTTAGTTTCCATTTCCATTCCTGTTTCTATTACCTCCCTTATTATTGTTCCTCCCTGATTTCTGTTCCCATAACCATTTCCACCACGGTTGCCATTACCACCCGGTCCTCCATTTCTTCGTCCAGCACCATACCAGCGCACCTCCCTGGCATGCCCCACATTACCACAATTCTCACATCTCCCATACCTACATCGTCCGGTGTGATGATGTTGACATATAACCCACTTGGGCAGGGTACCCATGTACCCTTTTCCATTGGGTTCAGTATTTGCAACGTCAGTCCTGACCTCGGCTGGCTGGCTAGTATCCCTGCGCTTGTTGGCATTGTTGTTGTCGTTGCTCGCTTGAGTGCCCTTCTTGAAGTTTGTAAATTTCCTTTTTTTATCCCCAGATGACTCCACGTGAGTCTCTTTCTTCTTCGTTTCAGAAACCGAAAACTTTCCCAACCTGACTGCTTCTTCAGTAAGCGCTACACATAAGTCAATTGCCTCAGAAATGGTTGGAGGCTTAGAAGCTGTCACCATGCTCAGAATATGAGGTGCCAATCCCCAGATGAAACATTCTATCCTCTTAAACTATGGTTCCACCAAAGAAGGGACAACTCTAGACAAATCATGAAATCTCTGCACATACTCTGCCACCTTTGGACCTTCCATTTTCAAGTTCTAGAATTCAGTTTCCAACTTCTGGATTTCTGCCCGAGAACAATACTTTTTACACATCAACTCTTTCAGTTCATTCCATGTCAAAGCATACGCAGCAGCCTCACCCAACGTCTGAACCTGAAGGTTCCACCACGACAATGCTCCATCTAGAAACAGTCCAGAGATATACGTGACTTGGTGCTCTGGAGCACATTTACTCATTCTCAAAACACAATCTGTCTTCTCAACCCAGCGCACAAAGGCTACAGCACCCCCAGTGCCATCGAAATTCAGGGCCTTACAATCCAAAAACTGCTTATAGGTACAGCCTGTACAAAGCAATATCATTCACAGAAAGCATTAGCAAAGCACACTTGGAAATGTCCAAACGTATTGTTATGTGTCTTAGATGACTAAACATTACCTTTGGGTGGGATATTCCCTGAGGTGCCTCCGCTGTGTTCGGAGCGAAAGGCCTCGTGATGTGCGATGGCCTGTGAGATGCGCTCTTGTAATTCTGCCTCTGTCGTCGGCAGAGGGTTGTTGGTATCGGTGTTCCTTCGCGGCGGCATCTTTCTTCTAATAAGAAGGTCAGATAGGTCATGTCTTATTCGTTAAGTAAATAAATAGTTGTCTAGAGGTCGTATGTACATATATAATAGCAATCATCATATCAAACAATCATGCAACAACACAAGCATAGCATGAACATGTAATCCAACAAAGTGTTTAGTGAGAACATGACGATTGAGCTTTCATTAATTACCAACCACAGTTACATTGTTTACAAAGTGTATCACATCAAAATAGACATAGGGTCACACTATCCTTGTCCAATGAGTCTGCCAATGTACAAAAGTAATGATCAAAATATGGTCTTCGTATCTTTACTGTCTTGGCTCAATTGTAATGCTCTCACCAAAAGTAATGCATCTGCATAAGACCAAAAACCTACTATGCTGATGGTGGAGGAGGAGGAGGGAAGAAAAGCAAACTGCGAACATGTGCAAGGTCTTCCTCGAGCTCATACACATGGCGAAACAAATAACTAATCTGCTTCTCGACAGTAAGGAAACAAGCATCAAAACCTGGAAAAGGAGCAGGAGCAGCAGGTGGATGTGCAAAAGGAGATAACGATGAATGTGGAGGGACACAAGTAGACTGACAGGGACGGAGGAGTCAGCTCGAGTTCCAGAAGTCTAAGACTCAAGATCTCAAACTGCAACTGCAGCGAAAAAAGCAACTCATCCCGAGTGTATCCAATGAAATGTGAGGGATGATAGGGGTCGGTAATGGGCATAGTATATGGCGGGAACCATCAGAATGGCTCCTCAAGCGGTGTAGATGTGAAGGGAGTGAAAGGTGTCACCTGTGGGATCAGAGGGAAAGCTGCTGAAGCAAAATGGTCATAACTCGGGGGCTGGCCCGAGGTAACTTCCCCTGGACTGGGTGCAGGGATGTCCTGGAGGAAAACAATTGGTAAATCAGTACGGTGGACATCAGACTCAACCGGAGGGAGGGGAGCAACATCAGCGGGTGGGGTGGAGGAATGAATGGCTCAACAACTGGGAGATCAACAGGTGCAGGTACCGGGTCTGGAACAAGGGGTGCAATATCTGGTAATCCAAATGAAACATGGTCAGGATCAGGAATCAGCTCAGGATCAATAGGTGCAACATCAGGCTGACCAAAAGGAACAGGGTCTAGCTCCTGGACAGGTTCTGGATTATGTGGAGGTGTGGGGACACGAGCAGGGGATGGTGCAGCAGACATAGCGGTGTCATCGTCAGAATCGGTAGCATAAAGCTGCAGTCCTGCCGCCCGCAGGGCTGAGGAAGTCACAGACTCAAAGGAGTCTGAAACCGAATGCAAACTGGAGTCAGAAGATAACTCAATGGCTGGAATAGCTGGAGGGAGGGAAACCAACGACATCATCATCAATCTCCCCGTCGCCTTGGGCATTAGCTGGGGGACCGTCCACAAATAAATCGACATCATCATCAAACAAGTCATCGAAGGGCCAATCCTTGGGAGGAATGACCACAAGAGGAACGACATAGAGGATCGGAGCCACAATGTGCTCACCATCGGGATGACCGATGATGAGATGGTCATGGGCAGGAGCAGGAATATCAAAAGGATCCTCAACGGGAACACCATCAGCTATAGGTAAATCATAACGTTAAAATTAACCGAGTCGTAAACCTTAAATAAATGGAAACCGTATTAACGAGATCATTATTTTAATTTCTAGGATAATCATTATATTCGAAATCTTCCGTCCTTATTCTTGCGTACTTACAAGAAATCTCTAAACGCAACCAAGGTGAGTATACATGATCCCATTTTCATTTTTTTAAACACTTTTGGGTGCAACTTGTATTCTTATGCAAATTACACAAACACGTTAAACTACATTTATTCACGCTCTAACCAAATTACACATGAAATGTTTGATTCTTGTTATACATGTGATGTCACACCCTTACTTTTGCGGAAGCGTGATTACGTGTGACTTGCTTAATATCATTGCATTCAACCATAAAAAACAACTATATGATAGAAACCTCGATGTTCATCCATTAAAGAGTTTCAAACATTACAACCAACATTGTTTAACACCAAACCAAGACTTCATGTTTAAAATACACAACAACCAAAGTTTAAGTTCCGCAATGGACTTAACAAAAGACACTATTAAAACTAGGCTTTGAACCATGTATCCTATCAAAGATAAAATACATGATTCAACCCCTTCAACACTGGATGGCATCTTTTATTGAAGACACAACCTGGAAATCCTTGAACGCCGGCCAGATCCATAATCAATTCCCTGAAATACATGTAGTTTGAAAACATCAACAAAAGTTGAGTGAGTTCATGTGTTTGTATGTGTGCAATAACGTTGTAAACATTTGTATGTATGTATTTGTAAACCGGTATGAAAGCGTCTATGAACAGATCAATTAATGATTTGCAAGGTCATTAATGTGTGTATAACGGTGTAGGAAGGCTCAATCCTTTGCGTATTTCGTACCTGGCCTCCCGGCTGGAACGACATAGTCACCACATGCGGCCAACTCGCGGACCCATGGGTGGGGCTTGCAACACCCAAATAGATCTATCACTCATGCCCCTCGGTACTTATAAAAGGATTAATGGTCTCAAGTTAACGCCTACCCATTCACAGGATCTAACAGTTCATTCCTTAGCTAACCATGCCATTTGTAATCATTGTATCATTTGTAACATGTATTTCATCCCCCGAAGTTATAAACTGAAAACAGTTAAAAGAAAAGGGGGACATGAACTCACAGTCTTGCGTTCTTCGATCAAATAACTCAAAGCTTCTTCTAGGTCGCACGACTACCTACACACGTGCTACGGTTTATTAGACGGATGGGTCGTGCCTTGACTTTTAGTCATAATTAGTATCTTTGAGTTACATTTCTTGATGTCATTAATATTATTCCAAAGTATATAATTATTTGTTAGAATAATAAATATTTTAACTTAAATTATATTTATTAATTTTGGAATATTTGCTAAAATAATATATTTTAACTTGATACATTATGTATATATACATGTATCTCTTTCCCCAAGGATGGGTATACTCACAATTGTATTCTTAACCTTGTGTATTTTTGCCAAGTATTGGTAGCGTATTCCGGTGTATTTCTATACGTACGAGAATACGTATTTTGTTGTATTTACTAAGTATTCTAACACTTACTTTTTGTGTTTATACTTTCCGGAATAATATTTTTATCCAATAAAAATCACCCATGTATATATATATTCTTAAGATATATATATTTTAAGAAAACTTGTATAGAAAATTATTTATAACTCTTCCTTGGCAAAAATATTTATATTTTCATATAACCCTCAAAAATAATATATTTTCAAGTTTAACTTCAAAAATATTTATAAATCTATTTTTCACCCCAAAATAATATGTTCTAAATTTATTTAAGAAAATATATATTTCCTTCAAAAATAATATATTTTCTACTAATTCAAGAAAACATATATATTTTTCTTTACTCAAAAATAATATATTTTCTTCTTGTAAAAAATATGATATATTTTTGTAATAATTATAAGAATCATATTTTTCGTTTCATTGGTTTCCAAAATACTGTTTTACCCACTTGTCAAAATATATTTATAAGTTTAATTCCGGAGTATTTTTGTAGTTCACATTCCTTGTTCGGTTTGTCCAATTTTGGGGTATAAATTATATATTTATTATCTTGGAATTTTGGTAATATTTTGTGTTGTAATTTTTGGTATGTTGGTAAGTTATATTATTTCAAGTCCTAAAATAATATAACTATTACACATAATATACAAGTATTCACACAAATGGTGACATCTAAATATATAATTTCCTAAATACATATTTAGTCACTTTTATTTATCAAAAACCAACCTCCAATATTTGTATTTTTTGTAACAAAAATTATGGCAAATTTTATATGAAAATCATGGTTAAAGTATACTTGTAAACACTTGTTTAAAAATATTTTTCTAAGTGTTTGAATTCTAGAAAAATTTTGCCATAGTTTTCCCTTAAAAATGGAGGTTTCCATGCTTTCAAAGCATATCATTTTCTTTTAAAAATCATCACAATTTATCAACAAATCAAACAACACTTACCATAAGCCAAAACCATGCATTTTACACTACAACATGAACTTGAAATTTTTTAAAAATTTGTAGTAACTTAGTATGGTGTTAAGTAAGCTTAGTTACCCTTTAAAGTGTGGTTATTTATTTAGTTACACTTGATTAATCACTAAAAATGTGATTAGTTTTTTTAAAAATCAAGGTTATGTAAATCTTGTAATTTAAGTTGGTTTCTTGAGAAAACTAGTTTTGAAATCATCCATTTACAAGATTTATATTATACTTTGATCATCATCATTCATAAAAACATCTTCGTATTTCAAGTTCATATTTACATAAAGGATGTTCATCTTGGTTTTTCACAAGATCATCCATTCACTTACTAGATCATGTGTTAAATCACAATCTAGCAAGTTTCATATGATGTTTAACATCATAAACACAAACAGTCAACAATCAAGAAGCATACATACACTTAAACAACATAGATTATTATGATTTTGAGCTTTATGTTGGAGGTTATGTTCTTGATCTTTGATGTTCTTCATGATTAGTCTTTTACATACACTTTTAACCAACATAAAGAGAAGTAAAATGAGATTAGATGAGTCTTACTACTAGCATAAGGCTAGGGAAGAGATTCAAGATGAAGATGATGATAATCTTGGTGGTTAAAAGCACTTGAGAGAGGTCCTTCGCCTTCCAATGGCACCAAGCTCCTAAATCAAGCTTCTTACACCTTTGTATCACTAGAGAATGGATGAACAAGAGATAAAAGTGATGGTGGTGGTGTGTGGTGTTCTCGGTCGTGAGTGGGGGAGGAGAGGAAGAGAGAGTTTGAGGTGAAGTGTTGGTGAAATGAGGAGCTTATGATCTAGAGGTTACTTATATAAAACTTCCAACACTTCTTAATCTTTTGGATAATTTGTTCACTAAAGCATGAGACATGATCAAATAATTTATGCAAAGAAAATCAAGGGTTGGGGCTACCCTTGAACCGTATACATGAGGGGGGGGGGGGGGTTTGGTTAGTTTGAAATGGTAAGTTAGGATAACTAGTTGAAATCTAAGTGTTTAGTTTGTGTATTTAGTTGTTATGTTGTTATATGTTGTATTATGATGTTCGGGGACCATAACTAGCTCGAAAATTAAAAACAATGCTTCTAGTGAAAATTTGGTGTTTCGGGTAGTGTCCAGTTGTTCGGTTGGTTACCGGTTCGTTAAGGTGCTAAACTACGCAGTTTAGTGTGCTTTATGTTACCTTTTGTGATAGTTTTGATTCCCGACACTTAGGAAAGCATTCTGGACATTTAACCATAATTCTGCATAATATTAAGTTGTTTAAATGCTGATTTTTGCTGAATTTTGCAGAATTCTACAGTTTATTTGAGTTTTAGGCACTTTCCGGTACTTCAACTTTCTCTAGGAAGGCAGTTTTATGATCCTTACTTTCCTAGACACTATACTAGTGTAACTCTTGGTGTCTGGCTCATTCTATGTCTCAATACCAAGTCTGCCTAAGTATTGAACTCCCGTCCGTATTTCCGATTTGTCTGATAACTGTTCTAACTTTGTTTCGTGCATCATTTGAATCAATAAGTGTTGCATGCAATAATGATATGACATCATGCAATATGTGATGCACATGTATGTGTTATGACAATAATTAGAAAGCATTCATGTCATTAATTTAAATCAGCACACAGTCATTACTTTTTAATCAATGTACGGATACATGAAATTTTGACAGTTGTCACATTCTCCCCCTATTAAGAAAATTTTGTCCCGAAATTTTAAGTTGCGCTATTGGTTGCAGGGGAGTTAGGGAACAAATGTGGGTACTTCGATTTTATTCGATCTTCACATTCCCAGGTAAACTCTGGGCTGTGACGTGCGTTCCATCGAACCTTGACAAGCTTAACACTACTCCTTCGAGTCTTGTTAACTTTCCAATCTGTAACCTCAACGGGTTCTTCAGTGAAGTGGAATGTGTTGTCCATATGCACTTCATCCGCAGGGATGATAACTGTCTCTTGAGTTGGACTTTTCTTCAGGTTAGACACATGAAATGTATCATGAACACCGTGTAGTTCCTCTGGTAGCTCCAACTTGTACGCTACGGTACCAACCCTTTCCAATATTCTGAATGGCCCGATATAACTTGGGTTTAACTTGCCACGTTTCCCAAAACGCGCTACACCTTTCCAAGGTGAGACTTTCAGCAAAACCATATCTCCTACTTCAAATTCCAAAGGTTTTCGTCTTTGATCCGCATAACTCTTCTATCGATCACGAGCCGCCTTGATGCGCTCTCGGATCTGCATGATCTTATCAGTTGTTTCGTGGACAAGTTCGGGGCAACCACATGTCTATCACCAGCATCAGCCCAACACAACGGTGAGCGGCATTTACGTCCATAGAGAGCTTCGAATGGTGCGGCTTGAATACTCGTGTGGTAGCTGTTGTTATAGGAAAACCCAACCAGAGGTAGGTGAGTATCCCAACTGCCACCCAAATCCATTACACAAGCGCGAAGCATATCTTCCAAAGTCTGAATACTTCTTTCACTCTGTCCGTCAGTCTGCGGGTGAAAGGCTGTACTCATATTTAACTGAGAACCAAAAGCTTCTTGAAAGGATTGCCAAATCCTTGACACAAACCATCCATCTCTATCAGATATTATCGAGATAGGCACTCCATGACGTGCTACTATCTCCCTGAGGTAAAGCTTAGCTAGCTTCCATGTGCTATCCTTTTCTCGAATCGGTAAGAAGTGCGCAGACTTTGTTAATCGGTCCACTATTACCCAAATCGTGTCATGACCTCTGGGAGTCCTGGGTAACTTTGTAATGAAGTCCATCGAGATCTGTTCCCACTTCCACATGGGTATTTTCGGCTGTTGCAAGAGACCTGAAGGCTTCTGATACTCGGCCTTCACCTTGGCACACGTTAAGCACTTCCCAACATACATGGCAACGTCACTCTTGAGTCTTGGCCACCAGTAGTAATCCTTCAGATCTTGGTACATCTTTTCCGATCCTGGATGGATCGAGTACCTCGATTTATGAGCTTCATCGAAAATAACCTCTCTAATACCCCATAAAGAGGAACCCATATACATTCCATGAAATACAAGGTTCCTTCCTCGTTAGACTCCAACTTCTTCTCCATTCCTCGGAGATATTCAGCCTTAAGGTTTTCTTTCTTAAGAGCTTCTTTTTGCGCCGCACGAATACGCAAAGTGAGATCCATCTGGATAATCATTTCTAAAGCCCGAACCCTTATGGGCTTAATCCTTTCTTTTCGACTTAAGGCGTCTGCTACCACATTCGCCTTTCCAGGATGATACTTGATCTCGCAGTCATAATCATTCAGCAACTCAACCCATCGTCGCTGTCTCATATTAAGCTGTTTCTGATCAAATATGTGTTGTAGGCTCTTGTGGTCCATGAAAATAGTACATCGAGTACCATACAGATAATGTATCCAGATGTTTAAAGCAAACACCATTGCGCCGAGCTCCAAATCATGCATGGTATAGTTCTTCTCATGGACCTTCACTTGGTGAGAAGCATAAGCGATAACCTTTTGGCGTTGCATTAGCACACAACCCAGTCCCTGATGCGAAGTGTCGCAATATAACACGAAGTCGTCGGTGCCTTTGGGTAGGGATAGTATAGGTGCATTCCATAACTTATTCTTGAGCAGCTGAAAGGCTTCTTCTTGCTTATCTTCCCATTCATACTTCTTGTCCTTTTGAGTAAGGGAGGTCAACGGTTGAGCTATCTTGGAGAAATTCTCAATGAACCTGTAATAATAACCTGCTAAACCCAAAAATTGTCAGATCTCGGTCGGTGTCTTTGGAGTTTCCCAGTTCTTGATTGCCTCGATCTTTGTGAGATCCACATGAATACCATTCTCGTTTACCATCTGACCGAGGAACTGTACTTCACATATCCAAAACTCGCACTTTGAGAACTTAGCGTAGGGCTTTTCCTTCTTTAGTAGCTCTAGAATGGCCCTGAGGTGGTGTTCATGATCTTCCTTAGTCCGCGAATAAATCAAAATATCATCGATAAACACGATCATGAACTTATCGAAATATGGCTTGCACACCCGATTCATCAAATCTATAAACACTGCCGGTGCATTGGTCAACCCAAACGGCATCACTAGAAACTCGTAATGTCCATAACGAGTTCTGAAGGCAGTCTTCGGTATACTTTCCTCTTGAATCCACAGCTGATGATAACCCGATCGAAGATCAATCTTGGAATACTAGCTTGATCCTTGTAGTTGGTCGAATAAATCATCAATCCTCAGCATGGGGTACCGATTCTTGATGGTTAGATTGTTCAGCTCCCGGTAGTCGATGCACATTCGGAAGCTAACATCCTTCTTCTTGACGAAAAGCACTGGAGCTCCCCAAGGAGAGAAGCTCGGCCTTATGAATCCCTTGTCTAGTAACTCCTGAAGCTGTGTGGATAACTCTTGCATCTCTGAAGGCACAAGTCGATAAGGTGCCTTGGCTACAGGCACGACGCCTGGAAGCAAGTCAATGTGGAATTCGACTTGTCTTTGAGGAGGTAATCCTGGCAAGTCTTCGGGGAAGACTTCAGGATATTCCCTTACCACAGGGATATCTTCAAGCTTGGGCTCATCAGCGTCCTTATCCACAACGTGAGCTAAGAAGGCAACACATCCCTTACGCAGACACTTCCGCGCCTTCAAACAACTAATAATCCGTAAAGGCGTATCATGCTTCTCTCCATGAATCACGATCGTCTCTTCATTCACCATCGGAATGCGAATGATCTTCTCATGGCACACTATCTCTGCACGGTTTCTAGATAACCAGTCCATCCCAACTACGACATCAAAGCTTCCCAAATCAACTGGCAGAAGATCTATCGGAAACTCACGTTCTCCAAGCTCTATAACATAACCTCTAATCACTTCATTAGCTTCTACTAGCTTTCCATTAGCTAGTTCTATCGAGTACGGGACGTCTAACTTACTTGCTACTAAACCAAGAATATTCTTAAATTCTAGAGATACAAAGGTATAATCGGCACCAGTATCAAACAGCACAGAAGCATAATGTTGATTAATAGGGAACGTACCAGTAACAATGTTCGGATCCTTGTATGCTTCCCTAGCTCCAATGTTAAATACTCTTCCAAGTGCCTGATTATTCTTTGGGCAATCCCTCTTAAAGTGCCCCAATTCACCACAACCAAAACAACGTTGACCGCGTCCATTGTCATCTCCGTTTCCGCCCTGATTGTTGTTGTTATTGTTTCCTCCGCGGTTTCTATTTCCCGCTTGGTTTCCATTTCCATTACCTCCCTGATTGTTGTTTCCTCCCTGATTTTTGTTCCCATAACCATTTCCACCACGGTTGCCATTACCACCCAGTCCTCCATTTCTTCGTCCAGCCCCATACCAGCATGCCTCCCTGGCATGCCCCACTTTACCACAGTTCTCACAGCTCCCATACCTACATCGTTGTGGAAATTTGGTGTTTCAGGTAGTGTTCAGTTGTTCGGTTGGTTACCGGTTCGTTAAGGTGCTAAACTACGCAGTTTAGTGTGGTTTATGTTACCTTTTGTGACAGTTTTGATTCCCGACACTTAGGAAAGCATTCTGGACCATTTAACCATAATTCTGTATAATATTAAGTTGTTTAAATGCTGATTTTTGCTGAATTTTGCAGAATTCAGCAGTTTATATGAGTTTTAGGCACTTTCCGGTACTTAAACTTTCTCTAGGAAGACAGTTTTATGATCATTAGTTTCCTACACACTATACTAGTGTAACTCTTGGTGTCTGGCTCATTCTGTGTCTCAATACCAAGTCTGCCTAAGTACTTAACTCCCGTCAGTATTTCTTATTTGTCTGATAACTGTGCTAACTTTGTTTCGTGCATCATTTGAATCAATAAGTGTTGCATGCAATAATGATATGATATCATGCAATATGTGATACACATGTATGTATTATGACAATAATCAGAAAGCATTCATGTCATTAATTTAAATCAGCACAGTCATTACTGTTTAATCAATGTACGGATACATGAAATTTTGACAGTTGTCACATGTGATGCTAATGTAAACACTTCATGACTATATGCTCATTAACTTCGATAAAGCCTACCTTAACAATTATAGCGCTATAGGTTGTAACGCCCCGCCCGTTATCCTTGGGTATTATTAAGTTAAACATGTTAACCTCCCGCTAAACTTTTGGGATAGGAACTTTAATTGCGTAAACATTGGTTTGAGCATGTAGAGTAACATCGTTTCGGCATAATTGTTAACTAGTATCATCATATTCATGTTGGATAGGAGCACATTTAAATATTTTATTTTGCTATGCTATGTATCAAACTTGTATACTCGCCAACATATTTGTTGATCATTATTTTAATACACGTTGCATGTATATAGTCAACATGTTGAAGAAACAAGATTAGGGTGGACTAGAAACTCACCTATGAAATAAATTATGTTTGAATAATTGTTTCATGTTTGATTTATTTGAAGATGTATGACATTTTAGTATTTTATTATGAAATTTGAATTTAATTATATTGTCACAATAGTGTTATGATGCTTTGAGCGATTTGTTCGTCTCATCCCGATGTTTTCGCCATCGATTGGGGTGTGACAGATTGGTATCAGAGCCATAACTATAGGTAATTAGGAAAAGTAGGAATGCTTTTACCTAGTCTATAGTTTAGTTAACTTATACTTATGTGTTGTTTAAAGCTACTTTCCTTCTATCTTATTTGTTTCCCTCTATTCTCTTTGGTCTTTTAACATACATGTCTTTCCTAAGGCTTACACAATACACACTTAAAGGCTTTGAAGACACTCTTCTAACACAATCGAAACGACACATCAAAATAGGGGTGATTCGCACATTTGGTGATGACTTTCACTCAGCTATACTTCGTATTTTGCATGAAATCTACCCTCAAGTTAGGAGTGATATCCAAATCTTGAAGGAAATTTCCATTTCACATTCTAGTGGACCCTTATCTTTTGATAAGTACCAACCACACTAGGGTACGATGTTATCAAGTTAGAGGTGAAACTCGTATCTTGTTAACCAATCTCATTCTTTGATTTTCAATCTCGCCAAAGTTTCGATTTCCCAATCGATTAAGGACGTGTAGTAACTGGAAGGACAAATACCGTTAGTTGCTTCTTGTTAGGTCCTAAAAGTGTGAGACTGACGCATCAAATTAACGCAACAAGCTATGGTTTCAAACTGGGATTAACTGGGTAAGTTTTATATTAGGTCTTGGACCTTTATAGGTTATTTGGGCATGCCATAGGCCATGTGGGCCAGGCAAGCTCAAGGGAAGCCCATGCGGGGTATGGGAAAACCCTAGGTATATAAGGAACATTATGTTTTAATTAGGGTTAAGCCTTGCCAAAAACCTTGAAGGAGTCTCCATTGTTAGAGATAGAGAGATAGAGAGAGAGAGAACTTGTATTAGACAGTTTTGCTATTGATTAGTAATAGAATCGTATGCAAGTTTGAAAGTGATTCACGTGTGATTATCGTTTATCTCGATCATCTCGTTCTTATTTTCCGGTTTTTCTTGAAGATCATCAAATTTGGATTCCGCACATCCTTGTTGATTGTTTGATATCGTTGTTTGATCCACGTTTTGGGACTTACAATTGGTATCAGAGACATTTTGATATCAAACACTCAAGAAAATTTTGTTTTTTTGTTCGTGATCTTCATCGTGTTCCTCACGTTCTTAAAAAAATTATCATATTTTGCTTTTTGATCTGTTTAGAAAGTGTTAAAATTTTCGAAATCTTTAAAACATTCATTACTTCATAACGTCATACATAAGTATCTGTCTTTTGTTATTACTCGTGACATCATCATCTTCAAAAATCATCACAAAAATCTTCAAAACATTTATCTGACATCACACGGTCTTCATCATCATCGCATAATCAAGCCGAGACATAATCATATTCATTCGAGATTATCCGACATCATACAACTTCATACGTTTTAATCCGAGATCATCCACAATCGAACATTATCATCATCATCATCCGTGACAGTCCGAGATCATTAGAACATCATCCGAGACGTATCTTCTTCCAACATTCATCATATCGTTCATTATCAATCCATCGTCTGCCTTCACTTCTTTCATCCGAGATACTCCCAAACTCATCCGAGACCCATTTCGTATCACACCTGCACATCACCGTCAACAATCATCACTTCTGTTGACGACCACCGATCCGGACACCGAAAACCTGCAACCCGTGCCCGCCGGCCACCTCTCTGTCCTCCGATCACCGTTACATCAGATCCTCATCATTTTCATCCGCCACCATCTTCATCTTCTCCGTTTGAGCCGTCCGACGAACCACCACCTTCAATCATCACCGCCTCCGACCACCGTTCATCCGACCATTTTCTTCAACGTCGACCACCTAACTCCGTTCCGTCGTTCATCGTCGCATTACCATCAACCACCTCCTGTCGCTCATCGTCTCCGTTCATATCTCCTCCGAATCCGACGACGACTATTCTCGGGTCATCCTCATAATCCTTCATCATCATTCTCTTTTTCTCTGTTATATTCTCCGATTCGTACTACAACCTGCCACTTCGATTACCGTCCGGCCACCTGTACTTCATCTTCTCCGACGGGTCCTCCGGCCTCCATAACCACCACCTCCGATCTCCACTGTCACGCACCATTGTCTTCATCTCCTGTCACTTTGGCCGCTGATCATTAGGGTTCTAATTCAGTTGGTTATCGGTCGTAGAAGTCAACTCGTGACGGACGTTTCTAATTTTTTTTGAACGGCGACTTTCATAAAAAAGAAAAGCTACTAGCAAGCCGCTAGAGCCACAAAACAACAACAAAAGAAACAACTACAAGGCAAAATTACACCACTCCTTCCATTCTATGTCTTTGTATGGGGATCGATTCTTAATCCATAGAAACCCCAACACCCTTATGTTTTCCTTGATCTTGTTAATGTTTGCGGTCTTTTTACGAAAGATGCTCTCGTTTCTAGCTTGCCAAATGCACCACGCCGCTGTGATAACAATCGCCTGAATACATTTCTTCTTGTTTTTGTTCACCTTGAGGTGACAATGCATCTTTTGAGGTCTTTTACTGAGAACACAAAGAAATTCAGAACTTTGCACCAGTTGCTAATATGTTGCCAAATTACCATAGCAGCGAAGCACGATGTT
This sequence comes from Helianthus tuberosus, assembly GCA_030545235.1. Lineage (NCBI taxonomy): Eukaryota > Viridiplantae > Streptophyta > Magnoliopsida > Asterales > Asteraceae > Helianthus > Helianthus tuberosus. The sequence goes on from CM060436.1 coordinate 59,248,551, forward strand.
AACAAATGGTCATTGTCTTCGTCCGCCTCTCCGCATAACCTGCAGGTGGTATTTGGGATGCTTATGTTTCTTTTTTGTAAAGTTGTTAGCGTCGGAAGATTGTTATCTATGGCCTTTCACATAAAAGTGTTCAGCTTTTCTGGAATCCTTCTGTTCCACCTCCATTTAAAAGCACTCGTAACCTGTTTCGATTTAAACAAAAGCGACTTCATAGACGCAACCGTAAAGCCTCCCTTATCGTCCCCCGTCCATTCCCAACGATCCCCTTCACTAGACAAGTTTACCTTCTCTAGCATATTTTCCAACTCCTTTAGTTCATCAGTTTCTTTTTTATTGAGACCATGCTTTTTCCATCTCCATTTCCAAATCTTGTTTTGATTAACAAACTCAAAACAATCTTCGATCTGCACCGCTTTTTCTTTTTCTATAACATACAAATTTGGAAATTTATTTTTGAGAGGTTCATTCCCAACCCATAAGTCCCACCACAACCGTATGTCATCCCCCTTTCCCACAATCCCTTTAAAACAATTCTCCAGCTTGATGTTTTATTGATTTAAAAAGCTTTCCAGCCCCACTATGGTTTTCCAAACTCCTGAAATCGACTTCACAACTGGCAAGTACAACACCCCTCTTTTATTAAAATGGACCGCTTCAATAACCTTCTTCCATAAAGCTTTTTTCTCTATTTTAAAACGCCACCACCATTTTGCTAATAGGGCGAAATTTGCATCCTTCAACGGCGTGATTCCAAGGCCCCCGGCTTCTTTCGGCCGCATGACTTTCTCCCATTTAACCAAACACAATTTTTTCTTTTCTTCCGTACCCCCTCCCCCCCCCCCGAAAAAAAAAAAACAAGCGACGTTTTGCTTCAAGTTGGTTTATCACTTTAACGGGCGCTTTGTAAAGTGAGAAGTAGTAAGTAGGAATAGTTTCCATAACCGCTTTTATTAGAGTGAGACGACCCCCTTCTGAAAGTGTTGATTTCTTCAAAATCGCTAATCTTTTATCGAACACTTCCAACACCGACTTCCAATGCGCTACTTGGTTCATGTTAGCTCCTATCATTAATTTAGGGTTTTGGTTTTAACGATTGGAGAAGACACATATCAGGGTTTTCTTTTTAATTGATATATTATATAATAGTTAACAATAATTATATATAATTAGGTAATCATTACCCAATCATTAATATTAATTAAAAGTTTTTATTAAAATATATAATTATAATATTATAATATAAGTTTAATTTAAAGTTAATTAAAATTAAAAAAGGATTTATATAAAATATTAAAAATCCTATATAATTAAAATTAAAAAAGGTTTTATATAAATTATTAAAAATTAAAATTATTATATATTAGTTATATTTAAAAAAAATTAAAAAAAAAACTTTGTAATCTTTTTTAGCTTAACCAAAATTTAATTAAAAATCATTTAAAAAAGGGGATGGATTTGTTTGTTTTGTTGATTAGTTTTGACAGGTTTTGAGGTACGGTACACGAAGCGGGATCGTTTGATTGCAAGTGTTCGAAGATGTCTACAGCCCAAACTCAGTATTCAAACATTGTCTTCAGCCCAATATGTAATCCAAACCCGAATGCAAATCCGAACATAGTTTTGAGTCCATTATGTAATCCAAAGCAATATGCAAATCTGAACATCGTCTTTAGCCCAATTATCAAACCTTCTGTTAACAGCACTAAACCCCAGGCTCAAAATCAAAACCCTAGCGTGATGGATAGTGCTGACGATTCGCATTTTGAAACTATTTTTTCTGGAGATGGAGTTGGAAGGTTGCAGGATCGAGTGAAAGAAAAGCTGAATGAGTTTATATGAGAATACAATGTTGATCCTGTCATGGAATTTGTGATGCGCTTGCTTAAAAGAGGGGGACAAAAAGCGGAATTAAGGAATTGGATGAATACTTTTTTGGGTAATAATAAGGACTCCTTTGTTTCTTGGTTGTGGGGTCATTTAAAATCAAACCAAGATCTATACACACAATCGAAAGAATCTCATCCCGATGAAGAAGCTAAACAGAAACCTCAAGCCCAGCAAGCTACAGTCAAAGGCCCAGCACCCCAAGCCCAAGCCCAAACTCAGCCAGACAAACCAAGATCACTTATTGACATGGTCAACTATCTGTTGTGTACTGAACCTTGCAGGAATAAGGTTGCACAACTTAGGGAACTCAACTCTAAAATGATGGATGATTATAACAGTGTAATGACACAGTGCATCAACCTTAGACAAAAGAACAAGTTGCTTACTGAAAAGGTTGAAGCACAAAAGAAGGACATAGCTCAGCTCCACTTGGACGTAAATCAACAACAATGTTGGGTCTATGACTACAAAACTAGACTTAATGCAAACTCTTTGGAATGTAATTCTGTGAGAGCTGAGCTAGAACCTCTGACTGGTAAGTATCAACAAAATGAAATCAATATGAAGAAGTTTGATACTTCCAGCAAGATTGTTCAAGACATGTGCGATGTGCAACTGACGTACAAAAAGAACAAAGGGAAGGGTTTGGGATACAATCAGGTTGCCCCACCATATAATCATAATTACACAAGGATGCCTGACGCCGAGGAAGATCTTGAGAACGAACAACATATGGTGTATGGCAAACCTAGTGATTATACATCAGACAAACGGGAACCGTCTTGTGCTGATAACTCTTCAAATGATTCAGGTGAAGTTTCTAGTGTTTCATCCGACAAACCAGAACTCTCCGATCTGTCAAAGCTGATGACATGAAGGAAGAAGTGAAGACTGACAAGGTTCAAAGCAAGCCAAAGGAACCGAAACAAGCTGGTAAAGGACGCGGAAAGAGGAAGTCTAAACATCAAAGACAATCAGGCTCTCCACGGTCCTCAACGGGCAACAATAGTCCTCAAAAGGCTCGTGATGTGAAAAATGCCTTTGTTAAGCCAGTTAGTAATGGAAAATGTGAGAAATATGCATTTGACTGTGCTAACAAAGCGTTTGGAAAGACTGATGAGATTTCTAAACAAGACTTGCAGTTTAAGCAAAACAAGAAGAATGAAAAGAAATCTCCACCACAGAAGGCCCCTACAAACGACAAGTATAGACATCCGAATTCATCTTCGCCTGCAAAGGAAGTGCATAAGAATAAAGCACAGAAAGGACTGGATCATCCTTTAAGGCCTGCAAGAGCAAATCCAGCTGATCAGAATGCTTTCTGTGTGAAGAGACAAACATGCTTCAATTGCAGCATTGCTGGTCACATTGCTCGAAACTGCACAAGTCGTCCCTATGAACCATATTATGCTCAAAATCAGAGGGTTACACCTAAGGATAACAATCATTCCAAGCCGATGAAGGTATCATCACCTAAGGCAATGAAGAATGTGAATCCCAAGGTTAAACCATCTGATGGGGATTGGAACGCTGCTAAAAACAAACGCAAAGCTGTTCAGGAACAAAAATCTGTTTCTAAAACTAATAAACCTGAAACAGCTAAAGTTGCTCAACCGAAGGCAACAAACACGTTTGTTAAACCAAAACAGATTTGGAAACCCAAATCCAAAGCAGCAACGTCTCCAATCCTTGAAATGAAAGGGGACTTGTGTCTGAAAGAAGTGTCTTATTTTGATGCTTCAGGTAAACCCAGGACCACGATGGCCTGGGTACCATTGTCTTACTAATCTCCTTATTTTTCAGGGACAACCAAGGAGGAGCTGTTAACAATCTCTTGAATGTTGATAGCAGTTGTTCCAGAGATATAATGGGTAACATCTCACTGTTGCAAAAAGTTCAATTTTTTTTACAGATGATAAGTTTCCTTTGGAGGAAATAAGAGAAGGTAAGACAAGATCAGCAAGAAAGGTACAATTTAAATTCCGTGCTTTAATTTTGATATTGATTAGTCTTCAATCTAATGATGGAACGGTTAAGCAAAAACATTTTTCTTTTTCTTTTGTTTATATCTTTGTACATAAGTTTTCATTATTAGGTAAATTTGTGCATAAAGTGATGCACAAATTTAGGGGGGAAGAGGGGAATATATGTACATATGCATTGTTTTAGGGGGAGAAAATGAGAAAATATAAAAACATTTGAAAAACAGAAAAAATCCAAAAACATTTGAAAAACAGAAAAATCCAAAAAGAGTTTATTGCATCAAATGGGAAATGAAATAAATGTTCGTGCTAAAGGGTTTGACCAACACACGTAAGGTGTTACAGCTGAAAAGACTAGGATCTATTGTGATATGTCGGTAGGCTTAACGCTCAAAGTGATAAAAGATACCAAGTGATATAAACATAACGAACTATATATCACGTGGGTAACATACCATCGGCGTATGATTTCATGGTCTTAAATCTTGCGTTGATAGATAGCCAACATCTGAGGTTTTGGGTCTTTATGCTGATAAGTCATCCGGGATATCAGGGCTGTCCTTCTGTTGCATCCAGATTATATGCAGACCTAGGCATAGTCAGGATATCTTAAAAGAGCCAAAAAGGGCAAAAACCTTAACGGAAGAAAAATCTCACAAAAAGAGAATTCCGTGCGTTACTAAAGCCAAATTCAAACCATAAAAGGTATTTGTCCAGCCCTCGTCAGATTTCTTTGGTCTCTCTGTTGTACGAAAGTACTGACCTGTTCACCAAATAGTCTGGCATTGAAAAATAAAAAAGGATGATCTCAGAATAATCACCTGCTACGATGAATCGTTGTGCTTACCTTGATCGCGGGGGTATGTCATGGTATGGGAGACACTGGTGTTATAGTATAAATTACTTTAAGCGTATCACAAGGTTGAAAAAATTGAAAGTTGAGCGTTAGGTTTAAGAGGACAAACATATCGGCAATCATATAGACCAGTCTGAATAAGTTCGCACTGAAAAGTGTTCCTTGGTCAGCCACCTGGCTAGGTTCTGCTTGATTTGGTATGTATGTTGTTATGAAAACCTTAATGTAATGATATGGGTATGAGATCGAAACATACTCTTAGTTTTCTAACCAAGGATTAAAAGGCACAGATGTGCACAAAAGCACGATTACTCATAATGTCACTTTATTTTCTGTACTTCGTTTCTTAAAATGAAACGAGTACTTAGAATTTTCGAGGAATTTATGAGCGATCACTTAAAAGGGAGAATCACAAGAGTAGTTTGTAAAGAACATAGTTCCTTGATGTAGGTATTATAGGGAAATGCCATACACACATGTAACTACAATTGTATATCAGAATTTGCGAACAATGATTTATTTATAGACTAAACACATTGTTTCCGAGTTCAACAAAAACAAAAGAAACAAAAGCAACAGATACAAATTATTCAAAGTAGCAATATCTACTATTCAGCCAACTGCTCATCCGTGGGTCAGACTTGCATTGACAAACTTTGGGCATTGGTTCTTGAAATGACCCATCTTGCCACAGGCGTAGCAAGCACCAGGGGGGAAACGAGCTTGTACTGGACCTGCTTGACATTGAACAGGATTCTGAATAGCTTGGTTTAGCACAGTGACTGAACGACAGACTCTTGCCATACGGCCAATAAGTCCACATATTAGGCATTTGCGGCACTTCACAATGGCATGATGATGAAGGTTACATTGGTTGCACATGGGTGCAGTTCCGTTGTATGGCTTCTTGGCTGGTGGTGCTGCCACCTGGCTAGGTTCTGCTTGATTTGGTACAACCGCTGCGGGTTCCTTTGAAGCTTTACGCTTCTTTGATTTTGGTGAAGGCTTGGCTTCTGCTTCCTTTGATGTTTCTCGGGTGGCTTCATCATGGAGACGAGACATGGCAATGGCTAATTCAGCAGTCTTTTGGATTACTTCGCCTATTCGCTGGGAAAATCTGGTAGCTTGTTCGGACATCTGAGCGTCGTTGCGATGAAGAGACATTCTAGAGGAAATTTAAGACATAGGAGGAAACAAGTGAAATGTTATCGGATAATCAAAACAAAATGACAACGCATAAAAATTGCGATCATTTGTTTGTTACCTTAGGCAAACAAATGAGACGGTGACTAATCAAAGTAAGCGGGTCATTTTAATGTATCGCGAAGACATGCTTTAGCCTATAAGTGGATACTCACCCCAAGAGTTCCCAGGTAAGAGTCACTGGTCCGATTATGTGGATTTGTACGAACACTCTAGCCTTAGACAGAAAAACTCAGAGTACAGGCATCCACCCTACCAGATTGCACGTGTTCACATTATAAGACCCAACTTTGACGAGATTTTGAAATCTTTGAAGGTTCAAAACCTTATAATAAATCATCCTAGAACAGATGATTGGTTTTTAAAGCGGATTTGAAATTTGTGTTCTTGTTGTGATTGTCACCTAAGGATAAGTGACGGTATTGTTTTAAGATCTAAACACAAGAATCTTGTGTTAGGGTCCTAGGAAGGTTATAGACTAGGTCAAAGCATTTCTAATAACCTAATTCCCTAGAACCATGAGCTCTGATACCAACTCTTCTGTCACACCCCGACCGCGTAAAACAACAAATCGCGGCGGAATCGTCGGGGAGTGTTGTAACAGAATTATTGTTTCATAACACATGGAAATTTAAGTTTTATTTTATTGAATTAAAAGAGGTTACAATGTCTTAAAAACAAAGAGACATAACATGATTAACTAGTCTTGCATCTTTTATTGTCACTATGGCCCAAGTCCGCCTAAGTATATCTTGATTAATCCTATGCATCAGCTCCTGAAAACACATGTGAAAATAGGTACGTCAGCATAAAAATGCCTATGAGATACATAGGTTTTATTAATTTAGGATTCATGACTTATAAGTTTAAAGAAAATGTTTAACAAAAATTAGTCATGAACCTTGTAAAATGTTTTCTTTTATAAATCATACAAAAAGTGATAAGAAATCAGATGATATAGAAGAAAGATGCATAGATAAATATATAACCAAGTAAAATGAATTTGTATAAAATATGTTGTTTGTAAAACAATGTTTATGTAAAAGATGTTATCTGTGTAAAATGTAATATGTCTAATTTGAAATGGTTTAAATAACACTACGATATGTAATATCATTAAAGCACTTATATATAGGAAGTACCAGCGGCGTATCCACCATGCTTTTATCATATTACACTCGACTCGTTACTTAAATCACTTACCCAAACAAACTACCAAAATTATCTTGTTTAAACCAATTGTCAAATGTAAATCATGTAATGTGTAAACAAATGTCATGTATGACAAGTAAAAAGTGACTACTTAATTATATGTAAAAATGCACAAAACAAAGTATTTGAATGAATCAAAAGTTATGCTTTGTAAAATCCATGCATGCCTTACTGATACAAACATCTATGCGGTAATGTTAAAATGCATACATCCAAGCCTTGCGACTGTGGCGACAAACCCTTAAACGAAGTTAAAGGTCTATCTAAACTATGCATATTGGATTCAGTCATTCCTTCCACCCAAACAAACCTAGGATTTCAGGAACGGGAGTTGTCAATTCCTTTGGTACCATTACTTACTACCAAGCGGCGTGATCAATGTTAATGAATGTATTTTTGTCCCATTTAAACAAACCAAATGTCATACCAAAATGTAAGCATGTTTTATGAAAATAATGTACTAAGTATGCAATAAATGAACATACATAGCATGAATATGATGTAAAAACAATGTACTAAGTATGCAATAAATGAACATACATAGCATGAATATGATGTAAAAACAATGTACTAAGTATGCAATAAATGAACATACATAGCATGAGTATAATGTAAAAACAATGTACTAAGTATGCAATAAATGAACATACATAGCATGAATGTAATGTAAAACAATGTACTAAGTGTGCAATAAGTGAACATACATAGCATGAATGTGATGTAAAACAATGTACTAAGTATGCAACAAATGAACATACATAGCATGAATGTGATGTAAAATAATGTACTAAGTATGCAATAAATGAACATACATAGCATGAATGTGATGTAAAACAATGCACTACGTATGCAATAAGTGAACATACAAAGCAAAAACATGGATGAAATCATGTACTATACGTGTACTATATGAACATAGCAAGCATATGATATAAAAACATATAAAGCACGAAAGTAACAAGTAGGCACATGTGTTTCACCCCAAAACAGTTTAAAACATTTAAAAAGAGTGGACTATGTACTCACTTGAGGATGCTTAGAAGTCTTGAATAACAACCAAGCAAAGCTAGAGGGATCACGGGATCAAACGGCACCTAATATAAGTAACTATGTTAATAAACCGGACCTAAATCGGAAGATTGGATAGAGTGAGGTTTTGTCACACCCCCAAAATCCACCATACGGAGTACCACCGCTTGGAGGCGTGACGTGACCAGGATCGAGCCACCAATCATATTGAACATCGTAATTAAGTAAATAAGACCAACCACAATACGATTGGTGACCAAAGCTAGTTAACCATGTATAGTTTAAATAGCGGAAGCATAAAAGTAAATCCAAAAGCATAAGTCCATAGTTTATAAGTTAAAGTTCAAAACGCAAGTTTAATAAGTTCTTAAGGATTTAAATAATAAGCACGGAACATATCAGTCCGCACACCACAACGACTCCTTCCTCGTGCAAGCTCCAAGCATTTAACGACCTGTAAGGCATGTAACAACAAGTCAACAACAAAGTTGAGTGAGTTCACGTTTGGTTGTTTAGTTTTAAGTTGTTTCTGAAAAACGTGGTTTGACTTTCGTTGGCTTAATTGCCATGGGGGTTACCCGTAGTTGAAAGTATGTTTAACCAGTTCCTTTTTCATTACCCAATCCATAACCATACTCAGTGGGGGCTTTCCCCGTGTGAACTACTAGACGGTATGATATCGACTACTACGCAAATAAGTTGTGCCCCTATATCAGTGTCTATCATCACTGATAGTCTGCCATAGTCCATTAGTACACGCCTGTCCGACCGGCATGGTGTGAGGTTTGTTAAACCTAATAGCGCTATTAACTAATGACCCGCTCGCCATTGGCTTCGGCGATTATGTCGTTATAATGAAGAGGGACTTATTGATAGAGTTTTGTCTAGCTAGTTTTTAAGGTTGTTGTCCTACACCAGGAGGACGAACATACGTATTCTGCACCAGGAGAATTCATAGGAGTTGTGGTGGCATCCTACCCAAGGAGGATGGCCGTACATATCCTACCCAAGGAGGATATGTAGGTTCCGTTTTAGTTTATTAACCCATTCCCAAACCACCGGGAATCCCATGCCTTGTAGAAAGTGTGTGAACTCACCTCGGTTGCTCGGTTTGACTCTCAAAAATAGCTAACAGTCGAGCCCGGTCAATCACGTCCTAGTATAATTTCAGGTTAGTCGTTTAGTGGTTTTCAAATAGAGCACAAAGTTCCTACACGTGTCTATCACATAACAAGCATCACTTTAACGGTTCATGCCCATATAGCTTCCCATCTATTCCCGTCCATAAGCAAACGTACGACATTACACATAACACTTTTTATTGACATATAATCATGTTAGATTATTCCCTGATAACCTACCCGACATTTAGACCCGCAAATCACTACTTATGTCGTTTCAGCTTTAACCTTCAAAACTGGGCTGTTTTCGGGGATTTTAATAAAATAGTTAACTTGTTTCAAAAATTCCCAACTTCTTACAGAAGTTCTTAAACGATCCAAATATTATTTTGTAAAAATCTCGGGATCCAATTCATCACCCATATTTTATAAAAATTCATTTTCCGGGCTGAACTCAGATTTATCTTTTTCTGATTGCAGTCCACGGAATAATTTATTTAAAATTCATCGGGCGTCCGATTTACGATATTCCAGTGGGTTAATTACAAATATATCAGTTTTCATCTACTGTAAAAATTTCCTGAGCTGATTCATCATAGATTTCCAGTTATGACAAAAAATATAACACCTATTTTCAGCAGCAAAAATGCAGCTTGAGCTGCTGTTACAAAATGACCCTTTAAAAATAGTAAACGAAGTCCAAAAATTATGATTCCAGTGCCATTATAACCCTATTTCATAATACATAAATCTAGAGTTCAGAAAACACATTTTTCGCTTTATTAAGGTTCGGTTACAGCCAACTGAAGTTGGCTGTAATCACTAAACAGGTTTATGTTTTTCAGCTTTAACCTTCTAAAGCGAGTTATATTGGTTCCGTTAACATGCATAATGATCAACAAAATTTCTAGTAATCAATATTAACAAGTAATCAGCAAGAAATCAGTAACATCTCAAGATAACATCATACTAACATAAATACATCCTGTTTCATCTTCTTGTTTAAACCCTTTTTAGTGTTCTTGTAGGTTTAACATATGACATCCTTCTCAACACAAAATGGACATGAACAAGGGTTAAATAGAGACTTACTACTAGCTTAAAGCTAGGGAAAAATCTAGTGAAGAAGATGATAAGAGATGATGATGAACAAGTAAGAACAAAGATCCTTTGAAGCTTCCACAAGTTGCAAGCCTTCTTGTATCACCTTCAAGCTTGTATGGAACTTGAATATGATGGAGATGATGGTGGTTATGTGGTGGTGATGGGGGCGGTTGTGGGTGGCCGAGAGGGAGAGAGGAGAGAGTGAAGGAGTGAGTGGGGTGGTCTTTGTAATGATGTGATGAAGATGTGAAGAGATCTCATGATCTAGGAGCCATCATTACAAGATTTCTTGAAATCTCTTGGCAAGTGCAAGACCCAATCAAATAAAAAGGGAATATTTAGTGGGATATGGTGATGATGATGATGGTGGGTCCCCTATGTGGGCCGATTTCTAGCATGGGGGGGGGGGGCTAAGTGTAAAATATTTGATGTTAGTTGGTAACCATAAGTTGAAATCCAATTGTATACTTACAAGAGTTAGTTGGTTAATATTTAGAGGGTGTTATGGTGTACGGGGACCATGACTAGCTCAAAAATAATAACACAACGTGTTTGACAAACATTTGGTGTCCCGGGTAATGTCCGGTTGTTTGGTCGGATACTGTTCCGCTAAATTGTTTAATTGTTCCGTAAGGCGTCTTATATATATATTTTTGTAACCCAATTAATTCCTAACACATAGGAAAATATACCGGACTATTTAGTAACTTTTCTGTGTACTACTAGTATGTTAACACGCATATGTAAGTATAACACCGTAAATCAGAGAGCAGTTAAATGATTCAACACAATCACCAAGCACTTTAATTATCATTAAATAATCGTACGGAATACACGTAATTTTGAGGGTTGTCACATTCTCCCCCTGTTAAGAAAATTTCGTCCCGAAATTTAGTGCGTAGTTACTGAGGAAGCTAGTTAAGTTGCGTTGTTTTCCTGATTTTCCTGGGGTGTCACAGGTTTCATAAACCAAATGAGTATAGGAACTCATGTAATATGGTTTAACAAAGCCTACATCCTAAAATGAAACCTATCCTAAGTGCTTACGACCCATTACGACCCGTTTAGGTAGCTTACGCTACTTTAACGTGTCGTTCGCGTAAAACGCGTTCGGACCGCCTAACTAGTCCTATGACAAGTATTATATGCCTCAACATGTCTAATAATGTTACCTAATCAATTTAGATGTAAAAATTTAGGTTACATATGCTTAAAATGAATTTATGCGTAAAAAGGGCATTTTGGTCATTTTCCTAAGGCATATAAATTTCCTATCATACAACTAACTAAACGAAGTGACCATAAGGTATAACCTTGGAAGGTTATTCCCTATACAAATATGGTCACAAAACATGTTTGGTCGGATCCTAATGATCGACCAAACAGGTCGGGTTCGAAAGTCTAAGCGGTTGTTTAGACCGCTTATCCTACGACCCTATATAAGCACTAAACCTAAAGTGACGAGTTAAACATGTTAAAATATGTTTAACGAAGTTAGAAAACAAGTTTGATATCAAAACAAAGGGTTTTGATACCCAAGAATAGTTTGGTTGCAAAATACGCATAAACTCGTATTTTGACCGAAACTATGACTCGTCACTACGCCTAATCAACGTGGTAATCAGTAGGTATAGTCACAAGAGACTATAACCATCGTGATTATGCTCACGTTGCGAAGTTCAAACGAACTTCGTGTTGACCATTGACTGGTCAAAGCAGAAAGTCAAACGTTGTTTGACTTTTACGCTTAAAAACGCATAAAAGCATGAAAGAAACTTACAAGAGGTCCAAGCTAGGAAGATGTTGATCTAAATACTCAGGTATGAAGCATAAAGCTTCAACATAGAGCATAAAATCAGATCATGTGTGGGTTTGGAATGAAGTGGGGTTGGGTATTTATAGAAAATCAAGAACCGTTAGGATCGTTCATCGATAAACGAGCTTTAATCTTGGCCTTACAAGTGTGCCTATTGTTTTGAAATACCATGGGAGCCTCAAAACAAGCCCATAGACTCATTAAAACCATTTGCAATTCATGGGAACAACTGGATCAAGCTGGAAACTGATTTTTGCAGGTCTAGGGGTCTCTCACGCCCCGTGTAAGAATCTAGGAAGTCTTAGGCGCCCCTCCTGAGCCCATGTTTGGCAGATTTGCAGTTTAGGTCCCTGAAGTTGTAATTCTTGGTTTTCGATGCATTTTTGACACGTTTAAGCCCCGTTAACCCTATTTCAAGGCTCTAAAATGAATTTAAAGTATAGGGAACATAAAACATGCTCAAAAATATCTCGGATTTCGGTTCGTTTGGCCGTACGGTTGCGTTGTTCAGTTAATTACGGCGAAACACGAACAGACGCGAAAAACGATCCAAATTACGCGACGAATGGAATTTTATCATGCCAATCACTGAAATAAAATATTTTACTGATTACATAAATTTTTGGGTGTCCGGATATATATTCAGAACGTAAGATATGCGCGAAAATGCAAACTTATGCACTTTTTGACGCTTTTAGTCCCTGTTGATCAAATAAGTTTATTTTTGCGCACCAAACACCTCAAAGCCTATTTCTAAGCTATGTAAAGGATATTTAGGGCATGTTTAACTTATGATCAAGTTCCAGAATGTTTGTTACAGTACATTTTGGCATACTTTCGCAGTTTGTCGAAATTAGTCCCTGTAAGCGAATAAACTTGATTTCGACACACCAAACCTTCCAAAACTTATTTCTAAGTTATATAAATTTTATTTAAGGTATGTTAAGCCCATGTCACTGTTCTGGACTGTTTGTTGTGTTAAATTGATTACATTTACACATCAGTTCGCGTATAACTTCCCAGAAAGCGATTTAGAGCTCGAAATCGAACAAGAATTGATATGTGCAAATGATACACATATTTATACAAATCCCAAATATGAAATACAATATTTCATTGATTTGGTATTTGTTTGATGGCCGTGGAGGCCCAGGTCTCACACGTTTCTGTCTATATTCTCATATTAAAAATTTTAAAAAAATATATAGAAAAATCAAAAATCCAAAAATAGTCTCGTGTTTTTTCTTAAAATAAAAAAAATCCAAAAATAGAGTGTTTTATTTGTTTTATTAAAATTTTAACCGTTCTTGAAGATTTGACTGGTCATCAAAAGTTGAAAGAATTTATATTGTGAAATCCGAGTACAAGTACTTGGATGTACCTAGTGTTCATATAGTACTCTCGCTGTTGCATAGAAGCATTTGCTTATGAATTTCTGAGCATGTGCAGAACTTAATGTAAATCAAGAAACAGGGGTTGATGAAGATTGAGATGTTGTTAGCTGCTGATAAAGCATGAAGCATCACAACAACCAGATGTACCTGAGTCAGAAGAACCAGATACGAATTGTCGTCTGACAATGATAGTCTGTTTGAAGAAGTACGTGTGAACCTGCTTGAAAGACAAAGATTGAAGAAGAAAAGAACTACTAAGAATCCTCCTCTCGCATTCTTTTTAACAAGTTTTTCAAGCAGAATGCTGATCGTGATCCTGATATGAAGCTAACCGCAAGAGCTGAAGAAAGATACCCAGTGCTGAGAGTTCAGAAGTCAAGAACTTCCACAACATCTACAGCATAGCGATAACCATAGACTTCGGTGAAGACGTTACTGAATTCATGCAACGAAGACAATTTGATGCATCAGTCTAGGGGGAGATTGTTAGGTCCTAAAAGTGTGAGACTGACACATCAAATTAACCCAACAAGCTATGGTTGCAAACTGGGATTAACTGGGTTAGTTTTATATTAGGTCTTGGACCTTTATAGGTTTTTGGGCATGCCATAGGCCATGTGGGCCAGGCAATCCCAAGGGAAGCCCATGAGGGGCATGGGAAAACCCTAGGTATACAAAGAACATTATGTTGTAATTAGGGTTAAGCCTTGCCAAAAACCTTGATGGAGCCTCCATTGTTAGAGATAGAGAGAGAGAGAGAGAGAGTGAGAGAGAACTTGTATTAGACGGTTTTGCTATTGATTAGTACTAGAATCGTATGCAAGTTTGAAAGTGATTCACGTGTCATTATCGTTTATCTCATTCATCTGGTTCTTATTTTCCGGTTTTTCTTGAAGATCATCAAGTTTGGATTCCGCCCATCCTTGGTGATTGTTTGATATCGTTGTTTGATCCGTGTTTCGGGACTTACACTTCTCGATGAGAGTATTTGTCTATTAGGCCAAATCACGTCTCCTTAATTCGAAAAGGCCTTCGATTTACTTTGGAATAGTCTCATGTTACGTTCCGTGACAATCCACGTTTTACGTTAAATCTCTTTTATGCTATCTCAATTTTAATGTGTTTTATATTTGAACGTTGCTTTCATTTCAAGCTTGGAGACACGATTCACACTATCTTCATATTCTAAAACAAATAATAATATTCCCTTGTGAACAAATTAAATTTACGATGATTTCATAGTCTGTGTGACACTATGTGAAAATTCATGTTATACTATGTGAAATTATTTGAATCTTATATGCTATGTGATGCATTCATGAAAACAATTTCTTTAAACAAAACAATATGATCAAGTCTCATCTATTCTTTGTTTTGAATCATTAGATGTCGTCCTCTCGTCAATTCTCCAACTCGCCCAAGAAGTCTAAGACCAGCTCCCAAAAGAAGATGATGGCATTCATGGCCAATCAGATTGCTCGTATTGTCCCCAAGATCTTCACTAAAATTCAAGCTTCAAACACTCCCAACTCCTTTGTTGACTCGAAAGTGGTCCCACCTAAGCCTGTAACCTTTAACTACAAGCACTTTGCCTCCTGCAACCCTAAACCTTTCCCTAGCAAGGATGGGGTGACCGCTATGCTTGAATGGTTTGATAGCATAGAGGTTGCGTTCATCAACTGCGAGTGCCCTGAGGAACTCAAAACACGTAGCGCTACGGGAGTTTTCCAAGCTAGGGCCTTGGAATGGTGGACCAACGAAAGAAATATCCACTCGAATGAAGTAGCTTATGCACTGCCGTGGGAGGAAGTGAAGCAACTCATGATGAATGAATTTTGTCCTCCTCACGAACAACAAAAGCTTGAGGAAGAATTTTGGGCCCTCAAGCAAATTGGTGATGACAACCAAGCCTATACCACTCGTTTTAAGCAGCTGAGTTTCATAGTACCACACCTTGTGTCAACCACTGATCGCATGATCAGAAAGTATATTCATGGTTTACCCTCTGGCTTGCGTGACACCATCGAAGCAGCCAAACTTGACAACATCGAGGCTGTCTATCGTCCAGCAGGTAGCCTAAACAACAATCGCGTTCGCGATAAACAAGTTGCAACATCCACCAAGATAGCCAACCAGGTTACCACTGACACTGAAGCCCAAGCAAGTGGCAGGGAAGGCAGGAAACGAAAGTTCCAACACCCAGAGTCAGTCAACAAAGTACACGCATGCTACAAGTGTGGTGACACTACACATCTTCGCCCACAATGTCCTCTATGGAATCAAGAACGACAACAAGCCCAAGACGACAATGAAGACGTTGATGGTATGCTCCTTCGTTAACAATCTTATTACCTCTATACTCGCGTAAGTTTTGTATTTGTTAAACTTGAATCTATGTTAAAGTATACTCACTCGAAACTCCCCGAGTCATTCCCAGTCAAAATTTCTAACGGCAACTCCAACACAATTGATTTTATTTTCGTTATTGGTTCATCGCGCTCAACATCCATGTTTTCTTGATCGACCATCACTTTTACTCTTAGTTCTGTCCTTCCTCTTTAAGATTTCAAGGACGAAATCTCCTAAAGTAGGGGAGACTGTAACGCTTCGTGTTTTCGTACCTTCCTGTTTTAGCAAGTTGTGCTGTACTTTCCATATTTAAACAATTGTACGCTCGCTATAATCCTTTTTGTTTCATTTTGTAATCCGAGACTATTGATCGTAATGAAAACAAAGTTATTTTAATCATGTTCGTGTTATTCGTGTGTGCAACTGTAATCAAAATACGCATTGCTTGAACGATATATTACCCAAGATTTTTGATTCCATATATAATCTTGACATTTAACACTAGTTAAACTGGTAAAGGCTCGGGAAATAACGAAATTCAAATCCTAATCCTTAAAACTCAAAAGGTTCGCGAAATAAATAATCGTTGAAAGGTTCTCATTATTAAAATAATTCGTTTATAAAATATGGTTATTTAGTTATTTATTTGTTTAAATAATAAAAGTAATTAATTTTTTTCCATTAAAAGTTTTTACTTTTATAAAAATAACCTAGTTAGTTAGGTAACATAAACTAACCAAGTTAGTGTTAGTTAAGCTAAACTAGTCAATTAGTATAGTTTGAGAGATCTTATTGTAACTTTTTAAATCCTAAAACTAAAAAGAAATGTTATCATGAGCATTAATAAGAACTAATCTAAAAGTCTAGGGGCCCTTTATGCCAAATCAACCAAACTTCATTAAAAAAATCAAATAAAACTCCAATCTACCGTTTCGTTTCACCTGCCGACGACCGAATGAAATTTCCGGCAATTCCTTCAGTTTTGATTGAACCAAATTAATTCCTTTAATGATTATGATTACCCTTGAAGACGTTGGAATTATTCTCGTTACGCGGTTTCCGTTATTAACACCATACACTTACTTAGACATGAACCCGACCCCGTATATTCTCGTCCGCAATCTTTCTGTAAATTCCCCACATCAATCTCGACAACTATTTATTCAACCGTTGCTATATAATGGGATGCAAGGTTCTTACCACACCTCATTTTTTTTCACTGAATAAACGTTACATTCACGTCGGAACTCACCGGGAAAACCGATTACCAATTCGAGTGAATACTTCACCATAAACTGTTAAAGAAAACATTCGTTTTCACTCAGCCTAAAACACTCGGGGACACTCCGTTTCTCACCTGCACGCCACCGAAGTTCATCAGGAAACCTTGCACCTTTACCGAAATTTGGAGTTCGTCAGAGAAGACGACCGGAATTCACAGCAAACTCTAACTCGACTCGTTTCGGTATATTATTTCTCCGATTGGTTTTTGTCATTTTTATATTTTTATGAGGACTGCATTCTGTATTTGCTGTTTAAATCAAAAATAACAAAATAACCAGTTACGTATTGTTTTTTTAAATGAAAAAGATGACATTCTATCATGATTGAAAAGGATTATAAACTGAAACTTATCACAACAACTCAGTCTAGACTAGTGGTTGCTGTTGTGTTATACAACCCGGAGGACGCGTGTTCGAACCCGGCCACCTGGTTTCTCGCAGCCTTTTTTTTTGTATATATTAAATCAATATGGAACGACATAGTAGCAGCTTAAATCAATTAAAACCCTGAATAAAACCGGGTTAGACACGCAGCCCAGTTGGTCGGGTTGCGTGCATGTGGACGAGAGGTCGGAGGTTTGAGTCCGGGTCAGGCCGGTTTTGATGTTAATTTTCGAATCTAAATTATAATTCATTTCCTTTTTATTTTTTAAAAACAAAACCCTTATATTATTTTCTTTTAATTCTTTTAAAACCTTTCTAAAATCCATATTAATTAAACAAGTGTTTAATTGAATCCTTTTCTTTTAAATCCGTATAAATCATAAAGTTTATAAAATATTCCTAATTTATAATAAACACCAGTTAGCGAGAAGCATAAGTGATAACCTTTTGGCGTTGCATTAACATACAACCCAGTCCCTGACGCGAAGCGTCGCAATATGCCACGAAGTCGTCGGTGCCTTCGGGTAGGGATAGTATAGGTGCATCGCATAGCTTATTCTTGAGCAGCTGAAAGGCTTCTTCTTGCTTATCTCCCCATTCATACTTCTTGTCCTTTTGAGTAAGGGAGGTCAACGGTTGAGCTATCTTGGAGAAATTCTCAATGAACCTGCGATAATAACCTGCTAAACCCAAAAACTGTCGTATCTTGGTCGGTGTCTTCGGATTTTCCCAGTTCTTGATTGGTTCGATCTTTGTGGGATCCACATGAATACCATTCTCGTTTACCACGTGACCGAGGAACTGTACTTCACGTATCCAAAACTCGCACTTTGAGAACTTAGCGTAGAGCTTTTCCTTCTTTAGTAGCTCTAGAATGGCCCTGAGGTGTTGTTCATAATCTTCCTTAGTCCGCGAATAAATCAAAATATCATCGATAAACACGATCACGAACTTATCAAGATATGGCTTGCACACCCGATTCATCAAATCCATAAACACTGCCTGTGCATTGGTCAACCCAAACGACATCACTAGAAACTCGTAATGTCCATAACGAGTTCTGAAGGCAGTCTTCGGTATACTTTCCTCTTGAATCCACAGCTGATGATAGCCCGATCGAAGATCAATCTTGGAATAGTAGCTTGATCCTTGCAGTTGGTCGAATAAATCATCAATCCTCGGCAAGGGGTACCGATTCTTGATGGTTAGCTTGTTCAGCTCCTGGTAGTCGATGCACATTCGAAAGCTACCATCCTTCTTCTTGACGAACAGCACTGGAGCTCCCAAGGCGAGAAGCTCGGCCTTATGAATCCCTTGTCTAGTAACTCCTGAAGCTACGTGGATAACTCTTGCATCTCTGAAGGCGCAATTCGATAAGGTGCCTTGGCTACAGGCGAGGCGCCTGGAACCAAGTCAATGTGGAATTCGACTTGTCGTTGGGGAGGTAATCCTGGCAAGTCTTCGGGGAAGACTTCAGGATATTCCCTTACCACAGGGATATCTTCAAGCTTGGGCTCATCAGCGTCCTTATGCACAACGTGAGCTAAGAAGGCAACGCATCCCTTACGCAGACACTTCCACGCCCTCAAACAACTAATAATCCGCAAAGGCGTATCATGCTTCTCTCCATGAATCACGATTGTCTCTTCATTCGCCATCAGAATGCGAATTATCTTCTCATGGCACACTATCTCTGCACGGTTGCTAGATAACCAGTCCGTCCAAACTACGACATCAAAGCTTCCCAAATCAACTGGCAGAAGATCTATCAGAAACTCACGTTCTCCAAGCTCTATAACACAACCTCTAATCACTTCATTAGCTTCTACTAGATTTCTATTAGCCATTTCTATCGAGTACGGGACGTCTAACATACTTGCTACTAAACCAAGTATATTCTTAAATTCTAGAGATACGAAGGTATAATCGGCACCAGTATCAAACAGCACAGAAGCATAATGTTGATTAATAGGGAATGTACCAGTAACCATGTTCGGATCCTGGCGCGCTTCCCTAGCTCCAATGTTAAACAATCTTCCACGTGCCTGATTATTCTTTGGGCAATCCCGCTTAAAGTGCCTCATTTCACCATAACCAAAACAACCTTGACCGCGTCCATTGTCATGTCCGTTTCCACCCTGATTGTTGTTGATATTGTTTCCTCCGCGGTTTCCATTTCTCGCTTAGTTTCCATTTCCATTCCTGTTTCCATTACCTCCCTGATTGTTGTTTCCCCCCCTGATTTCTATTCCCATAACCATTTCCACCACGGTTTCCATTACCACCCGGTCCTCCATTTCTTCGTCTAACACCATACCAGCACACCTCCCTGGCATACCCCACTTTACCACAGTTCTCACGTCTCACATACCTACATCGTCCGGTGTGATGATGTTGACAGATATCACACTTGGGCAGGGTGCCCATGTACCCTTTTCCTTTGGGTTCAGTATTTGCAGCGCCAGTCCTGACCTCGGCTGGCTGGCTAGTATCCTTGTGCTTGTTGGCATTGTTGTTATTTTTGCTCGCTTGAGTGCCCTTCTTGAAGTTTGTAAATTTCCTTTTGTTATCCCTCAATGACTCCATGTGAGTCTCTTTCTTCTTCGTTTCAGAAATCGAAAACTTTCCCAACCTGACTGCTTCTTCAGTAAGCGCTACACTTAAGTCAATTGCCTCAGAAATGGTTGGAGGCTTAGAAGCTATCACCATGCTCAGAATCTAAGGTGCCAATCCCCAGATGAAATGTTTTATCCTCTTAAACTATAGTTCCACCAAAGAAGGGACAACTGTAGAAAAATCATGAAATCTCTGCACATACTCTGCCACCTTTGGACCTTCCATTTTGAAGTTCCAGAATTCAGTTTCCAACTTCTGGATTTCTTCTCGAGAACAATACTTTTTACGCATCAACTCTTTCAGTTCATTCCATGTCAAAGCATACGCAGCAGCCTCACCCAACGTCTGAACCTGAAGGTTCCACCACGACAATGCTCCATCTAGAAATAGTCCAGAGATATACGTGCCTTGGTGCTCTGGAGCACATTTACTCATTCTCAAAACAGAATTTGTCTTCTCAACCTAGCGCACAAAGGCTACAGCACCCCCAGTGCTGTCGAAATTCAGGGCCTTGCAGTCCCAAAACTGCTTATGGGTACAACCCATACACAAGCAACATCATTCACATAAAGCATTAGCAAAGCACACTTGGAAATATCCAAACGTATTGTAACGTGTCTTAGATGACTAAACATCACCGTTGGGTGGGTTATTCCCTGAGGTACCTCCGCTGTGTTTGGAGCGAAGTGTCACACCCCAAAAACATCGCAGCGGAATATAAAACGTAGTGGTGACGGAAGTTGGTGCCCATTTATACCTTGTCGGACGATGCACTCTTTTGTTGGACATTTTAACATATTTTAAAACATAATTATTAAACATTACATTTTAAAAGTCACGACACAACCACATAAGTTAAGTTGTTTTGATCCTCGTGGATCTTGTTACAAACGTCCCAGATAATTTAAAAGTTGTCCAACATATTTAAACATAACAACATGCATCATCAAACACAAGATACGCCATGATTTCCCGAATCCGAACTCAGGTACCTGTAGAACACGTTAAAAATCAAGCGTCAACACAAAGGAAGGTGAGTTCACTTATTCCCTTACTAACAGATTTAATTCCAATGAAAACTTTCTGTTTAGGTGTTTATTTAAAAACATCCATTTAATTTTTAGAAAGTCCATTTTACTTTCTTAATAAAATCCATGGGCCTTCCGTCGCAGTTTCTCTAACCCGACAATATTGTTACTGCCCAAGTTTTGTATATTAAATTATTGCGTCAACTTTCAGACTCATATGTTAGCTAGACGATACGAACTATATATTAAACATGCAGGGATAATCAAAGCTAGACATTAAACAGAATATTAATTTGTCATTTGACAATGACACGGGGCGACCGGTCACGACGGGGTTGTCAACCCGATAGATCTACCAACAATTAATCGCGTACAATACTTAACTGATTAAACGACATCATGGGCGCATGGTTCTTTCTCGAAGAACAATATGATGTCTGCCTCACGTACAATATATATATCCTACTAATATGACAATTTAATACACGACGATTTACGAATTCCCCTGTAACTCAAATGTTGAGACCCAGTCCGGAATTCATCCCCAATTCGTACGGTTTCGTTTCACTTAAGAAATACCGCACTTACAATGTTCATTCTTCAAAATTGTTTTACTTCGAAACGTATAACTTATCAAATGCATATATTTTCAGTGAAAATATATATTTTATATTAAAAGGTATGTTTTATTTCGAAAACATTATTAAACCCTTTTAACGACATGTTCCACCCCCAAAATATATACAAAACAGTAAAAAGAGGGGTTTAATGACACTCACCTTTGGGTGCGTATTTTAAATATCGCAATCCCAGAGATCGATTTTCTACGCACCCTAATATAGGAACGATTCTAAATCATTATACATAACACAAAAATCCTAAGTTTCTCCGTTTCTTAGAATTGTCACATAACTTTGAGATTTTCTCGAAAAGTTGTCATTTTTGATTATGTTGGCACGTCAATATATATATATATATGAGTCCATATACATATATATATTTTTATGATTTTTGAGACTTGAACGATTTTATTGGTGACCATTATTGTGTAAATCCGTTAACTCTCCCGTTTATACGCAATATATCTACGATTTGCGCGTCGTAATATATATACATAAACGTTCATATAATTTAACACCGAAATACGTGAAATATTACTAACTTATCTATTTTGTCATTTTTAAAGCAAATATACATAAAGCATCTCATATGTACCAAATTTCATGCTCGAAAAACAAGTTGCACATCTAACGCAATTTTACCATTTCTACCGCACAAAATGTACATGCACACATGCATATTCTAAATTTCCCACTATCAAATTAACACTTAACATATTATCAAATTTACATGTTTAAATTACTCAACACATTTTTTCACATAAGTTTCACTCAAAATTTACCCATACTAGGGTTCCTCGAAAATGCGTATTTTAGCGATCCGGTAACGTTTTCGGGCGTCGGAAGTCACGTATGACCAACCAAACACCAAGTAAACTTTAAATTAGTTAAAATACTTGATTTTAGACTAAAAACATCAGTTTATTTACTGATCTAATTCAGTTTTGCAAAAATCACTCGAAAAGCCGATTTTTGACCGTTTTAACGCATAGTTTTGCGTTAAACTTTACCATAACCATCCCAACTCGAAATGACTTGATATTTTAAAAAAATACATGTTATTTACTGATTAACGTAATGGTTATAATCAGATTAGGATAGTTTTTGTCTAAGTCACATAAATCATGCGATTTCACGTATTTTACAACTTTTAATGCACCATGTACAACATGCAAAGCTAACAAACATTATGAAAAAGTTATATATCATTAAACACTTCAAAATACTCTTATTTTAGTGTTTATATTCTGATCAAAATTGATTTTTATTGTATCATGCTTAAATCATCTTTTTATGTTCATATATCATCATGCATGTTTACATATGTGCATCTAATGCACTCACACATTATCATCATCATCGTCACCCATGATCTAATCATGCTTAAAACTTCACTAACATAATATTCTTACAAATATTACATATAACACAATAATCCTTCAAATCATTCATGTTCACTCATGCTTAGATCTTTCACTTTTATAACAATTTTCACATGCATGCATACATATATACACACACATATATACACGAAATTTATACACACATATACTTCCAAAATTTCACTTTTCAACATATCTCTTTAAAATTTTTAATCACTTTAGAACCTTCTTGCATGATATCTAAAAGTTCCTTTAATCATCATATTTTTCAAGAAAGCAAATAATCAAGAACTCTTCATAAAAAATCAAATTACAACTTATACATATGTATATATACAAAATCGGCCATATACACATATATGCACATACTCATTTTTATTTTATTCAAAACTCATTTGTTTGTTAGTTTCAAGTTTATGTTTAGATTCAAGAATCAAGAGAAACTTTTTACTAACTTCTTTATCAATATGAATCATAGACAAGATTTTAATGAAAATATTTTTTACCTTCAAGATTCTTAGTGGGTTTTATGAGTAGTGATGATATGAAGCCTTGTTTTTGCTCAAACCTCCTTGAAATCACCTCTAAACCTTTATGTAAGCTTGAAAACACCTTGGAATGGACATGATTCTCCAAGATTTGGGTTTGAAAATGAATATGAAAGTGTTTATGGGGGTGTTCGGCCATGAGAAATCAAGAGGAAGAGAGAGAGAGTGTGAATTTTGAATTTGGTCCTGGAATTGAGTATGTATGGTTGCATGTATTCTTGCTTAATCATCACTACATTTCTCAAGAATTGACATGTGTTTGATTTGAGAGAATCAAGGGAATGTGGCTGCCCTAAGTGCCGCCCACATGTCCCCCCTCTCACAAATATTTATATACATACACATATTATATGTAATTAGACTCAAAAACAGGTATTTTACAGAATACCGGGTATTTTATCTAGCGTTTTAATCCCGTTTTAGTGCGTTTTAAATTATTTTTATCATTCTATGAAAATAATCACTTAAAATTATTACGGAAATAATTACCAGTTGCCTTGACTGGCTGCATTGACAGTATTTTGTTTAATTTGCGCAGTATCGCGCGGTACGCGCTCAAACTCGAAAAATAGAATTTCTTAGCGTTTTAAATTATTTTTCCACACGGATATGATTAAAATTATTATTCTAATCATAACAGACTATTTTTAGGATTTTAACACTGATCGGGTGGTCACTGACGTTCGTTTCTCATTTTAAACATTACGCGTTTCGTTTTCGCACTCGGTGGGAAGAGGTGAGGACATTTCTGTTGCATTTGGTCTTGTCGCTCCCAGGAGAACTCGGGTCCACGCTTAGAATTCCAACGGACCTTGACCAACTCAATCTTACTCCTCCTGAGTTTCTGGGTTTTCTGATCCAGAACCTTCACTGGTTCTTTGATAAATCTCAGTTTATCGTCCACTCGAACCTCTCCAGGGGGTATAATTAGTGTCTCATCAGACGGACACTTTTTTCAGGTTGGAGACATGAAATACATCATGGACTCCAATCAACTCCTGTGGCAACTTGAGCCTATACGCAACTGGTCCAACTCGAGAGATGACTTCGAAGGGACCTATATAGCGCGGGCTCAACTTTCCCCCTCTTCCAAACCTCGATCCGCGGAAGCCTTCAACCTATTCTTGATCTGAAAAACCTTGTCTATGGTCTCCTGAATAATCTTGGGTCCGGTCAAATGCTTCTCGCCGACTTCAGCCCAACAGAGCGGTGATCGACACTTCCTTCCATACAGGGCTTCAAACGGAGCGGCTTTTATGCTGGCGTGGTAACTATTATTGTAAGAAAACTCTGCCAAGGGCAAATGAGTATCCCAACTTCCACCGAAATCAATCGCACACGCTCTCAGCATATCCTCTAATGTCTGAATGGTCCTTTCGCTCTGACCATCCGTTTGAGGATGATATACAGTACTCATATCCAAACGAGAACCCAACGATTTCTAGAGAGATCGCCAAAATCTGGAGTCAAATCGTCCGTCTCTATCCGAAATAATTAACACAGGTACTCCATGACGGGCTACAATCTCGTTAAGGTACAGCTGCGATATCTTTTCCGTATTGTGTGTTTCCTTAAGTGCCAGAAAATGAGTAGACTTCATTAATCGATCCACAATTACCCAGATCATATTGTGTCTATGCGACGTATGGGGTAACTTGGTGATAAAGTCCATCGTAAGATGTTCCCATTTCCACTTAGGAATCTCTGGTTGCTGCAGAAGCCCAGACGGCTTCTGGTGCTCAGCCTTGACCCTAGAGCATGTTAGACATTTACTCACGTAGGGCGCAATGTCTCTCTTCATCTTCGGCCACCAGTAAAACTCCATAATGTCCTGATACATCTTGGTAGAACCTGGGTGAATGGAATACTTGGATTTATGAGCTTCGTCCATAACCAATTCACGGAGGTTACCTTTAAGCGGAACCCAGACTAGGTTCATGAAGTACATTACTTCATCTGCTTTCAATATCAGTTTACATTCTAAGCCCTTCAAACCTTCACTTCTCAAATCATCATCCTTCAAAGCTTCCCGCTGTGCATCACGAATTCGATCGGTCAAACTCGTTTGTATGGCCAAACCTAAAGCGCGCACACGTAGAGGGTTTTCCCGTTCCTTCCTACTAAGCGCATCTGCAAGAACGTTTGCTTTCCCTGGGTGGTAACGGATGTCACATTCATAATCGTTGAGTAACCCCACCCAACGTCGTTGTCGCATATTGAGCTCTTTCTGATCGAAGATGTGTTGGAGGCTCTTATGGTCCGTGTAAATCGTACACTTCGTTCCAAACAAGTAGTGTCTCCAAATATTCAAAGCAAACACAACAGCTCCAAGCTCCAAATCATGTGTTGTGTAATTATTCTCGTGCACTTTCAATTGTCTGGACGCATAGGCTATCACTTTGTCTCTTTGCATTAAAACGCATCCAAGACCCAAACGTGAAACATCACAGTAAACAATGAAATCATTGCTTCCCTTAGGAAGGGAAAGAATAGGTGCACTACAGAGCTTTTCCTTCAACGATTGAAAAGCTTTCTCCTGCTCCTCCGTCCAGTCAAACTTCCTCTCCTTCTGGGTTAATAGCGTCAATGGTTGTGCTATTCTGGAGAAGCTCTTAATGAACCTCCGATAATACCCAGCAAGCCCTAAGAATTGTCGCACCTTTGACAGAGTCTTTGGCGCTTCCCAATTCTTTATTGCTTCGATCTTAGACGGATCTACATGTATACCTTTCTCATTTATGACATGTCAGAGAAAATGAACTTCTCGAATCCAAAACTCACACTTAGAGAATTTGGCATACAGCTTCTCTTCCTTCAGCAACTCCAATTAACCTCAAATGATGCTCATAGTCTACTTTGGTTCGTGAATAAATAAGTATATCATCGATGAATACTATCACGAATTTGTCCAAGTAGGGTTTGCATACCCTGTTCATGAGATCCATGAACACGGCTGGCGCATTAGTTAAACCAAAGGGCATGACTAGGAACTCATAATGGCCGTATCGTGTTCGAAAGGCTGTCTTTGGAATGTCTTCATCAGCAACCTTCAACTGATGATAGCCTGAACGCAAATCTACCTTCGAGTAGTAGCTGGATCCCAGAAGCTGGTCAAACAAATCATCAATCCTCGGCAAAGGATACCGATCCTTGATAATTAACTTGTTCAGCTCCCTGTAATCTATACACATCCTGAAGGATCCATCCTTCTTTTTCATGAACAGAACATGCGCACCCCAAGGAGAATAACTCGGTCGAATGAAACCTTTGTCTAGTAGCTCTTGAAGCTGGTTTGACATTTCTTTCATTTCTGACGGTGCCAATCTATAGGGAGATTTTGCAATTGGTGCAGCACCAGGTACCAAATCGATTCGGAACTCGATCTGTCTCGCAGGGGGTAATCCAGGCAAGTCTTCAGGAAAAACTTCTGGATAATCACGAACAATAGGAATCTCCTCGAACTTCCTACATTCGGCCTTTGTATCCATCACGTTAACTAAGAACGTAGGATAACCCTTCCGCAACAACTTGAGCATCTACATACTGCTGGCAACACTCAACACATGACTCGAACGATCTCCGTGGATAATTATCGCTTTGCCACCACCTGGATGAGGTATTCGCACTTGCTTCTTCGAGCAAACAATTTCTGCTTTGTTCTTGGACAGCCAATCCATCCCCACAACTACATCGAAACTTCCCAACTCCACTGGTAGTAAATCAATACTAAATTTATGATTGCCTAACAGAATACTACAGTCGCGTATAACTTCGCTAGTCTCTATCAGTTTACCATTTGCTAGTTCTATCGAGTACTTCTTATTGAGCTTACTTGTAGGTGAACACAGGAATGGTTCAAAGTTTTTCGAGACAAAACTCAAGTCAGCTCCAGTATCAAAAAGTATGAACGCGGAATGGTTATTGATCATAAACATACCAGTGACAACAGTAGGATCATCACGTGCCTTCCCAGCGTTTAGCTCGAACGCTCTACCTCTGGCATTCTGACTTCCCGCCTTAGAACAATCCTTCCTGAAATGTCCTTGTTCCCCGCACTGGAAGCATCCTTCAAGCTTCGTTCCCTCTGTAGTATATTTGGCAAAGCATTCGCGGGTAGCATGCCCATTTCGTCCGCATTGGTTACATTTCTTCTGTCCATCCTCACGAGTCTTTCTCTCAGATCTGCCTCGGCTATCTCAGGTGCCATCCTTTCTAGTACCACTAGAACTTGCTGCATATGCCTTCCTCGAACTGCGTTTCCTGTCGCGCTTCTCTTCAGTTTCCTTCCTCGAGCTCTCGGACTTGCGCTTCTTCGTAACTTCTGTCTTGGACTCAGAACGCCCTAACCGTTCTGATTTCGTATCTGCTTTGGCCTTGCCCGGCGGCCTCCCGGTTTCCTCCTTTTTATCAAGACAACCTTTGCTAGCAGCGTCATCGGCTAATGACTTTGCCAATGTAGTAGCCTCTAGATAGGTGGTAGGTTTTGCGGATGTAACTATACTGCGAATTTGTGGCGACAATCCCCAGATATACCTCTCTACCTTTACATATTCGGGAGTAACCGTTCGTGGAACTAACCTCACCAAGTCGTTAAAACGAGACGTGTAAGCTCTGACATCCAGACCTTCCATGGTTAGGTTCTAGAAGTCTGTCTATATTTTCTGAATTTCACTGCACGGGCAGTACTCTTTCAAAAGCATCTCTTTAAGTCCGTTCCATGTCAGACCGAAGGCAGCGTCTTCACCCAATATTTGAACTTGCGAGTTCCACCAGGACAGTGCTTCGTCAAGAAAAGAGCAAGAAGCATATCTCACCCGTTGATCAGCAGCACAACCACTGATTGCCATGACAGATTCCATCTTCTCAATCCATCGGGTGATATCTAAGGGTCCTTCAGCACCGATAAATGATCGTGGGTGATCTTACCACTAGCACAAGGCTATGGATGAATCAAGTGAAGAAAATAAGTGGATAAAAGCAAGCAAGAGGGGTCCTTTGGCTTCCAAAGCCACCAAGCTCCCTTGTATGGACTCTAACACCTTTGTGAATGCTTGGATTGGATGAAGAAGGTTGTATGATGTTGGTGGTGTGTGGTTGTGGTCTCGGCCGAGAGGGAGAGCAAGGGAGGGAGAGAGATCGAGTGTGGGTGGTGTGTGAAAATAATGATCTCTTGAACTCTCATGCCTTTCTTATAACCATCCTTCCTTAATATCTTGTGTGTAATGTGTCATGAAAAGCAAGACAAGATCTATTATAAAAAGGAAATAAAATCTTGAGGTATGGTGGTGGTGGTATGGTCGATTGTAGGCGGGGGGGGGGGGGGGTATAGAGTAGGCTTTAACTAGTTTGATTACTTACTAGTTCAAAATCAAGTATATAGTTAGTTAAGTTAGTTATTAGATATTTTAGTGGGTGTTAGGGTGTTCGGAGATCATAACTAGCTTAGAAATAATAAAACAATGCTTCTAGTGTAATTTTGGTGTTTCGGGTAGTGTCCGGTGGTTCGGTTAGATACCGGTTCGTTAAAGTGTCAAACTATTCCGTTTAATGATTTTTAAGTACCCTTTTGTGACACTTTTAATTCCCGACACTTAGGAAAGCATACAGGACCATTTTGTCATATTTTTGCATGTTACTAGCTCATTAAATTGCTGATTTTTGCTGAAATGTGCAGAATTCTGCACTTTATGTGGGTTTTTGGCACTTTCCGGCACTTTAACTATCACCTAGTAAAGTAGTTTTGTGGTCCTTACTTCGCTACACACTATACTAGTGTAGAACTTGGTTTTTAGCTCATACTGGGTCTCCAAACACTGTCTGTCTATGTACTGAACCTCGTCATCATATTCCTGTTTTATCCCTTAATTGTACTAACTGTGCTTTGTGCATCATGTATGTCAATATGGTTTGCATGTAATAATGATATGACATTATGTAATATGTGATGCACATATAGGTATGATGCAGTAATCAGAAAGCAGTTTAAGTCATTAATTGTAATTCAGCACAGTCATTAAGCACTAATCATGGTAATTTAAATTGTACGGATACCTGTAATTTTGACGGTTGTCACAAGCTGAACATCAACGTCCCTCTGGCTTTCTTGAACAATTAGAAATTCCTGTCAAGAAGTAGGAAAGTATAACTATGGATTTTATCACCAAACTTCCTCATACTTCTTCTGTTTATGATAGAATTTGGGTAATCATTGATCGATTGACCAAATCCGCTCATTTCCTCCCCATTTGTGAAGATTACAGAGTCAAGAAATTGGCTCGTATCTACACGAATGAAGTCATTTGTCGTCATGGTATCCCCATTGACATCATTTGTAACCATGATGGTCGTTTTATCATTCGTATTCGGCAAACATTTCAATCTTCTCTTGGTACTCATCTCAATCTTAGTACCGCCTTCCACCCGCAATCCAACGGTCAAATCAAGCGTACTATCCAAACTCTTGAGGATCTTCTCCATTCATGCGTAATCGATTTTGGTGGCAATTGGGATATGCACTTGTCTTTGATTGAATTCTCGTACAATAACAGTTATCACACAGGTATTCAAATGGGACCATTCGAAGCATTGTATGGTCGTAAGTGTTGTTCGTCTATTTGTTGGCATGAGATCAGAGAAGCTCAAATCACCGATCCTGAGCTCATACACGAGACGATGGACAAGATCTTGCAGAGTCGTCACAACTTGCTCAAAGCTAGAAGCCGACAAAAGAGTTACGCCGATAAGCGACACAAGCCTTTGGAATTCAACGTTGGTGACCATGTACTTCTCAAGGTATTCCCTTAGAAGGGAGTAGTTCATTTTGTTAAGAAAGGAAAACTCGCTCCTTGCTATGTAGGTCCTTTCAAGATTCTCGAAATGATTGGCAAGGTAGGATATCGACTGGATCTATCTCCAGAACTTAACAACGTTCACCCACCTTTTCATGTTTCGAACTTGAAGAAATGCTTAGCTGATGAAGGACATCAAGTTCCACTCGAAGATCCTTAAATCAATGAGACCTTACACTTCGTGGAGAAACCGGTCGAAATCATGGACCGAGGGGTCAAGCAACTAAGGCGCAGTCGAATTCCCATAGTTAACGTATGATGGGAAGGAAAACGTTGCACTGAGTTTACTTGGGAACTCGAAAGTGAAATGAAGACTAAGTATCCACATCTGTTCTTTGAGTCTTCCTCTTGAATAAATTTTGGGATGAAATTTCCTAAAGTAGAGGAGACTATAACGCTTCGCATTTTTTTGTACTTCCCTTATGTAGAAAGTCTGTTTGAATTTCTATTTTGAGGAACTTGTAATTTCTTTGTATTCGTATTTCCTTTCCAAACATTGTAATCCGAGACTTTGATCATAATAAAACTCCATCATTTTATACATACGTGTTACATACTCGTTGTTACATTGCAAACATTGGTACATGCTCATACTTATACGCAAAATCATACTTGGAATACTTGCAACATTAGTTTATGCATGCATTTTATTTATACTATTACATATACATCGCTCATGCATACTTAAAATACTTAAAACGGGCTAAAATACGTGAAACCAGCCAAAAATCCAACCCTTCAAGTGACTGGACCCTTAGTGGGAATGGATCTTCCATTCGTGTGAAGAGGCCCAAACCCATTCGCACCAAGCCCCATTCACTCCAATCTCACTCTCACCAAACATTGATTCACCCTATAAATACTAACCCATTCCCTTACTTCACACCTTACACTCACTCCAAAACGCTCTCAAACTTACTGAACGCTTATACTTCAGACAAGTGTAAGACCCATCATGCTTACGTTATCATTTAATAATCTCTTTAATTGTAAAAGATCAAGATAACGATATTGATATAAGTTTCAAGTTTTACAAAACCTTACTTCATGTTTCCAAAACATGTTGTGCAAGCCTAACATACTTGACCTTTTAAAACTTACAACCATATGTACTAAGGAAAGTAAACACAACATTTAAAATGTTTTGTGACAAAAGAACTAGTTTTTTTGCGGAAGCATCTTTATGCGCGCGTTTGGTTCTATTACAAAGCTTGATCTTCATCCGCAAGTTCCTATAGTTACCTGTGATCAAAATGCATAAACTATCAGTTTTATGATGCTATAATGTGATCTAACATGTTCGAAATATCAAACTGGACAAAATAAAGTCATATGGGTTATCAGTTGCGATAACCCATACAAGTTATTTGGTCATCTGGGTTATCAGTTGCCATAACCCAGAGAAGTTATCTGTTCATCTGGGTTATCAGTTACCATAACCCAGACAAGTTATCTGTTCATCTGGGTTATCAGTTGCCATAACCCAGACAAGTTGCATTTTCCCAGCTAAGAGCCCTTTTACAAAAATTGCCATAACTTGTTCGTTTCTAGTCCGTTTTGCGTCACGTTTCTTTCTAAGCGACCGTAATCAGAGCATATATATATCATGGAATAAAAATCCAACATATGATTTCACAAATTTTCTTACTTAAAACACTTGGTTTATAGAAATCTTTCAAATTATTCGACCCGTTTACATTAATTAGACATAAAATGTACTTATAAGCTCAAAACTGTTATAAGAATTATGCCTCATCATACTTTTACAATGCGACACATTATACTAAAACTCAAGTGCCGAAACTAGGGTACATGTGTCCTAATTGTCCGGTTTAACTTATTTAGCGACCTTTAACACCTTAGCTTACCAAAAACTCAATACTTCAAGGATTTTGACCTGTTTGAGTTCACTAGCGAAAGCCATCGCCCTTTTTGAATCAAACATGTAGTATTCGAGTCATTTTGACCTGATTAACTTTTAAGTGGAATCCACCACTTTGATCATTTATTCACTATCGAATCTCTAACCTTTTTCTCATCCGATTATTACATACGAATTCCTTCGCTTAGTAATAACCAATATTATGACTAAATCTTTATTCTTCAGATAAGTAGCCTGATTAACAATAATAATTTATGAAACATATAGCCACGTACCTTTTTAAAGCTTTCCTTTTAAGCGGGTATCCGTTCCACCTTGCCCACTTGATGATCCACCCAAATCACCTATATAATTTGATTCGAATATATTTCTTAGAACTCATAGTTCAATATTCGATATTTCATCCTCTTGATTAATCAATTAAGCGATTACTTCATATATTTCAAGTATTCCAATTCAATCAAGCATTTCATCGAACATCTAGTGTGCATAATTTGTATTCTTATACTATCATGTTCATGGTTAATAACTTTAACCATATTTAAGCATAGTAATTCAATTCATATATCAAGAACACTATAATTACACTAGAATTTGCATCATAAGCATCAATTAACATCCAATATCACAAGAATATATGTATTCTTCACAAAACCCATATACCCTTATGAAATAAACTTTAAAACTCATAGGTTATACCATGAATTGATAAATTTATTGTCTAAGATTTGTTCCTAGACTTGTATTCATCAAAATTTAACCCTAACATCCATCAATTCACCACTAATTTCTGTTACAAGAATTCAAAAATCATAAAAACATCTTCATATATCAGAATTTAGCATACCTTTCGGTCCCCTAGAGTTAGTGATCGAGATTCTAGCTTAAAAATGACTACTGATTGAATTCTTTCTTTGATTTGAAGTAGTTTTGAGTGAATTAGGATTTTGGGGAAACTTGGGGTCGCTCCTGGGGTTTTAATCGAATAGAAGATACCCACAAGATGTGTATCTTGATGTTTATCCAGGATTTTACAACCTTCTTTCTAAAATTTGCATAATTGGTCCCTCAAGTTTCTAAGTTATTACAATGGTTATAATCCTTTGATTTCGCATCTTTTAAATTAAGAATTTAACTAGGTTAATTATTCCTAGTTTTGATTCTCATTATTTTATGATTAATATTCTAACTTATACATGTATAACAACATATATAGTTTAATAAATTTAGGGGTGTTACCAGTCTACTCCCCTTAAAAGGATTTCGTCCTCGAAATCGGAATATGTACCGAATAAGGAAGGGTATAAGCGTCTCCTTTCTTCTTCTGTGACACCTGTGCCTCCACGGCCATCAAACAAATACCAAACCAATGAAATATTGTATTTCATACTTGGGATTTGAATAAATATGTCTATCATTTGCACAAATCAATTCTTGTTCTATTTCGAGCTCTAAATCGCTTTTTGAAAAGTTATACGCGCACTGATGCGTAACCGTAATCAGTTTAAAACGAAAAAACACTTTGGAACAGTGACATAGGCTTAACATACCTTAAATAACCTTTACATAACTTAGAACTAAGTTTTGGAAGGTTTGGTGTGTCGAAATCAAGTTAATTCGCTTACAGGGACTAAAATCGACAAAATGCGAAAGTATGCCGATTCATACTGTAACGAACATTCTGGAACATAACCATAGGCTTTGAGGGGTTTGGTGTGCTAAAATAAACATTTTGGTCATTCAGGGACTAAAAGCGTCAAAAAGTGCATAAGTTTACATTTTCGCGCATTTCTTACGTTCTGAATACATTTGGACATCCAAAAACTTATGTAATCATTAAAATATTTTATTTTAGTGATTGGCATGATAAAATTCCATTTGTCGCGTAGTTTGGATCGTTTTTCGCGTCCGTTCGTGTTTCGTCGTAATTAACCGAACAACGCAACCGTATGACCAAACGAACCGACATCCAAGATATTTTTAAGCAAGTTTCATGTTCTCTATACTTTAACTTCATTTTAGAGCCTTGAATTGGGATTAACGGGGCTTAAACGTGTCAAAAATGCATCAAAAACCATGTTTTGCACATTCAGGGACCAAAATTGACAATCTGCCATAGTTATCTTAGGAAGGGACCAAAGTTTAAAATCTGATTTCCAGCTTGTTACAGCTGTTCCCCTCATTTGCACATGGTTTAAATGAAACTAGGGTCTTGTTTTGGGGTACCCATGGTATTCTAAAACCATGGGCACACATGTAAGGTCCAGATCGAAGCTCGGTTTTCGATGAACGATCTTAACGGTTCTATGAAATCTATAAATACCCCCACCCTCTTGCTTCAAACTCACACTTTGATCTAATTTGGCTCTCTAAGTGGAAGTTATAAACTCCATACCTTAGAGTAATCGGATCAAAACTCCATAGCTTGGACCCGTTGTAAGTCCTCTTTCGTTCTTTTATGCGTTTTAAGCATGAAAGTCAAACTGTGTTTGACTTTCAGCTTTAACCAGTTTATGGTCAACACGAAGTTCGTTTGAACTTCGCAATGTGAGCATAATCACGATGGTTATAGTCCCTAGTGACTATACCTACTGATTACCACGTTTTTTAGGTGTAGTGACAAGTCGTAGTTTCGGTCAAAATGCGTATTCTTGCGTATTTTGCAACCAAACAATTCTTGGGTATCAAAACCCTTTGTTTTGATACCAAACCTGTTTTCTAAATTCGTTAAACATGTTTTAACATGTTTAGTTCGTCACTTTAGGCTTAGTGCGTATGTAGGGTAGTAAGGTAAGCGATCTAAACAATCGCTTATACTTTCGAACACGACCCGTTTGTCGATCATTAGGATCCGAACAAACACATTAGGTGACCATAATTGCATAGGGAATAACCTTCCAAGGTTATTCCTTATGGTCACTTCGTTTAAGTAGTTGTATGATAGGTAGTTTATATGCCTTAGGAAAATTACCAAAATGCCCTTTTTACGCATAAATTCATTTTAAGCATATGTAACCTAAATTTTGACATCTAAACTGATTAGGCAACATTATTAGACATGTTAAGGCATATAATACTTGTCATAGGACTAGTTAGGCGGTCCAAATGCGTTTTGCACGAACGACGCGTTAAAGTAGCGTAAGCTACCTAAACGGGTCGTAATGGGTCATAAGCACTTAGGCTAGGTTTCGTTTTAGAATGTAGGCTTTGTTAAACCATATTACATGAGTCCCTACACTCATTTGGTTTACGAAACCTCATTTTATCCGATCCTCCGATTTAGGTCCGTTTATTTACATAGTTATCTATATTAGGTGCCGTTTGATTTCCGTGATCCCTCTAGCTTTGCTTGGTTGTTATTCAAGACTTCTAAGAACCCTCAAGTGAGTACATAGTCCCCTCTTTTACTGTTTTTCAAACGTTTTGGGGTGAAACACATTTGCGTACTTGTTACTTTCGTGCTTTCCATGTTTTCCTATCATATGCTTGTTATGTTCATTAGTACACTTATAGTACATGATTTCATTGTGTTTTTGCTATGTATGTCCATTTGTTGCATACTTAGTAGATCGTTTTACATTACATTTTATGCTATGTATGTCCATTTAGTTCATACTTAGTACATTGTTTTACATTACATTTCACGCTATGTATGTCCATTTAGTGCATACTTAGTGCATTATTTCACATCACATCACATGTTATGTATGCTCATTTGTTGCATACTTAGTACATTATTTTCATAAAACATGCTTACATTTTGGTATGACATTTGGTTTTTTTAAATGGCTCAAAAATACATTCATTAACATTAGCTACGCCGTTCGTTAGTAGGTAGTGGTACCATAGGAATTGACAACTCCCGTTCCTAAGATCCTAGGTATGTTTGGGTCAAAGGAATGACTGAATTCGATACACATAACTCAGATAAACCTTTAATTCATTTAAGGGTTTATCGCCACAGTCTCAAGGCTTGAATGTATGCATTTTCACAACACCGCATAGATGTTTGTATCAGTAAAGCATGCATTATTTTACCAAACATAAATTTTGATTATAATTTATCAATTGCATTGTTTTGTACATTTCTTTCTTATAAGGTCGAGTAAATGCTTTTAATCAATAAAGGCTTTTTATTCACTCTACATTACATTTGTTTACACAATAACATTT
Source organism: Helianthus tuberosus (assembly GCA_030545235.1). Lineage (NCBI taxonomy): Eukaryota > Viridiplantae > Streptophyta > Magnoliopsida > Asterales > Asteraceae > Helianthus > Helianthus tuberosus. Next base: position 59,285,268 of record CM060436.1, read on the forward strand.
CAACATTTGTTTAAAACATTACATTTAGTTATACATGAACAATTTTACATTGGTGGTTTGTTTGGGTAAGTGATTTAAGTAACGAGACGTGTGTAATATGATAATAGCATGGTGGATACGCCGCTGGTACTTCCTATATATAAGTGCTTTCATGATATTATAAATCATAGCTTTATTTAAACCGTTTCAATTTTGACATATTACATTTTACACAAGTTAACATATCTTTACAAAACATTGTTTTACAAACAACACATTTTATACAAACTCATTTTTTACTTGGTTATTTACTTAACCATACATATTTCTTTTATATCATCTGTTTCCTTATCGATTTTTATATGATTTATAAAACAAAAACATTTTACAAGGTTCATGACTACTTTTGTTAAACATTTTTCTTTAAACTTACAAGTCATGAATCCTAAATTAATAAAACCTATGTATCTCACAGGCATTTTTATGCTGACGTACCTATTTTCACATGTGTTTCAGGAAATGATGCATAGGATTGATCAAGATACACTTAGGTAGACTCGGGCCTAGTGACAAATAAAAGATGCAAGACTAGTTAATCATGTTATGTAATTTGTTTTTAAGACATTGTAACCTCTTTTAATTCAATAAAATAAAACTTCAATTTCCATGTGTTATTAAACAATGATTCTGTTACAACACTCCCCGACGATTTCGCCGCGATTTGTTGTTTTACGCGGTCGGGGTGTGACATCTTCAGACTCCCAACTGGTGTCCGATCCCTTTCGGTGTTCCCATTTGACTTTAACTTGATTAATCTCTTTATGCCTTAAGCTTTTGACCTTGCGATCAAGAATTTCGATAGGTTTTACGACATAATTCAATTTATCATCAACTTCAATGTCGTCATAGCTTACATAAGCTGTTTCATCAGCTAAGCACTTTCGTAAGTGTGAAACGTGGAAAGTGCTGTGTATACTACTCAATTCTTCCGGCAATTCAAGTCGGTATGCAACCTTACCTACCCGTTCCATGATTTTGAATGGTCCAATAAATCTTGGACTCAATTTTCCCCGTTTTCGAAATCGAATAACCCCTTTCCACGGAGATACTTTAAGCATAACCATATCGCCAACTTGGAACTCGATTGGTATTCGTCTTTTATACGCATAAACTTTTGCCGATCTTGAGCAGCTTTTAAATGAGCCCGAATCACTTCAATCTTTTCATTAGTGATACTGACCATATCTTTATGAGCTAATGCTCGTGGACCCACTTCGCCCCAACACACAGGGGTTCGACACTTTCTGCCATAAAACATTTCATACGGGGCCATTCCAATACTAGAATGGTAGCTGTTATTATATGAAAATTCAACTAGTGGTAGATAGATATCCCAGCTACCACCAAAATCGATAATACATGCCCGTAGCATATCTTCGAGTGTTTGAATAGTTCTTTCACTCTGCCCATCGGTTTGCAGATGATATGCGGTACTAATGAATAATTTAGTACCCATCTCTTCTTGAAAATTGCGCCAAAAGCTTGAAGTAAAACGCATATCTCTATCTGATACGATAGACACCGGTACCCCTGGCGAGATATAATTTCATTTGTGTATACTTCCGACATCTTCTCGGAAGTGTATGTTTCCCGAATTGGAATAAAATGAGCACTCTTGGTCAATCTGTCAACTACTACCCATATGGCATCAAATCCACGTGATGTTCTTGGTAGCTTTGTTAACAAATCCATAGTAACATGCTCCCACTTCCATATCGGAATATCTAACGGCTGCAGTTTACCGTAAGGCTTCTGGTGTTCTGCTTTTACTTGTAAACAAGTTAAGCATTTTTCCACATACTTCGTGATGTCTCGTTTCATTCCAGGCCACCAATAATTTTGTTTCAAGTCTTGGTACATCTTGGTAGCTCCCGGATCAATAGAATAGCAGGACTTATGGGCTTCATCAAGAAGAAGAGTTTTAACATTGCAAGTAATTGGAACCCAGATTCGATCGAAACGGGTTTTTAATCCATTACTATTATCTTGCAAGTCTTTGAGCTGACCCACTATTCTTTCCTTTTTCACATTTTCTTCTTTTACAGCTTCAGTTTGCGCATCCTTGATTCGTTCAAGTAACCCTGAGGTCACTATTAACTGCATCTACTGCACCCGAATAGGTGAATATTCTTCTTTCCTACTCAGTGCATCTGCAACTATGTTGGCTTTTCTGGGATGATAATGAATTTCACAGTCATAATCCTTCACCGTCTCTAACCAATGTCGTTGTCTCATATTTAACTCCTTTTGATCAAAGAAGTACTTGAGACTTTTATGGGCAGTGAAAATAGTGCATTTCACACCATATAAATAATGCCTCCATGTTTTTAAGGCAAAGACTACCGCTGCCAATTCTAGATCATGTGTCGGATATTTCTTTTCATGAATCTTTAATTGTCTTGAAGCATATGCGATCACCTTTTCTCGCTGCATAAGTACACATCCGAGACCAAGCTGGGATGCATCTGAATAAATAACCATATCTTCAGTCCCATCTGGTAACGTTAGCACAGGGGCACTGGTCAATTTTTCCTTAAGGATACGGAAGGCATCTTCTTGTGCACTATCCCATACAAATTTCTCGTCTTTACGGGTCAGCTTAGTTAATGGAGTTGCAATTTTGGAGAAATCTTGTATAAATCTCTGATAATAGCCCGGAAGACCTAGAAAACTCCTAATCTCCGATGGATTCTTTGGAGGTTTCCATTTAGACACAGCTTCTATTTTGGACGGATCTACCGACACTCCATCGGCACTAATAATATGTCCTAGAAACTATACCTCCTGTAACCAAAAGGCACACTTGGAAAATTTTGCATAAAGTCTCTCACGCCTAAGTTTTTCAAGTACTTCACGCAAATAATATTCGTGATCCACCTCGCTTTTTGAATACACAAGAATATCGTCGATGAAAACAATCACCGACTTATCCAACATTGGCTTACAGACGCGGTTCATAAGATCCATGAAAGCCGCGGGTGCATTAGTTAATCCGAAAGACATTACTAAAAACTCGTAATGTCTATAACGCTTTCGGAATGTTGTTTTTGGTATATATTCTTCTTTTACTTTCAAATGATGATAACCCGACCTTAAGTCAAACTTCGAAAACCAACTCGCGCCTTGTAGTTGATCGAAAAAGTCGTCGATCCTAGGAAGCGGATATCGATTCTTTACCGTGAGTTTATTTAACTCTCGGTAATCAATGCACATCCTCATACTTTTGTCTTTCTTCTTTACAAACAATACTGGCGCTCCCCACGGAGAAATGCTCGGTCGAATAAATCCTTTGTCTAAAAGGTCTTGTAATTGCGACAACAATTCTTGTAGTTCCGACGGCGCTAATCGATAAGGAGCCCTGGCTACCGGTTTCGCGCCTGGGACTAATTCAATACCAAACTCCACCTCACGCTCTTGTGGTAACCCTGGTAGATGTTCCGAAAAAACATCTTCGAATTCTCGTACCACTGGTACGTCTTTGATTTCTGGAGCCTCTTTAGTCGAATCATGTATGTAGGCCATATACGCCTTACATCCATGTCGAACCAGCTTGCAGACTTTGATGAAAGAACAGATTATGGGGCTGCAGCTTTTCTCCCCATAAATAGTAACATATTTTCCGCTTGGAGACCTTAATTGTATCTCTTTACGGTTGCATATTACTTTCGTGTGATATCGAGCTAGCCAATCCATCCAGATTACCACTTGAAATTCTCCCATTGACATGGGAATTAAGTCAACGAAATACTCTTCGTCGTCAATGCTCAGTTTGCAATTCCAACACATATCACAAACAATAAAACTTTTATTATCACCTATTTCTACTTCTAGTGGTATAGGTAGTTTTGTTAACGTGAATGTAGGGTGTTGAATAAATCGATGTGATATAAAAGATCTATTTGCACCCGTATCAAATAAAATTCGCGCTGGAATTGAATTTACAAGAAATATACCTGAAACGACATCAGGTTCGGTTTTAGCCTCAGCAGCTGTCATGTGGAAAGATCTAGCCTTTGCTTTCTGCGCATCAGGCTTTGCATCAGTGGTGTCTTTAGTTCCAACTAACTCCGGGCACTCAGACTTTTTGTGTCCCGGTTTATAACATTTATAGCATACCGACACCTTTCTTGGGCAATTTGCAACTACATGTCCCACTTTGCCATAAGTAGGACATGGTTTGTTTTTAAAGTAGCATTCGCCCTTATGATTCTTTCCACAAATTTTGCATTGAGGCGCTCCTCCTTTTTCAGTGCCCTTCTTAGGAGCTTCATTCAGCTTTTGTTTCTTTGCGGGGAGTGGATTTTTCTCAAATGCTCTCCTCTTACCCCTATCAATCTGGTTTTTCAACTCAATATCTCTTTCACGTGCGAAATTCACTATTTTAATAAGATGCACATATTTTGAAGGAGTCATGAACTCCCTATACTCCGCACTCAGCATGTTGTAATAATAGTAGATTTTCTGTTCTTCATTTTGAACCAGCTCATCACAAAACTTGAGCTTATCAAGAAAGATTCCCGTAATCTTCTCTATCGACTCACCATTATGCCTTAGCTGAATAAACTCTTCTTTAATCCTATTAATCACAGCTTTTGGACTATGGTGTCTAAGGAACGGAGTTTTGAATTCTTCCCACGTCATAGTTCTCGTGGCCTCATTTCCCTGTTCCTTCTTCAGATTATCCCACCAATCCTTAGCTTGGCCTCTCAACTGACCGGTTCCGTATGCCACGAAATTAGTCTCCTCACAATGGGTCCTTTCGAATACCCCTTCAATGTCGCTAATCCATCGTTGACAAACGATCGGATCAACTTCACCATGATAGAACGGGGGGTTGCATACCATAAATTTATTATATGGTCACGCTTTCAATTTACCCGCATCTTTCTTTTCATTCATCTTATCATCCATTACCGCTAAAAGCGTAGTTTGTAGTCTATCGATGAACTGCGGTCGACTAGCTTCTAAAGCTTTTCCGACTTCCTCGGAAATAGTAGCATTCATCTCTTCAGTTATGCGAGATGTTGATTCCTTTCCGGTTTCACCGGCCATTTCTTTGACTGAAATATTCACAATAGTTAATCAATAACTATTTAATTTATTTCCACCTTGTTACATGGAAATTTATATTACACATACTTAATCACAAGTAATGTGTATATCTTTTTAGGTTAGGTCAAGTACATATCTTGCCTTACCTTTCTTACTTAGTGTATTTCCCGGGTTTGAGTATAATAGTACACTCCTCCTATACACTTTTGTATACTTTACTTCATCTAAATCTATACATTTGAACTCATTTATAAGTAACTCTTACCGGATGTCTTGATCAAGCTTTGAACCGAACACGCTTTGTCTTAACGAGGCTCTGATTACCAACTTGTAAGACCCATCATGCTTAAGTTATCATTTAATAATCTCTTTCATTATAAAACATCAAGATAACGATATTGATATAAGTTTCAAGTTTTACAAAACCTTACTTCATGTTTCCAAAACATATTGTGCAAGCCTAACGTACTTGACATTTTAAAACTTACAACCCATATGTACTAAGGAAAGTAAACACAACATTTAAAATGTTTTGTGACAAAAGAACTAGTTTCGTTTGCGGAAGCATCTTTATGAGCGTGTTCGGTTCTATTTCAAAGCTTGATCTTCATCCGCAAGTTCCTATAGTTACCTGTGATCAAAATGCATAAAACTATCAGTTTTATGATGCTATAATGTGATCTAACATGTTTGAAATATCAAACTGAACAAAATAAAGTCATCTGGGTTATCAGTTGGGATAACCCATACAAGTTATTTGGTCATCTGGGTTATCAGTTGCCATAACCCAGACAAGTTATCTGTTCATTTGGGTTATCAGTTGCCATAACCCAGACAAGTTATCTGTTCATCTGGGTTATCAGTTGCCATAACCCAGACAAGTTGCATTTTCCCAGCTAAGAGCCCTTTCACAAAAATTGCCATAACTTGTTCGTTTCTAGTCCGTTTTGCGTCACGTTTCTTTCTACACGACCGTAATCAGACCATATATATATATCATGGAATAAAAATCCAACATATGATTTCACAAATTTTCTTACTTTAAACACTTGGTTTAAAGAAATCTTTCAAATTATTCGACCCGTTTACATTAATTAGACATAAAATGTACTTATAAGCTCAAAACTGTTATAAGAATTATGCCTCATCATAGTTTTACAATACGACACATTATACTAAAACTCAAGTGCCGAAATCAGGGTACATATGTCCTAATTGTCCGGTTTAACTAATTTAGCGACCTTTAACACCTTAACTTACCAAAAACTCAATACTTCAAGGATTTTGACCTGTTTGAGTTCACTAGCGAAATCCATCGCCCTTTTTGAATCAAACATGTAGTATTCGAGTCATTTTGACCAGATTAACTTTTAAGTGGAATACACCACCTTCATCATTTATTCACTATCGAATCTCTAACCTTTTTCTCATCCGATTATTACACACGAATTCCTTCACTTAGTAATAACCGATATTATGACTAAATCATTATTCTTCAAATAAGTAGCCTGATTAACAATAATAATTTACGAAGCTTATAGCCACGTACCTTTTTAAAGCTTTCCTTTTAAGCGGGTATCCGTTCCACCTTGCCCACTTGATGATCCACCCAAATCACCTATATAATTTGATTCGAATATATTGCTTAGAACTCATAGTTCAATATTCGATATTTCATTCTCTTGATTAATCAATTAACCGATTACTTCATATATTTCAAGTATTCCAATTCAATCAAGCATTTCATCGAACATCTAGTGTGCATAATTTGTATTCTTATACTATCATGTTCATGGTTAATAACTTTAACCATATTTAAGCATAGTAATTCAATTCATATATCAAGAACACTATAATTACACTAGAATTTGCATCATAAGCATCAATTAACATCCAATATCACAAGAATATATGTATTCTTCACAAAACCCATATACCCTTACGAAATAAACTTTAAAAGTCATAGGTTATACCATGAATTGATAAATTTATTGTCTAAGATTTGTTCCTAGACTTGTATTCATCAAAATTTAACCCTAACATCCATCAATTCACCACTAATTTCTGTTACAAGAACTCAAAAATCATAAAAACATCTTCATATATCAGAATTAAGCATACCTTTCGGTCCCCTAGTGTTAGTGATCGAGATTCTAGCTTAAAAATGACTCCTGATTGAATTCTTTCTTTGATTTGAAGTAGTTTTGAGTGAATTAGGGTTTTGGGGAAACTTGGGGTCGCTCCTGGGGTTTCAATCAAATTGAAGATACACACAAGATGTGTATCTTGATGTTTATCCAGGATTTCTACAACCTTTTTTCTAAAATTTGCATAATTGGTCCCTCAAGTTTCTAAGTTATTACAATGGTTATAATCCTTTGATTTCCCATCTTTTAAATTAAGAATTTAACTAGGTTAATTATTCCTAGTTTTGATTCTCATTATTTTATGATTAATATTCTAACTTATACATGTATAACGACATATATAGTTTAATAAATTTAGGGGTGTTACAATAAGGCATATCAGAAACTTTTAATTGAGTTCTAAGCTCACTTCCTTAGTCTTTGTTCAACTATTCTTTTGATTTCATTTACTTTCTTGTACATGTTCTTCAAAACTTCATAACTTGGGTAACCTCTTGGGATGATTTCACAGACTTGCTTGGGCAGTCTAAAGTGAAACCTCACCACATTGAGGTTTAAGATTAAGGATTGAAGTTCTGTTTCTTTTCAAACTTTTATAAATTACATTTTCAGTTCTGAAAACTTGGCGAAATCTTAAACCCACCAAGCTCACCACTAAATCCATAGCTGTGGGTTAGCGTCGAGGTTGATTTCAGCCAGGAAACGAGTCTGTTCAAACAAAACTGAACCAAATCATCCCAAAACAGAGCCACTCGCGGGAAGCAGTCTGTGCGACTAGGTTTCTTCGCGCAAAAGGACATCCTGTGATACCGTTCCTACAAAATCCTAAGTGTTGAATGTTATCTCAAATCCCCATCTTCAATATGTACGAATCTGTGTTTAATAGAAGTGTGAACCATGGAGGCCTTGGCTTCCAATCTAGTTTGACCGCCTTACTTGGACTTGTAAACAAACACCCAATGTAACACCTCGTAAAATCGTGTCCAATTATGTGTTAACACGTGTCCCTAATCCTAATTATTCCTAATGTTGGCTAGGAGGGACTATTTTTGCCAAATGATGAAAGTATGAATGTGGAGGGACTAAAAGTGTCAACAAGCTTAAACTACGCCTCTGGGTGACCTCTTACGGTGTCCATATTCTCAAATGAGCCACTTGTGTCACACCTCGACTGCGTAAAACAACAAACCACGCGGAAACGTCGGGGAGTCGAGTAACAGAATTATTATTTAATAACACATGGTACTTAAAATTTGGTTTTATTAGAATTAAAGTTTACATTGTCTTGAAATTTAAAGGAAACATAACATAATTTAAATTTTCTTGCTTGATTTTAAGTCACTAAGGCCCGAGTCCGCCTAAGTGTATCATGATCATCCTCATACATTAGTACTGAAACACATGTGAAAATAGGTACGTCAGCATAGAAATGCCTGTGAGATACATAGGTTTTGTTGTTGAAGGATTCATGACTTGAAAGTTAAAAGAAGTGTATAACGAAAACTACTCATGAATCTTATAAAATGTTTTCTTTTATAAAATCATGTGAAAATCATTATGAAAATCAAATGATATAAAAGAAATGACGTATGGTTAAATAAATAACCAATGAAAATGAGTTGTATAAAATATGTCTAGTTTTGAAATAAAAATGTCATGTCTTGTCTTTGTCGAAGTGGTTTAGATAACACTATGATATGTAATATAAAAAAAGCACTTATATATAGGAAGTACCAGCGGCGTATCCACCATGCTTTTATCATATTACACACGCCTCGTTATTTAAATCACTTACCAATAACCACCAAAAATGTCTTGTCGAACCAATGTCAAATGTCATGTGTAAACAATGTCCAATGTCAACTATAAACCATGTCTTGTATAATCAAATGTCAGATAACAACCAATGTCTTGTATGGCGAATAAAAAGTCTTTACTCAAACCATATATGTAATGTCATGTATAACCAAATGTCATGTACAAAACAAGGTCTTTGAATAAACAAAAGTTTAAATCAAAAGTTATGTTTTGAAAACCAATGCTTTATTTGATATGAACATTTATGTGGTTTTTTTATCGCATACATTCAAGCCTTGAGACTGTCGGATAAACCCTTATCAAGTCAAAGGTTTATCAAAAATGTATTCGGATTCTGTCATTCCCTACTTCCAAACAAACCTAGGAAGCGAGGAACTGGATTTGTCAAGTCCTATGGTACTATTACATACTACCGAGCGGTGAGATCAATGTATTCTTGTCCCGTTAAACATACCAAATGTCATAACCAACATAAGCATGGCATGCAAAAACCATTTACTAAGTATGCTAGGTAAACATACGAAGTAGAAAGGTTCATGAAATCAATATGCTAGCATGCTCAGTCAACATACATATCAAAATGCAATGTAAATCAATGTGCTCATATGCGGAGTAAACATATGCCGCAAAAAGTATCTTTAAAATCAATGTGCTAGCATGCTCAGTCAACATACATAGCAAAACATAATTGAAATCATGTACTATATATGTACTAGATGAACATAGCAAGCATATGTCATGAAAAGCATGAAAGTAACAATAGGCACAAGTGTTTCACCACAAAATATTTGCAAAAATTAAAAGAGGTGATATGTACTCACTTGAGATTGCAAGTATCCTTGATCTAGTGAACTAACAAAGCTCGGGAAGTCAAGGAATCAGTGGCACCTAGTATGGAATCACTATGTTAATAAATCGGAACCTAAATCGGGAGATTGGATAGAATCAGGTCTTGTAAACCAAACGAGAGTTAGAACTCATATGATATGGTTTAACAAAGCCTACATTCTGATTTGAAACAATCCTAAGTGTTATGACCCATTACGACTGGTTAAGATAGTTTACGCTACTTTAACGTGTCATTTGCGCAAAAGCGCGTTCGGATGGTCTAACTAGTCCTATGATAAGTCGTATATGCCTAAACATGTTTAATTATGTTGTATAATCAGTTTAAGTGTCAAAATTTTGGTTACATATGCTTAAATTGAATTCATGCGCAAAAAGGGCATTTTGGTCATTTTCCTAAGGCATATAAACTACCTATCATACAACTAATCAAACAAAGTGACCATAAGGTATAACCTCGGAAGGTTATTCCCTATACAACTATGGTCACAATATGTGTTTGGTCAGATCCTAATGATTGACCAAATGGGTCGGGTTGGAAAGGCTAAGCGGTTGTCAAGACCGCTTGACTTACGACCCTAAATAAGCACTAAACTAGAAGTAACGAGTTAAACATGTTAAAACATGTTAAACTAAGTTAGAAAATTGATTTGGTATCAAAACAAAGTGTTTTGATACTCAAAAATAGATCCGTTGCAAAATGCACATAATCGTGCATTTTAACCGAAACTTTGACTCGTCACTTCGACTAGTCAACGTGGTAATAAGTAGGTATAATCGCTAGGAATTATAACCATCGTGATTACGATCACGCTGCAAAGTTCAATTGAACTTTGTCTTGACCAACTAATGGTTAAAGCCGAAAGTCAAACACTGTTTGACTTTTCGCTTGAAATAGCTAAAATAAATAAACAAGACTAAGAAGAACACTTACAAGTGTTCTAGGAAGAAGATGAACTCAATTAGGATGCCTCCAACTAAGTGGTTGCCTCCAAGTAGAGCAGGAGATGAAGAAAAGAGTGAATGAGCAAGTTGGAAGAATGAACATGGATGGGTATTTATAGTGTTCAAGGATTTACAAGATCTTGCCAAATGTTTGTGTGGTCACCAAGGAAAGATCATGACCCTACAAGTGTGTGAACATGAGTAAAAGCCTTGGAGAACACTTAAAATAGCCCACAAGATCAAAAACTAGGCTTGAAAACAGCAGGAAACACAGTTAGGTAATTCTCTCGCGGGCCGCAAGCCACCTCAGATCAGAACTTTAAAAAATTGGCAGAAATGGTCCTTGCAGCTCCAAAACTTGTTTATCGACGTGTTTAACCCCGGTTAACCCATTTTCAAGGCTCTACAAGGATGTTTAGGCATAGGGGATTTGATATGCTTGGAAATATTGTGGATGTTGGTTCATTTGGTCGTACGATCGCATTTTTCGGTTAATTACGACGAAAACTCGAATGGACGAGAAAACGATCCAAATTGCGAAACGAAAGGTATTTTTGCATTACCATCACTAAAATATAATATTAATGAATAATTTTTTTGACAGATGTACGGATATGGTCAGAACGCGAAATATGCCCGAATTTGCATATTTTCGCTGTTTTGACGCTTTTAGCCCCTGTGATCAAATAAGCTTATTTTTCACAAACCGAACCCGTCAAAACTTATTTCTAAGTTATGTAAAGGGTATTTAAGGTATGTTTAGCTTATTTCACTGTTCCGGAGTGTAAGAAGCTACACGAATTGGCAGACTTTTGTAGTTTGTCGCAAATAGTCTCGTGAATGAATAAACTTGTTTTTGCCATGCCGAGTCCTTCAAAACTTATTTCTAAGTTATGTAAAGGATATTTAAGGTATTTTTAGCTTATGTCACTATTCCAGAGTGTATGTCATGTTGAACTGATTACGTTTAAGTAACAGTTTGGGTATAACTTTTTGGAAAGTGTTTAAGAGTTTGAAATCGAACAAAAATCAAAACGTGCAAATGTCAAACATAAATAAACAAATCTTGGGATCAAAACAAATTGTTTCATTGATAATTTGATTTGTTCGGGGTTATACAATGATTACACAAGCACAGATGTCACAATCTCCCCTACTTTAGGAAATTTGTCCCGAAATTTATTTAGAGGAAACTTGTGAGAATAGGTGTGGATATTTCGCTTTCATTTGATCTTCATGTTCCCAAGTAAATTCTGGGCCACGTTTAGATTCCCAGTGAACTTTGACTATCAGTATGTGCTTGCATTTGAGCTTTTGACTTCATGGTCCATGATTTCCACATGTTTCTCAACGATGTGCATCGTGTCGTCAACACGAATTTCATCAAGTGGTATGTGGAGGTTTTCATCAGCCCAAAACTTTTTAAGATTGGACACATGGAAGGTTGGATGAACATTTCCAAGTTCAGGAGGTAGCTCAAGTATGTAGGCCACTTTTTTTATTCTTTCAACGATCTTAAATGGTCCAACATATTGTGATGCAAGTTTTCCTTTTTTTTTCCAAATCTAATCACACCTTTCCAAGGGGACACCTTGAGTAGGACGTGATCACTGACTTGAAATTCCAAGGGATTGCGTCGTCTATTCGCGTAACACTTTTGATGGCTTCTAGTTGTCTAAAGGTTATCTCGAATCTTTTTGACTTTGTCTGTAGTCTCTAGAATGAGTTCAGGTCCAGTAAGCTGAGCTTCACCGATCTCATTCCAGCAGACTGGTGAACAACATTTTCGATCGTATAAATCCTTGAAATGAGCCATGTTGATGATGGAGTGATAACTATTGCTATAGGAGAATTCGATCAATGGTAGATGCGAATCCCAACTACCACCAAAATCGATCACACAAGCTCTAAGCATATCCTCCAATGTCTGTATTGGTCTTTCAGATTGACCATCCATTTGAGGATGATAAGCTGTGCTCAAATTAAGTTGAGTTCCCATGGCAGATTGCATGGTTCTCCAAAAGTGAGACGATAATCAAGCATCTCTGCCAGATATAATGTTCAAATGAACACCATGTCGGGATACAATCTCATCCACATAGATCTTAGCAAGTTTGTCAATAGATAAATCCTCAAGAAGTGTGCTGACTTTGTAAGACGAACAACGATTAGCCAAATGGCATCATGACCTCTATTAGTACATGGCAGTTTGGTAATGAGATCCATAGCAATGTTTTCCCATTTCTAAACCGGTATCTCTGGTTGCTCCAATAATCTAGAGGGATGTTGATGTTCTGCCTTAACCTTGAGACAAGTAAGGCATTTGGACACGTATAAGGCAATGTCTTTCTTCGTACCCAGCCACCAGTACTGGGTTCGAAGCTCCTTATACATTTTATCTGCACCGGGATGGATTGAATAACGAGACTTGGGAGCTTCATCCATTAACAAGGAGCGAAGATTGTCTTGACTTGGGACCCACAAACGGTCCATGAAATAATATAACCCATTGTTTTTCGGTTCAAGATGAGGCTCAAGATGATATGGTAATTCCATACCCATCAAGTCTTATGAAACACAAGTATGTTGAGGTTAAGAAAAGCAGGTTTGAGTATCAGATTGAACCTTGACACAATGAAGCTTGACACGTTCTTTACGACTCAATGCATCAGCCACAACATTCGCCTTACCAGGATGGTAGCGAATTCCCCAATCATAGTCGTTTAGAATCTTAACTTAACGTCGTTACCTCATATTTAGTTCTTTTGGATTGAAAATATGCTGGAGACTTTTGTGGTCAGTGAAAACCACACATTTAGTATAGTAAAGGTAGTGTCTCCAAATCTTGAGAGCAAAAATTACAGCGCCTAACTCAAGATCATGAGTCATGTAGTCTTCTCGTGTGTCTTCAAATGTCTCGATGCGTAGGCTATGACTTTGTTTCTTTGCATGAAAACGCAGCCAAGGCCTAAGTTGGATGCATCACAATATACGACAAAATACTTGTTACCCTCAGGTAAAGATAGGATAAGTGCATCACAGAGTTTCTGTTTCAAGGTCTGAAAAGCTTCTTCCTATTTGGGTCCCCACTCAAAAGGTTTATTCTTTTGAGTTAAAGAAGTAAGAGGAACCGCAATCTTGGAGAAGTTTGCAATAAAACAACGGTAATAACCCGCGACACCTAGAAATAAACGAACCTCGGTAGGAGTAGTAGATGTATCCTAATCCATAATCGCAGTGATTTTGGCGGGATCTACATGAATACCTTGTTCGTTGATAATGTGTCCCAAAATTGAACTTCCTAAAGCCAAAATTCACACTTGGAGAATTTGGCGAAAAGCTGTTCTTTCTTTAGGAGTTCCATTGTAAGACGGAGATGTTGTTCATGGTCAGCTCGTGTCTTTGAATAGATCAAGATATCATCAATGAAAATGATGATGAACTTGTCTAAATAAGGCTTACAAACCCTATTCATCAAGTCCATGAAAATAGCAGGAGCATTCGTTAAACCGAAGGGCATAACAATCAACTCATAATGACCATATCTTGTGCGAAAAGCTATCTTGGGAATATCTTCTTCGAGTACACGAAGCTGATGATACCCAGAACGTAGATCAGTCTTTGAAAAGCAAGTAGCACCCTGTAACTGATCAAAGAGATCATCAATGTGAGGTAAGGGATATCGATTCTTGATTGTGAGTTTTTTGAGCTCATGATAATCGATACACATACGGAAAGATCCATCTTTCTTTTTCACGAACAGGACAGGAACACCCCAAGGTGAAAAGCTCGGACGGATGAATCCTTTGTCAGAAAGTTCCTGAAGCTGTTTAGATAACTCTTGCATCTCAGACGGTGTAAGACGATAAGGTGATTTAGCAACAAGATTAGCACGAGGTACAAGATCAATACGAAACTCAACTTGGTATGCTGGGGGTAAACCAGGTAATTCTTCAGGAAATACCTCAGGATAATCCCGAAAAACAGGGATAACTTGAATAGTCTTACCTTTACCTTTCTCCTATACGACATGTGCCAAGAAGACGACATAGTTCTTTCGCAGGTATTTTTGGGCTTGGGTACATGTCATGAGTTTGAGGCTACTAGCAGGTTTCTCACCACAAACCTCTAAGATTTCACCAGTTGAAAGCGGCACATGAACAATATTTTCAAAACAACCCACCTTTGCATGGTATTTGGCTAACCAATCGATTCCTACTATAACATCAAAGCTTCCAAGTTGCATTGGCTTGAGGTCGATAGGAAAAAGATGGTTATTAAGGTTCAACTGGCAATTTCGAAGGACAGAATCAATTACAACAGGTTCACCACTAGCTACTTCTACTGTCAAGGGCTTTCCTAGTTGTGTTCTTGTCATGTAAAACGAAGGCTCAAAAGCTAAGGATACAAAACTTATAGCGCCACCTAAATCAAAAAGAACAGAAGCAGGTTGGTTGCTAACACAGAACATACCGTTCACCAACTCATTATCTCCACGTGCCTCGTTTGCATTCATGTTTGAGACTCGTCTACGAGCCTGAGCCAGGTTTACATTTGCCAACTTCGGGAATTTGTTTCTGTAGTGGGTCAGATCCCCACGATTATAGCAAAATCCAGGTGGATAATGAGGTCGTGCAGGCTGCTAGGCAAGGTTTTGTGCTGCCTGATTCGGTGCAGGAGCAAAACGGCAAGTATTGGTAAGAGGACCAGATTTTCCACAACTAGTACAAATGCAGCATTGTACATGTGGTTGATGGTGGCTGTTACACTTGTTGCACAAAGGTGCATTACCAGCGTACTGCTTCTTTGCTAGTGGTTGTGCAGGTTGATTAGGAGCTGTCTGGTTAGTCTACACCACCACAGCGAAGTTCTTGGAAGCCTTTCGCTTCCTCGACTTCTTCGAAGACTCAGCCTACTTACTCTTGTGCTTCTCATTCTTGTCGGACTGTTTCTTGTCACTTTTTCTATGGAGTTTACCTTTCTTGACTTGGGAGTCAGTCAAGGTAGCAGCGAGCTCAATGCCCTGTCAAACGGTAGTAGGGATGTTGCCAGTGATGATATCCTGAACAGGATCTGGCAAACCGTCAATGTACTTTTCGATCGACTTGTCCAAAGGCGTGACCATCGTTGCTCATAACAAGCTTAACTCCACATATCTATCAGTATAAGCCTGGTGTTCTCCACTGTCTTGCTTAAGGTCATGGAACTCATTTTCAAGTGCCCTCTTCTCGTGACGAGGGCATAACTCTTTCATCATTAGAGCCCTAAGTTCCTCCCATGTTTGACTCATAGCAACATCAGCCCCTCGATCTCTCATCACTCCGTTCCACCACGTGAGTGTCCTCTTTTGAAACACATTAGAAGCAAACTCGACCTTACGATTATCAGGACACTGAACATGGCGAAAAGTACTCTCAAGACTCTCAAACCATTGTAGGAGCCCATTTGCTCTTTCAGAACCACTAAACTTGAGCGGTTTAGCCTAATTAAACTGTTTAAAGTTGCACGAAGCAGGTGCATTATTGTTATTGTTGGCTTGGTTAATTTGAGTAATGAGATTTGGTAGTATAGTTGTGACACCTGGGTCACTGCGACCATCAAACAAATACCAAACCAATGAAATATTGTATTTCATACTTGGGATTTGTATAAATATGTGTATCCTTTGCACATATCAATTCTTGTTCGATTCCAAACTCTAAATCGCTTTCTGGAAGGTTATACGCGCACTGATGCGTAAATATAACCAGTTTAATGCAACGAACACTCCGGAATAGTGAAATAGGCTTAACATACCTTAAATAACCTTTACATAACTTAGAAATAAGTTTTGAAGGCTTTGGTATGGCAAAATCAAGTATATTCGCTTACAGGGACTAAAATTGACAAACTGCGAAAGTATGCCAATTTGAACTATAACAGACATTCCGGAACATGACCATAAGTTAAACATACCATAAATATCCTTTACATAGCTTAGAAATAGGCTTTGAGGTGTTCGGTGTGCTAAAATAAACTTTTGGGTCATTCAGGGACTAAAAGTGTCAAAAAGTGCATAAGTTTGCATTTTCACGCATAACTTACGTTCTGAATACATCCGGACATCCAAAATTTTATGTAAGCACTAAAATATTTTATTTTAGTGTTTGGCATGAGAAAAATCCATTCGTCGCGTCATTTGGATAGTTTTTCGCGCTTATGCGAATTCCGTCGTAATTAACCGAACAACGCAACCGTATGGCCAAACGAACCGACATCAGAGATATTTTTGAGCATTTTTTGAGTTCCCTATACTTTAACTTCATTTTAGAGCCTTGAAATGAGGTTAACGGGGTTCAAACGCATCGAAAATAGCTTAAACGGGCTGCAGGGACCAAATCTGACATTCTGCCAAAAATGGTCCTTGCGCACCGCAACAAATATTTGTTACGGTGCGCAAGCAGTCTGCAGAACATCAGAAACTTGCAGAAACTTTGAATCTGGTCCATTCCACCATGCACATGGTTTTGGGGCAATACCTTGGGCTCTAATGGTTTTCAAGAACCAGGGTTGTGAGGTGGAGGGTTGAGATTGAAGCACGATATTCGAGAAACGATCTTAACGGTTACCCGAAAACTATAAATACCCATCCACCCCATTGCAAAACCCACTAGAATCTTGGTTTGAGAAGCTCTAAGTTGAAACCATTGTTTCATACCTGAGCTACTTGAATCGAGGTTAGCATTCGGGGACCCTTCGTAAGTATTCCTTCGTTCTTTTATTGCTTTTCGAGTCTTTTCGAGTCTGAAAGTCAAACTTTGTTTGACTTTCTGCGTTGACCAGTTTATGGTCAATGCGAAGTTCGTTTGAACTTCGCAACGTGATTGTAATCACGATGGTTATAGTCCCTTGGGACTATGCCTACTGATTACCACGTTGTCTAGGGTCGTAGGGTAAGCGATCTAATAAATCGCTTATACCTTCGAACCCGACCCATTTGGTCGATCATTAGGATCCAACCAAATACATTAGGGGACCATAGTATATAGCGAATAACCTTCCGAGGTTATACCTTATGGTCGCTTCGTTTAAGTAGTTGTATGATAGGTAGTTTATATGCCTTAGATAAATTACCAGAGTACCCTTTTCATGTATAATTGGTAATTAAGCATATGTAACCCAAACTTTTGACATCTAAACTGATTTGGCGACAATATTAGATATGTTAAGGCATATTTTACTTGTCATAGGACTAGTTGGGCGGTCCAAACGCGTTTCACGCGAGCGACGCGTTAAAGTAGCATAAGCTACCTAAACGGGTCGTAATGGGTCGTAAGCACTTAGGTTAAGTTTCATTTTAGTATGTAGACTTTGTTAAACCATGTTACATGAGTTCCTACACTCATTTGGTTTACAAACCCTCATACTACCCAATCTTCCGATATAGGTCCGGTTTATTAACATAGTTACCTATATTAGGTGCCGTTTGATTCCGTGATCTCTAGCATTGCTTGGTGGTTATCTTAGGACTTCTGAGCAATCTCAAGTGAGTACATAGACCCCTCTTTTACTGTTTTCCAAACTGTTTTGGGGTGAAACACATGTGCCTACTTGTTACTTTCATGCTTTCCTGTTTTCACATCATATACTTGTTATGTTCAATAGTACACTTATAGTACATGATTTCATTGTTTTCATGCTATGTATGTCCATTTAGTACATGCTTAGTACATTATTTTACATTGCATCTCTGTTGCATATGTTCCAGTAACATATGGACACATTGTTTTACTGCTCTACCTTGTATGTTTACTCTAGCATACTAGGTACATTATCTTCATAAAACATGCTTACATTTTGGTATGACATTTGGTTTGTTTAAACTATACTATACATTCATTAACACCGATCATGCCGCTCGGTAGTAGGTAGTGGTACCATAGGACTTGACAAATCCCATTCCTGAAATCTCGGGTTTGTTTGGACGTAAGGAATGACCGAATCCGAATACATATTCTCTTGATAACCCATTTTTACATGGTTATCCGACTGTCGCAAGGCTTGGATGTATGAATTTTCACAATACCGCATAAGTGTCTATATCAGTATAGCATGCATTTACTACACAAAACATAACTTTGATTTAAACCAAGTTTTACTTCAATACTATGTTCTTGTGCATATGGTTTAGTTGATACACTTCACTAGCCATACATATCATTTTGGTTACATATTACATGATTTACATTGATCATGCATTTACTACACAAAACATAACTTTGATTTAAACCAAGTTTTACTTCAATACTATGTTCTTGTGCATATGGTTTAGTTGATACATTTCACTAGCCATACATATCATTTTGGTTACATATTACATGGTTTACATTTGACACATAAACATTTTTGACATTGGTTATACATTACATGATTTACATCTTGACATAAACATTTTAACATATTATTTCAATACATTTGGAAGTTGGTTTAAACATAGACATCTTACATTGTTGGTTTGGTTTGAGTAAGTGATTTAAGTAACGAGGCGTGTGTAATATGATACAAGCATGGTGGATACGCCGCTGGTACTTCCTATATATAAGTGATTGTATGGTATTACATATCGTTGCGTTATTTGAAATCATTTCAATTTAGACATATAACATTTTATACAAATAACATACTTTTCACAATACATTGTTTTACAAACAACTTAACTTATACAAACTCATTTTACATGGTTATTCATTTAACCATGCATTATTCTCTTATTTATACGTATCATCTGAACTTATTGTTTTTCAAATGATTTACAAAGACAAAGCAAATTACAAGGTTCATGACTAAACATTTTCTTAAACAGAAGTCATGAATCTTATTTTCATAAACCTATGTATCTCACAGGCATTTTTATGTTGACGTACCTATTTTCACATGTGTTTCAGGATATGATGCATAGGATTTATCAAGATACACTTAGGCGAACTTGGGCCTTAGCGACAATAAAAGATGCAAGACTAGTTATTTATGTTATATTTCTTTGATTGTCAAGACATTGTAACTACTTTAATCAATAAAACAATATTTCAATTTCCATGTGTTATGAAACAATGATTCTGTTACAACACTCCCCGACGTTTTCCGCCACGTTTTGTTGTCCTACGTGGTCGGGGTGTGACAGAAAAGTTGGTATCAGAGCTCATGGTTATAGGGAATTAGGTTATTAGTAATACTTTGACATAGTCTATAACCTTCCTAGCACCCTAACGCGAGTTTACTTGCGTTTAGTCATAAAACAATACTGTCACCTATCCTTAGGCGACAACCACAACAAGAACACAAATTTCAAAACCGCTTTGAAAACTAATCATCTGTTCTAGGATGATTGATTACTAGGTTTTGAACCCTCTATTGTAAGGTTTTGAACTCTCTATTATATGGTTTTGAACCCCTTTGAGTTTTCAAAACCTCGTCAAGGTTTTGGGTTTTAAATAATGTGAACACGTGCAAACTGGAAGGGTGAATGCCTGTATTCTGGGTTTTCTGTCTAGGCAAGCACTTCGTATACATCTCATTAGACGCGAGACCAGTTGTGCTTACCTGGGAATTCTTGGGATGAGTGTTCACTTATAGGCGAGCATGTCTTCGCGATATATTATTTTTGACCCATTTACTTTGATTTGTCACCATCTCATTTGTTTGCCTTAGGTAACAAACAAATGATCGCAATTTTCATTCGTTACCATTCTGTATTGATTATCCAATAACCTTTCACTCGTTTCTTCCTATGTATTTCATTTTCTTCTAGAATGTCTATTCCTCTCAGCACTGGTCAAATGTCCGAGCGAACAGCCAAATTTGCCCAGCAAATAGGCGAAGTGATTCAGAAGACTGTGGATCTAGGCATTGCCATGGCTCGTCTCAACAATGAAGCCTCTCGTCTCGACAATGAAGCCTCTCAAGAGCCACCAAAGGAAGCAGAAGTCAAGCCAGCACCAAAATCAAGGAAGCGTAAGGCTTCAAGGAAACCCGCAGCGGTTACACCTAATCAAGCGGGACTTAGCCAAGTGGCAAGGCCACCAGCTAGGAAGCCGTACTTAGGAACTGCTCCTAGGTGCAAGCGATGTAACCGTCATCATTCAAACCTCATACCCTGCTTCAAATGTACCTACTGTGGACGGCGGGGACATTTGGTCAACACATGCCGCTTTACTATCCAAAACAAAGCTGCTATAAACCTTGCTGCTACCCAACTCCAAGTCAACCCTACTCAAGCTCGCTTTCCGCCTGGATCGTGCTACAACTGTGGCGATACGAGCCATTTCAGGAACAAATGCCCAAAGCTTGCTAATGCAAATCCAACCCACGGATGAGCAGTTGGCTGATTAGAAGATGTTATTGTCTTATGCTTTTGTTTCTTCTATTTCTTGTAATGTGAAACAATCTGTTTGATTATAAATAAATTGTTGTTCACAGTTCTGATATACGAGTGTAGTTACATGTGTGTATGACTTTTCCTATAATACCTACATTAAGGAACTATGTTCCTTACAAACTACTCTTGTGATTTCTCTCTTTCAAATGATCGCTCATGATTCCCTCAAAAATTTTAAGTACTCGTTTCATTCTAAGAAACAAAGTACAGAAAATAAAGTGACATTATGAGTGATCATGCTTCTGCACATCTGTGCCTTTGAATCCTTGGTTAGATAACTAAGGATATTTTCAAATCTCATACCCATTACGTTTTGATTTTTTCAACATACACAGTACAAGTATTTCAAAAACATTGGCTACACTTTCAAAAACAACCTTCATAATTTCAAAATGTTTCATATAGTCTGAAAACAATATTAACACAGTACATTTTCTTATCAAGTGCATGATTTCGAAAAGCATCATTCAATTTTTTCAAAAAAACCTTATACATAATTTCAAAATTCATCTCGCATGATTTTAAATATTTTTTTATAAATATACTTACCTAGTACACCTACATTATGATTTCAAAAGTATTATATATAAGGTTTCAAAAACGTTAAACACATTTTTCTTAAAAGAACCCCATGCATAGTTTTCAAAAATATTTTCCACATACATTGACTTAACTTTCAAATTTCGCTTCATATGTCGCCTTGGCATATCTAGCATCTCAACTTCATAAGCATTCTTACTTCATGTTTTGACATAAGCACATCCAGTGCAAGGTTTCAAACATCTTCAACTTCTAAAAATCCATATGGGATCTTTTTATCTTCACATTTAGATCCTTGTGGATGATCATCATTCAAATCAGAGTCCTTAATTGGATTTCCTTATGTACCTGAATTCGAACATTTCGGTTCCTTATAATCAAAATCGAATTTCTCTTTTAAAAATCTTTCTATCTTTATAGATAGATTCTGGTAAATGTTTAAAGTGCCAAATGAAATCCACGAGATGGATTCCTATTGTACTTTAAATACATGTGCTCTGTTAGCAGAACAAACTTCTAGTTAAACAATTTTGTGGTTATGTGACTATGTGTTTATTCATCTTATGTTTTCTTTTATGCATTTTGTGTTTTTGTATACTCTGGATATTCGTTATCCAAATTCTCATAGAATCTTTCATATCTTCATATGATGGGTTCGTAGTAAGATATTCAAAAAGGTACTACCTTAAATCCTTAATGGGCTTCTATGTAACAGTTAAGACCCTTGGATTATATAGTACCACTCCATGATTCATAAGAGACCCTTTAGTGGTCTAGTCAAAAAGATTGATTCACAATTTGGTTAAAGAACGACATCTAGTGATGCAGTTGAATAGACTCCTTGATAGTCTATTTAGATCATTTATTGATTTAATTAAAAGGACTCTATGGCGGTCTAGTCACACTCATCACAGGATTGTTCATTTGGTTTTACCCTACACATTGTAAAATAGACTGTGTGAACTGTGCAAGGAATTGTCTAATTATGGACGCGTACATAATTATGAAATTTAGTGCACAGAAACCCAGTAAGATTTGTTATGTGTAAGAATCGATAGCGACAACAATAACAAAATGAGAACGATGTAATGGAGGTACGGTGGACGCACCTATGACGCTTCATATACTTGTATATAAGTGTCCCTCTTACATTGCAAGCATAATGTTATTAAGGTTACTAGAAGTTCAGAACCCTAACCAATGTTGTTCGATCTTTTCAACTTCATGTTTTCAAGCTCTCACAAGTTTCCTCTGATTAAATTTCGGGACGAAATTTCCTAAAGTAGGGGAGACTCTGACACCTGGGTCACTGCGACCATCAAACAAATACCAAACCAATGAAATATTGTATTTCATACTTGGGATTTGTATAAATATGTGTATCCTTTGCACATATCAATTCTTGTTCGATTCCAAACTCTAAATCGCTTTCTGGAAGGTTATATGCGCACTGATGCGTAAATATAACCAGTTTAATGCAACGAACACTCCGGAATAGTGAAATAGGCTTAACATACCTTAAATAACCTTTACATAACTTAGAAATAAGTTTTGAAGGCTTTAGTATGGCAAAATCAAGTATATTCGCTTACAGGGACTAAAATTGACAAACTGCGAAAGAATGCCAATTTGAACTGTAACAGACATTCTGGAACATGACCATAAGTTAAACATACCATAAATATCCTTTACATAGCTTAGAAATAGGCTTTGAGGTGTTCGGTGTGCTAAAATAAACTTTTGGGTCATTCAGGGACTAAAAGTGTCAAAAAGTGCATAAGTTTGCATTTTCGCGCATAACTTACATTCTGAATACATCCGGACATCCAAAAATTTATGTAAGCACTAAAATATTTTATTTTAGTGTTTGGCATGAGAAAAATCCATTCGTCGCGTCATTTGGATCGTTTTTCGCGCTTATGCGCATTCCCTTGTAATTAACCGAACAACGCAACCGTATGGCCAAACGAACCGACATCAGAGATATTTTTGAGCATTTTTTGAGTTCCCTATACTTTAACTTCATTTTAGAGCCTTGAAATGAGGTTAACGGGGTTCAAACGCATCGAAAATTGCTTAAACGGGCTGCAGGGACCAAATCTGACATTCTGCCAAAAATGGTCCTTGCGCACCGCAACAAATATTTGTTATGGTGCGCAAGCAGTCTGCAGAACATCAGAAACTTGCAGAAACTTTGAATCTGGTCCATTCCACCTTGCACATGGTTTTGGGGCAATACCTTGGGCTCTAATGGTTTTCAAAAACCAGGGTTGTGAGGTGGAGGGTTGAGATTGAAGCACGATATTCGAGAAACGATCTTAACGGTTACCTGAAAACTATAAATACCCATCCACCCCCATTGCAAAACCCACTAGAATCTTGGTTTGAGAAGCTCTAAGTTGAAACCATTGTTTCATACCTGAGCTACTTGAATCGAGGTTAGCATTCGGGGACCCTTCGTAAGTATTCCTTCGTTCTTTTATTGCTTTTCGAGTCTTTTCGAGTCTGAAAGTCAAACTTTGTTTGACTTTCTGCATTGACCAGTTTATGGTCAATGCGAAGTTCGTTTGAACTTCGCAACGTGATTGTAATCACGATGGTTATAGTCCCTTGGGACTATGCCTACTGATTACCACGTTGTCTAGGGTCGTAGGGTAAGCGATCTAATAAATCGCTTATACCTTCGAACCCGACCCATTTGGTCGATCATTAGGATCCGACCAAATACATTAGGGGACCATAGTATATAGGGAATAACCTTCCGAGGTTATACCTTATGGTCGCTTCGTTTAAGTAGTTGTATGATAGGTAGTTTATATGCCTTAGATAAATTACCAGAATACCCTTTTCATGTATAATTGGTAATTAAGCATATGTAACCTAAACTTTTGACATCTAAACTGATTTGGCGACAATATTAGATATGTTAAGGCATATTTTACTTGTCATAGGACTAGTTGGGCGGTCCAAACGCGTTTCACGCGAGCGACGCGTTAAAGTAGCATAAGCTACCTAAACGGGTCGTAATGGGTCGTAAGCACTTAGGTTAAGTTTCATTTTAGTATGTAGACTTTGTTAAACCATGTTACATGAGTTCCTACACTCATTTGGTTTACAAACCCTCATACTACCCAATCTTCCGATATAGGTCCGGTTTATTAACATAGTTACCTATATTAGGTGCCGTTTGATTCCGTGATCTCTAGCATTGCTTGGTGGTTATCTTAGGACTTCTGAGCAATCTCAAGTGAGTACATAGACCCCTCTTTTACTGTTTTCCAAACTGTTTTGGGGTGAAACACATGTGCCTACTTGTTACTTTCATGCTTTCCTGTTTTCACATCATATACTTGTTATGTTCAATAGTACACTTATAGTACATGATTTCATTGTTTTCATGCTATGTATGTCCATTTAGTACATGCTTAGTACATTATTTTACATTGCATCTCTGTTGCATATGTTCCAGTAACATATGGACACATTGTTTTACTGCTCTACCTTGTATGTTTACTCTAGCATACTAGGTACATTATCTTCATAAAACATGCTTACATTTTGGTATGACATTTGGTTTGTTTAAACTATACTATACATTCATTAACACCGATCATGCCGCTCGGTAGTAGGTAGTGGTACCATAGGACTTGACAAATCCCATTCCTGAAATCTCGGGTTTGTTTGGACGTAAGGAATGACCGAATCCGAATACATATTCTCTTGATAACCCATTTTTACATGGTTATCCGACTGTCGCAAGGCTTGGATGTATGAATTTTCACAATACCGCATAAGTGTCTATATCAGTATAGCATGCATTTACTACACAAAACATAACTTTGATTTAAACCAAGTTTTACTTCAATACTATGTTCTTGTGCATATGGTTTAGTTGATACACTTCACTAGCCATACATATCATTTTGGTTACATATTACATGATTTACATTGATCATGCATTTACTACACAAAACATAACTTTGATTTAAACCAAGTTTTGCTTCAATACTATGTTCTTGTGCATATGGTTTAGTTGATACATTTCACTAGCCATACATATCATTTTGGTTACATATTACATGATTTACATTGATCATGCATTTACTACACAAAATATAACTTTGATTTAAACCAAGTTTTACTTCAATACTATGTTCTTATGCATATGGTTTAGTTGATACATTTCACTAGCCATACATATCATTTTGGTTACATATTACATGGTTTACATTTGACACATAAACATTTTTGACATTGGTTATACATTACATGATTTACATCTTGACATAAACATTTTAACATATTATTTCAATACATTTGGAAGTTGGTTTAAACATAGACATCTTACATTGTTGGTTTGGTTTGAGTAAGTGATTTAAGTAACGAGGCGTGTGTGATATGATACAAGCATGGTGGATACGCCGCTGGTACTTCCTATATATAAGTGATTGTATGGTATTACATATCGTTGCGTTATTTGAAATCATTTCAATTTAGACATATAACATTTTATACAAATAACATACTTTTCACAATACATTGTTTTACAAACAACTTAACTTATACAAACTCATTTTACATGGTTATTCATTTAACCATGCATTATTCTCTTATTTATACGTATCATCTGAACTTATTGTTTTTCAAATGATTTACAAAGACAAAGCAAATTACAAGGTTCATGACTAAACATTTTCTTAAACAGAAGTCATGAATCTTATTTTCATAAACCTATGTATCTCACAGGCATTTTTATGGTGACGTACCTATTTTCACATGTGTTTCAGGATATGATGCATAGGATTTATCAAGATACACTTAGGCGAACTTGGGCCTTAGCGACAATAAAAGATGCAAGACTAGTTATTTATGTTATATTTCTTTGATTGTCAAGACATTGTAACTACTTTAATCAATAAAACAATATTTCAATTTCCATGTGTTATGAAACAATGATTCTGTTACAACACTCCCTGACGTTTTCCGCCACGTTTTGTTGTCCTACGTGGTCGGGGTGTGACAATAGTAGCCATCTGCTGAGCTATGATAGTTACCAGATCGGCATCAGGTTGTTGTACGTTTCGTCGAGGAGGCATTCTAAAAGAGGAAAACATGAGCGAAAACGAGCGAGACGATATTGAATAAAAATGAGATGTTATAAATATCGACGAAAAGTAAGGATGGTGGTCGTTCATTCGTAAACTCGAAACAAACGAACAAACGACACACAGTGACTAATCAAAGTAAATGGGTCATACAAATGTATCGTGAAGACATTCTTTAGCCTATAAGTGGACACTCTCCCCAAGAGTTCCCAGGTAAGTGTGACTAGTCCGATAATGCGGATTTGTACGAACACTCTAGCCTTAGACAGAAAACTCGAGGTACAGGCACCCACCCTTCCAGATTGCACGTGTTCACATTATTTAGACCCAAACTTTGACGAGATTTTGAAAACTTGCAAGGCATTAAGCTAAAAACGAATCATCCAAAAATAGATGATTGATTTTCAAAATCATTTTGGAAATTGTGTTCTTGTTTTGGTAATCACCTAAGGATAGGTGATGTGCACTGTTTTAAGATCTAAACACAAGATAACTTGTGTTAGGGTCCTAGGAAGGTTATAGTCTAGGTCATATCATTACTAATAACCTAATTCCCTATAACCATGAGCTCTGATACCAACTCTTCTATCACACCCCGACCGCGTAAAACAACAAACCGCAGCGGAAACGTCGGGGAGTCGAGTAACAGAACTATTGTTTCATAACACATGGTACTTAAAGTTTGGTTTTATTAGAATTAAAGTTTACATTGTCTTGAAATTTAACGGAAACATAACATAATTTAAATTATCTTGCTTGATTTTAAGTCACTAAGGCCCGAGTCCGCCTAAGTGTATCATGATCATCCTCATACATTAGCTCCTGAAACACATGTGAAAATAGGTACGTCAGCATAAAAATGTCTGTGAGATACATAGGTTTTGTTGTTGAAGGATTCATGACTTGAAAGTTAAAAGAAGTTAATAACGAAAACTACTCATGAATCTTATAAAATGATTTCTTTTATAAAATCATGTGAAAATCATTATGAAAATCAAATGATATAAAAGAAATGACGTATGGTTAAATAAATAACTAATGAAAATGAGTTGTATAAAATATGTCTTGTTTTGAAATAAAAATGTCATGTCATGTCTTGTCTTTGTCGAAGTGGTTATATAACGCTGTGATATATAATATAATAAAAGCACTTATATATAGGAAGTACCAGCGGCGTATCCACCATGCTTTTATCATATTACACACACCTCGTTATTTAAATAACTTACCAATAACCACCAAAAATTTCTTGTCGAACCAATGTCAAATGTCATGTGTAAACAATGTCCAATGTCAAGTATAAACCATGTCTTGTATAATCAAATGTTAGATAACAACCAATGTCTTGTATGGTGAATAAAAATTCTTTACTCAAACCATTAGTGTAATGTCATGTATAACCAAATGTCATGTACAAAACAAGGTCTTTGAATAAACAAAAATTTAAATCAAAAGTTATGTTTTGAAAACCAATGATTTATTTGATATGAACATTTATGTGGTTTTGTTTATCGCATACATTCAAGCCTTTAGACTATTATATAAACCCTTATCAAGTCAAAGGTTTATAAAAAAATGTATTCAGATTCTGTCATTCCCTACTTCCAAACAAACCTAGGAAGCGGAGAACGGGATTTGTCAAGTCCTATGGTACCATTACATACTACCGAGCGGCATGATCAATGTTAATGAATGTATTCTTGTCCCGTTAAACATACCAAATGTCATAACCAATGTAAGAATGTTATGTAAAAACCATGTACTAAGTATGCTAAGTAAACATACGAAGTACAAATGTTTATGAAATCAATGTGCTAGCATGCTCAGTCAACATACATAGCAAAATGCAATGTAAATCAATGTGCTCATATGCTGAGTAAACATATGCCACAAAAAGTATCTTTAAAATCAGTGTGCTAGCATGCTCAGTCAACATACATAGCGAAACATAATTGAAATTATGTACTATATGTGTTCTAGATTATCATAGCAAGCATATGTCATGAAAAGCATGAAAAGCATGAAAGTAACAATAGGCACAAGTGTTTCACCAAAAAATATTTGAAAAAAGTAAAAGAGGGGACTATGTACTCACTTGAGATTGCAAGTATCCTTGATCAAGTGAACTAAAAAAGCTCGAGAAGTCAAGGAATCAAGTGGCACCTAGTATGGAATCACTATGTTAATAAATCGAAACCTAAATCGGGAGATTGGATAGAATGAGGTCTTGTAAACCAAACGAGTGTTGGAACTCATATGATGTGGTTTAACAAAGCCTACATTCTAATTTGAAAGCAATTCTAACTGTTTATGACCCGTTACGACTGGTTAAGGTAGCTTACGCTACTTTAACGTGTCGTTTGCGCAAAAACGCGTTCGGATGGTCTACCTAGTCCAATGATAAGTCTTATATGCCTAAACATGTTTAATAATGTTGTACAATCAGTTTAAATGTCAAAATTTAGGTTACATATGCTTAAGTTGAATTCATGCGCAAAAAGGGCATTTTCGTCATTTTCCTAAGGCCTATAAACTACCTATCATACAACTAATCAAACAAAGTGACCATAAGGTATAACCTTGAAAGGTTATTCCATATACAACTATGGCCACAACATGTGTTTGGTCGGATCCTAATGATCGACCAAACGGGTCGGGTTCGAAAGTCTAAACGGTTGTCAAGACCGCTTGACTTACGAACCTAAATAAGCACTAAACTAGAAGTGACGAGTTAAACATGTTAAAACATGTTAAACTAAGTTAGAAAACTGATTTGGCATCAAAACAAAGTGTTTTGATACCAAAAATAGTTTCATCGCAAAATGCACATAATCGTGCATTTTGACCGAAACTTTGACTCGTCACTTCGACTATTCAATGTGGTAATCAGTAGGTATAACCGCTAGGGATTATAACCATCGTGATTACGATTACGTTGCAAAGTTCAATTGAACATTGTCTAGACCAATTAATGGTCAAAGCCGAAAGTCAAAAACTGTTTGACTTTTAGCTTGAAATAGCTAAAATAAATAAACAAAACTAGGAAGAACACTTACAAGTGTTCTAGGAAGAAGATGAACTCAATTAGGAAGCCTCCAACTAAGTGGTAGCCTCCAAGTAGAGCAGGAGATGAAGAAAAGAGTGAATGAGCAAGTTGGAAGAAAAAACATGGATGGGTATTTATAGTGTTCAAGGATTTACAAGATCTTGACAAGTGTTTGTGTGGTCACCAAGGAAAGATCATGACCCTACAAGTGTGTGGACAGGAGTAAAAGTCTTGGAGAACACATAAAATAGCCTACAAGATCAAAAACTAGGCTTGAAAACAGCAGGAAACAGCTTAGGAAGCTATTTTGAAGCTTCTGGTCTGATGGCTCTCATGGGCCGTGACCCAGTTAGGTAATTCTCTTGCGGGCCGCCAGCCACCTCAGATCAGAACTTTAAAAAATTGGCAGAAATGGTCCCTACAGATCCAAAACTTGTTTTTCGACGTGTTTAACCCCCGTTAACCCATTTTCAAAGCTATACAAGGATGTTTAAGCATAGGGGACTTGAAATATGCTTGGAAATATTGTGGATGTCGGTTCGTTTGGTCGTACGATCGCGTTTTTCGGTTAATTACGATGAAAACTCGAATGGACGCGAAAACGATTCAACTTGCGAAACGAAAGGTATTTTTGCATTCCCATCACTAAAATATAATATTTCAATGATTAAAAAAAATTTGGATGTCCGAATATGGTCAGAATGCGGAATATGCGCGAATTTGCATACTTTCGCAGTTTTGACGCTTTTTGCCCATGTGACCAAATAAGCTTATTTTTCACAAACCGAACCGGTCAAAACTTATTTCTAAGTTATGTAAAGGGTATTTAAGGTATGTTTAGCTTATGTCACTGTTCCGGAGTGTACAACGCTACGCAAAGGATATTTAGGGTTTGTTTAGCTTATGTCAACCTTCCGTAGTGTATGTCGCGTTAAACTGATTACGTTTACCTAATAGTTTGCGTATAACTTTCTAGAAAGTGTTTAAGAGTTTGAAATCAAACAAAAATCAAAACGTGCAAATGTTAAACATAAATAAAAATGCCTTGGGATCAAAACACATTGTTTCATTAGTAATTTTAATTTTTCGTAGTTATACAATGATTACACAAGCATAGATGTCACAACTTGTTGGACGAGAGGAACCATTTGTGATTTTAATTGAAAGTTTGTTAGGAGGACTAAAGGCGTCAACATGTTAATTTATACCTCTCAGTGACCCTTTAAATGAACCGGTAGCTTTTGATGTTTGGCCATACTCTCGGGTGTGTCAAATGTTGACTTTGAGGGGCTATTCATGCCATTTATGAAAATATATAAGAGTTTTAAGGCTAAGGGACCAAAGCTGCCAAACTTACAAAGTTAATTTAGGCCACGGAGGGGCGCGATAGACTTAGCCTTGTCTGTCGCGGGTAGCCATACCCTCACCAGCTTGAAATTTTTGCTTGGTTGCCACTCCAAGCTGCCATACACCTCACAACAATACCATGGGTTGAATGCTTGTTTTAGACATGTTATGGGACACTTGTATGCATCTCCTAAGCTCTTATAACACCTGGAATGATCACAATGATCCTCCAATTGCAATAAATAGGTGCCATGTTTTTTCTTTTGAACTTGCACCTTCTTCTTTCACTCTCCTCTCATCTCCTAGAGATTCCCAGCTATTGGGAGCTTCCATTTGAGTTCTATTTCATCAGTGGATCACTTGTAAGTGTTCCCTTCTTTTGCTTTTTCATTTTGTAGGCTTTTTAATCCAAAAGTCAAGCGTTTTTAATAAATTCTTTGACTTTCGGTTTTGACCTTAATGGTCCAGCCATTATTCGAGGCGAACATGGCTACGTGATCGTAATTAGGTAGGTGTTATTCCCTCAAAAGGGCACCTCCTGAATTTCACGTTTGCTTGGTCCCTTGACGGGTCAAAGTTATTAATATTAAAAAGTCAAACGGGTCAGTTTTTGAAATAATCATAATGTGAGTTTTTAGGTGTTCTAAAATATATTTTAACACTTAAACAACTTGGTAATAATTATTAGAGCATGTGTAAACATGTTCGGCTCGTCAATTCCAGTCTTAAGGTCGGTTCATAACTGAAAGTTGCAAAAGTTTGACTTCTACTTTGACTTTCGATTCTGACCCGACTTAGATTAGTTTGCTACTGATTTATGGTCCCATTATGATCGTAATATAATGTAGTATAACCCTCTAAGGATATATTACATGATCATTATAGTAATCTGAGTTTTATGCAAGTTTACGTTATTAGGCCATACTTTGACTAATTTGCCTTTTTTATTAAAAACAAGATTTTAAACACAAATGAACTTGCAAATGTCTTATGTACTGATATGTTAAAATATTTAACATATTTTGATGTTAATAAACTGACCATAAACTGAATTTTCATAAGAAATCTTAAATTATGTTTTAAGTTAACCAAAATGCCCTTTTGGCACCTAAAATGGTTTTAAACATAATTTATTTTATCAAACTCAATACCTACTGATGTAATATCGTAATTTTGATATTTGGGATATCAAATCAGTTTATAATCTGAGTTTTTGTATAAGTTCTTGTATTAAGTCATTAAATGATGTAAATGCCCTTTTGGCACGTAACAAGGTTTTAAATCATATTTTTTATACAAAACCTTTTACCTAATATTATGATATGTTAAATAACATATTTTAAGAATATAAATCGGTCATAACTTCTGTTTTGATATACGCACTTTTGGCGCATAATATGGTTTTAAACCATATTTATCAACCAAGACTTGTTACCTACTGATTTTATAACTTATTTAAAATATTTTTACAGTAATTACATCTTATAAACTCAGATTCCCAAATAAGCTTTCAAACTATGTGTGAAATGACCAAAATACCTTTATGGTGCATAGGTTGGTCTTAAACTATAAAACACACATATGTTTGATATCTTACTGATATTATATCACAAATAAAGTATTTTTTTCCAGAATGTTTATGGTCATAACATCAGTTTATATGCAAGTTCCTTTTATATGTCGTTAAATGACTAAAACGCCCTTATGAGGCATAGTTTGATTTTAAAATCTTAACGGGCATACAACTTGATATCCTACTGATATTTTAACTTGTTTAAAGTATATTGGAATATAGGACTTTTTCATGACTCATCCGGTTACTCGTTATAACTTATACGATTACGGTTAAACTTATATAACTAGTTTACATAAGTTTACCGAAACGGGTTTAACCTTATCATTTTTATCTCAATTTCTAGAATGTTAATTGTTTACCCATATTATACAAGTCTTAGTACTTGTTGGGTTTAAACTACATTCTATTCCGGTCATCGCTTAATTAAGCGTATCATACCATTTTCAATATTTTTAGCTAGCCGGTCTAAGTCTGTGACTTGAATAAGACCCGTTAGCATTCTAATTGGTTAATGATACCATCATTCCAGACTAAAGGCGTTCAGTAAATTGCTACCTACACTTGTCAATTGATTAAATGGCTGAGTTATTTATAAACCTTGCATTTACAAGACAAGTATTAGCTCAGGTAAATACTCTTAACCTATTTTCCCTATACGGGCTTGGGA
Organism: Helianthus tuberosus; assembly: GCA_030545235.1. Classification (NCBI taxonomy): domain Eukaryota; kingdom Viridiplantae; phylum Streptophyta; class Magnoliopsida; order Asterales; family Asteraceae; genus Helianthus; species Helianthus tuberosus. The sequence goes on from CM060436.1 coordinate 59,318,810, forward strand.
TACGGTATATTATTACCGCATGGTCAGGTATGGGATCGAAGACCAATGTGTCGGGAATTCAAATAACCCGTTTTAATTCGTATTGCTTGACTTAAACATTGGGTATTAATGCGATCGTGTCCTGGATATCCTCGGTTGATTTAATTGTAAGTGGCCACGACCTAATCGCGGGGTATAGGCATACACCTGACAGACGCTAATGCATTATTAAAATGATTTTATAACACAATACGGGTTTTGCCCAATATGGGTATTCCCAATAAGGGAAAAAGAGGTGTGTCGATTAATCACGTCTCGGCTTTGTTACCGGGTCCCATATGTATTGTCAAGCATTGTAAAACTGATAACATGAGATATAGTTTGTCCCAAGTTATTTATGAAAATTATATATACCATTGTGTACTGTACATGAAAACAATTTTGAAAATGTTTTCAAAATGTGTCGGTTGATTGTATTTATCAGTGTAAACTGACGTGTTTTCAAAAGACTAAGTGACAGGTGCAAATACGTAAATATGCTGGAAGTTGCTCAGTAATGCTAGAAGAGGAATTTGCAACTCCTTTGCATAAAGCCTAGTAGTCTGATGTTCTCTCTTTTGTACATGTATTGATCTGCCTGTGGATTCTATTACAAACAAGTCTGTATAATTGTTTTGAACAATTGGACGCATACGTTTTGAGTATTATTTTATATTCCTAGACACCCATTGTGCTATCTGTGAATATTTGACTATGGTGATACCAATCTTAGGTCACGATACTCCCCATCCGGGCCCACCGGGATTGTGTTGGAAATATCGGGGGGTGACAGGTTGGTATCAGAGCCAACGTTTGAGTAAATTAAACACTAGCATTTTGTGTTTAATCTCAAATGACACAGTAGCATATTCTTTAGACTTTCTGAGTCTATACTTGACATAGGAATGCTCCCATCCCTATTAATTATACAGTGTTTTCAATTTTATGAATTTCAGGAACATGTCGCCGAGCAAAGAAGTCGTTAATGGAAATTCTTCTCATCCGAAGCCAAGGAATGAAAAGCTTCATACCACGGCTAGAATAAGCGTGCGACCAGTTTGGAGGAAAGACCTTTATGGACCTTGTCCTAAAACCAAACCAAAGGAAACCATTAACCAGACTTCGGAGTCCATACTGGAGGTTCCTGAGGCTCAAATTTTGAAGTCTGTACCAGTGGAGTCCATACCGGAGGTCCTTGAGGCTCCAATTTTGAAGTCGATACCAGTGGATGCTAATGATCCCTATTTCTTACCTCCAGGTTTTGGAATCCCAAACTTGGATTATGCCAGTCAAAAACCAATCCGTGATCCATACCATTCTTTACCATTGAATCCCTAGATTCTATTCTACAACGAATCCCGATTTGGAAGACTTACGTTATTCGCTGAAACCATCAGCGTCAGTACCGTACGTAGTGAACCAAGAAGAGAAACAACAGGAATGAAGTAAAGGAGGCATTAGAGAATCCTTCTTTCATTGTATTTCATTTTCCTTTAAGTCCCTGCGTGGACAAGTCTCTTCTGTTTAGTCCATGCTTGGACATTTATCTCATATAGTCCCTATGTGGACATGTTTATCTTTTTGTCCCTGCATGGACTTGTATTTCCTTGTAGTCCATGCGTGGACAATTTAATCTAAATTTAATTAAAAGTCATGTTTAAGGCCCTATTGTAATTCCCTAATGTTTAACGGAAAGAATTTTGGAGTTATTATTATATATGTATTCATTACATTTTTTTCAAGCGATCGTCTCGATTTTAATTCGAACTTTATCGATTCACTAAATAATTCCAAAAGATCTTCTTAGTAGTTTACACCAGCCGAGTGGCAAGTTCATATTAATTAGCAATTTTTGGTAGTTAAGGATGACTAGCCCTTCTATGATGATAGTTAAGGAAGAATATCCCTTCTATCCAGAGGTGGTGAACTATGTTCAAGCCTCCAAGCCTTTATGGTCAATGCGACCATGATTTTATTATTTAACCATTAAGACAATTATTCTATGTTAACATTCAAGTAATGTTAACACTCCTGGTAGTGTGACTTGAGGAACCACACTAGCCGTCAAGGTGGTAGACTACGTCCAAGCCTTATAGCCTTATGATCGGGTAGATCATGGCTGATATCATCAATATGATGATTATATTATTAACATCCTTAGAGATGAAGTGCCTACGGGCTATACTTTATTGTCCTTTTGAGACACTGATAGTTGTAATCTTTATGGTTCCCTGTCCAAGGTGGTGGGCTATGCCCAAGCCTCATAGTCTATATGATTTGTGCGATCATGACTAATATCATCAATCTGATGATCATATTTAACATCCTAAGTGATTATTTGCCTACGAGCTATATTATATTATAGTGTCATTGAGCCAATGACAGTTACGACCTTTATGGTTCCCCCTGTATGCCCAAGCCTCATAGTCTATATGATCAGTGCGATCATGACTAATATCATCAGTGTGATGATTATAATTTTTTTTAACATCCTCTTGTGATGTCAATTGATTTGCCTACGGGCCATATTATATCGTCAATTATGACAACAACAGTTGTGGTCTACGACTCCTTGTCCAAAGGTAGTGAACTATGTTCAAACCTTAAAGCCCTTTGATCAAATGAGACCGCGACTTATATATATATATATATATATATATATATATATATATATACCGTGATGTCCTTTGTGATAAGGCCTTTGTACCATATCTTTGATGTCCTTTGTGACAAGGCCTTTGTGCCAAATCTTTTAATATCCTTCGTGTCAAGGCCTTTGTGCCAAATCTTTTAATGTCCATTGTGACAAGGAATTTGTGCCATATCTTTGATGTCCTTTGTGACAAGGCCTTTGTGCCAAATCTTTTAATGTCCTTAGTTACAAGCCTATGTGCTACATCTATATGTCCTTCGTGACAGGCCTATGTTCCATATTTTAAGAGTCCTTTGTGACAAGCCTTTAAGCTATCTATTATTGTGAATACGACAATGATAGTTGTGACATTGTCATTCACTATCTAATAGGTAAGGTACTTTTTCCAAACCTTAAATGCCATTGATGGTCTTCTATCACCTAGGCTAAACAATTTGAATTATTTCAAATAACATTCATTAGGAATGTTGAAACTTAATAGTCTATATGGTTTAATGATACCATGGCTAATGTGTGTTAAGTCATCAGGTTCGATGACTAACTATTATATTGCAACTAAGCAATTGATTAATTTGGTGTAAGTACCAAGCTTCGAGTATGGCAAACTTGGATGAGGTGAACAGCAGTCGCAACACTAATGATGCAGCAAATGTAGATGATGCTACAAATGTGAACCTCAATGTTAATGGAGTTAATCTCCAAGCTATGATCGACGCGGCAATTGGCAAAGCCATGAATACTATCATGGAAAATTTTAAAGAATCGAGTGCTACTCGCTCTAATTCCCTATCTAAACCACATTCATCAGCTCGCAAGGAGAGCTCATGAAGAGTGAACCCAAGAAGCCAGTGCTTCAAGATAAACCCCGTTCTTCTATGAACGGTTGTACATACAAATACTTCATCTCCTGTAAGCCCAGAGACTTCGATGGAGAGAAGGGGGTGATCGATGCTATGAGATGGCTCGATGAGATGGAGACCGTAGTAGACATTAGTGGTTGTGCTGATAAGGATGTTGTCACACCCGTGCTTGTAATCATTGTAAACAGTTCAGTTATCAATAAAACAATGTTACTTGATCCCAATGTTTGTTTATTTTTTATTTTTGTTCAAATTTAAACTCTATATCGCTTTCTAGAGAGTTTTACGCAAAACCGATGCGTAAACGTAATCAGTTTAATGCGAAAAACACTCCGGAACACCAAAATATGCTTAAGATACCTTAAATAACCTTTACATAACTTAGAAATAAGTTTTGAAGGCTTTGGTATGGCAAAATCAAGTTTATTCGCTTACTGGGACTAATTTTGACAAACTGTGAAAGTATGCCGATTCGCACTGTAACGAACATTCCAGAACATGATCATAAGTTAAACATACCTTAAATATCCTTTACATAGCTTAGAAATAAGCTTTGAGGGGTTCGGTATGCTTAAATAAACTTTTTGGTCATTCAGGGACTAAAAGAGTCAAAAAGTGCATAAGTTTGCATTTTCGCGCATATCTTATGTTCTGAATACATCCGGACATCCAAAAATTTTGTAATCATTAAAATATTTTATTTTAGTGATTGGTATGCTAAAACTTCATTCGTTTCGCAATTTGGATCGTTTTCACGTCCGTTACGACTTCCGTCGTAATTAACCGAACAACGCAACCGTACAGCCGAACGAACCGACATTCGTGTCATTTCTGAGCATATTTCAAGTTCCCTATGCTTTAATATCCTTATGGAGCTTAAAAATGGGTTTGACGGGTGTTAGAAGTGCCAAAACACGTCAATACGCGCACAAGGACCAAAATTGCCAAACTTCAAAAATGGCTGGTCTGCAAGGTCCTTACGGACCGTAAGGGACCCTATACGGTCCGTAAGCATGCCCCAGACAGCAGAAAATGGTTTCTAGCTTGATCCAACTGTTCCCCTTATGTGAAAATGGTTTTGGACAATATATGGGCTGGTTTAGAGGTGCCCATGGTTTTAGAAATCAGGGGGTACATGTGTATGGCTTAGATCGAAGTTTGATTTTCAAGAAACGATCCTAACGGTTCTATGAAAACTATAAATACCCCCAAGATTTTCACTTCAAACTCACACTTGATCTGCCCAAATTCTCTAATTTGAAGTCCTTGCACTTCATACCTGAGAATTTAAGATCAAAACCTCCATTCTTGGACCCGTTGTAAGTATTCTTTCGTTCTTTTACGTGTTTTAAGCGTGAAAGTCAAACATTGTTTGACTTTCAGCTTTGACCAGTTTATGTTCAACACAAAGTTCGTTTGAACTTCGTAACGTGAGCGTAATCATGATGGTTATAGTCCCTTGTGACTATACCTACTGATTACCACGTTATTTAGGCATAGTGGCGAGTTATAGTTTCGGTCAAAATGCGCGTTTATGCGTATTTTGCAACCAAACTATTCTTGGGTATCAAAACCGTTTGTTTTGATATCAAACCTGTTTTCAAACTTCGTTAAACATGTTTTAACATGTTTAGCTCGTCACTTTAGGTTTAGTGCTTATGTAGGGTCGTAAGGTAAGCGGTCTAAAGAACCGCTTATACTTTCGAACTTGACCCGTTGGGTCGATCATTAGGATCCGACCAAACACATTAGGTGACCATAGTTGTATAGGGAATAACCTTCCAAGGTTATGCCTTAGGAAAATTACCAAAATGCCCTTTTTACGCATAAATTAATTTTAAGCATATGTAACCTAAATTTTGACATCTAAACTGATTAGGCAACATCATTAGACTTGTTAAGGCATATATTACTTGTCATAGGACTAGTTAGGCGTTCCGAACACATTTTACGCGAACGACGCGTTAAAGTAGCGTAAGCTTCCTGAACAAGTCGTAATGGGTCGTAAGCACTTGGGATAGGTTCCATTTTAGAATGTAGGCTTTGTTAAACAATATTACATGAGATCTTGTACTCATTTAGTTTACGAAACCTCATTCTATCCGATCCTCCGATTTAGGTCTGTTTATTAACGTAGTTACCTATATTATGTGTCGTTTGACTCCGTGATCTTTCTAGCATTGCTTGGTGGTTATCCAAAGATTATTGAGCAATCTCAAGTGAGTACATAGACCCCCCCTCTTTTTACATGTTTTTAAGGTGATTATGTGAGTACATAGTCCCCACTTTTACTATTTTTCAAACATTTTTGGGTGAAACACATGTGCCTACTTGTTACTTTCGTGCTTTCCATGTTTTCATATCGTATGCTTGTTATGTTCATTAGTACACTTAGTACATTGTTTTACATTACATTTTATGCTATGTATGTCCATTTAGTGCATACTTAGTACATTGTTTTACATTACATTTTATGTTATGTATGTCCATTTAGTGCATACTTAGTACATTGTTTCACATTGCATTTTCTATTGCATATGTTTACTCAGCATATGGACACATTGTTTTACATTTCTACCTTGTATGTTCACTTAGCATACTAGGTACATTGTTTTCATAAAACATGCTTACATTTGGTATGACATTTGGTTTGTTTAACGAACTAAAATACGTTCATTAACATTAGCTACGCCGCTCGGTAGTAAGTAGTGGTACCATAGGACTTGACAACTCCCATTCCTGATATCCTAGGTTTGTTTGGATATAGGGAATGACTGAATCCGAAAACATTTTTGATAACCATTACTCTAAGGTTATCCTATAGTCTCAAGGCTTGAATGTATACGTTTAACATTACGACATAAGTTGTTGGTGCATATTTGTGACAACATCTTAGATTTGGTCTTTGGATATCTTGTAATTAGTTAAACGATAAACAGTTAGCGGGTTTAGCTTTGTATTAGTGGAATAATGGAGTTTGGGCTAAACAAAACCCAGTTTGGGTCTGGGATGACGAATTGGGCTTGCCCATGTAGGAATCCCTAGCCCAAGTAGTAACCTTGTGTTATATAAACAAGGCTTTGCATTAGGGTTTATGTTAATCAGCCAAAATAGTTTTTAGAGAGAATTCGTGAGAGCATTAGGGCTTGGATGAATTTGAGAGGGTTAGGGTTTTGATTGATTGTAATTCTTGTGATTGATAATCAATAGAAACCCGGTTTGATTGGAATTTCTGTTTCTACTCAATTCTGTGATATTCTGATCAAGAGGATTCCGCACTCTTGATTGGATTGACAATTCTGTGAAGATCCATACGAACTAGGGGACCTACAATTGGTATCAGAGCATTAGGCTCTTGAAGGCTCGGTTCAGAATTGTGCTAGGCAGAAACAGGAAGTTTTCGAAAATTTTGAAACCTGAAAAATTAGGGTTTTGAAATTTTTTGTGTGTTTAATAAAAATTTTCGAAATTTTTTGGTTGTTTGATCTTCTGCATTGTTTGTTTGCTATTTTGCAAGTTTTAGGATTCAATTCTGGTTGATTAGTTGAAGAATTTTGGCTGGAAAGGCTTGAAGATTCGAAGATTTTCTTCGTGTTCTTCACGTTTTTCATTCTGTTCTTCGCTGTTTTTCGAAAACTCCTGATATTTTGCTGTTTCGATTCTGCAGGAAAGTGTTAGGAGAATCAGAAAAATCTTCAGAATTTCGATCAGATTGAGTTTCCGATTTTACTGGACCAGCGAATTTGACTATTGGCGAATTTAACAAATTCGCTGACTTGACTAGTATAATTAACTGATCAACGAATTTGGGACTTAATATCTCGGTGACTGCCGAAGTTAAATCCAAAGACGACTTTGGTAACCGTATAATTTTCCTCAGCGAAATTATTACGGTGTTCGGCGACTTTACTGGTCGTCGTAATAGCGAAAATAACCAGCGAATTTAGCAGAGAAATTGACCTCTTCAGCGAACTGGACCTGCGAAGTTTACTTGAACTGACTAGCAAAATTAAGTTAAATTGACCAGCGAAATTGTACATCATTGGAATCGTATTTTCGAGACGAATCTAACAGTGTAAGTTGGTAAAAACTGTTTTCGGAAAAATTTTGTACGGTTTTATCACTCTGCAACGTTTAAGATGTCAAACATGTCTACTTTGAATGAGCTTTTGAAAATGGAGCACGAGGTTGGCACTACCAACAAACCGCCTAAGATGATGAAGGTGGAAAATTATTTGACATGGAAGGATCGTTTTCAATCCTTCGTTGAATATCAGGACACTCGCATGTGGATATGTATTGAAGATGGGTACACAAACCCAACATACGACTTTAAGGGCAGACCACGTAGAACAGCCTATGTGAACATGAAAGATGCTGATAAAAAGATGTATGAGGCTAAAAAGAGAGCCTTGGCAGCAATAAAAATGTCCTTACCTGATAGCATCAAGCATACCTTCAAGAAGTACACTAATTCAAAGGATATGTGGGATGCATTAGAAAAGCGATATGTAGGAAATGCAGATGTCAAGAAAAACAAAATTGATCTACTGAAGAAGCAGTTCACTGTTTTGAAGTACATGAAACATGAGTCATTTGAGGACATCATCACTCGATACTACCATCTGATGTCGAAAATGGAAAATTATGAGATAGAGTGCTATACTGACGTAGAAAAGAATGACAAGCTGCTCGATGCCTTACCTACTAAATGGGATATCTATACTCTCATGATCAAGGGAGAAGCAGATTATGAGACAAAAGAGCTTGAAGAAGTGGTAGGAAAGCTGAGAGCTTATGAGCTCAGTATGAAGAAGAAAGACACTGGATGTGATCAGGTTCAAGATCCAGGGATTTATAATGGGCTTACATCTTCTTCATCTCACAACGCTTCTAGCGACTCTGCTACTGCGTTTCTATCATGTGAGAATGAGCAGGTCACAGTGAATGAGGATGGTGATGTTTGTTTTGTAGCTGCCTCAAGAGGATCAACAGGAGCCAAGAGAACATCAACTTCTAAGCAGAGTAGTAGTACAAAGTCAATGCCTATGAGTGTGAAGTCTGCTGAAGAACACCTTGCTCTACTTGCTTCATTTGTTGCTTCATATGAAAACTACATTCAGGGGAAAATATCTGATCCTGCTACTTTAGATGAAGATTATGATCAGATTGACCCTGATGATCTTGAAGATATGGATTTGCAATGGCAAATGGCCATGATTACTAGACGAGTGAAGAGATTTATGAACCGAACAGGAAGGAAGTTTGTAGGAAAGACTGTTGGTTTCGATAAGACCAAAGTGAGATGCTTCAACTGTCAAAGTTATGGGCATTTCACTAGGGAATGTCAAAAACAAAAGCAGGAGACTTCGAGTCAAAGTTCAAACAATAGGAATGCATCAAACAACTCTAAATCGAGAGCGCTGATCTCTACACCTAGAGAAGGTTCTTATGACTGGAGTGTTCACTTGGAAAATGATGACAATGTCACTCAGGCATTCATGGCAGAAATTGTACCAGTTGATGATGGTGAAGCTACAGTAGATGATGCTGAAATTGAGAAGAAAAGTGAAGCTACAGTAGATGATGCTAAAGTTGAGAAGAAAAGTGATGCTAAGGTAGATAAAGCTGATCAGACAACAGATGCTGAAGAAGAAAAGCAAAAGTCTGACCATGAAAAGGAAGCTGAAGAAAAGGAAGCTAAATACAAAAGAATGGAAGCTCAACTTGCAGCGCTAATGGCCAATCTTGACAAACAAACAAGAGAGGTACAGTCTAATTATGTGTGTTTAAAATGTCGTGAACTACAGAGTGAGGTAGACAGGTTGTCAACACAAAACCAAAGTCTGGTAAGCGAGATGTCTAAAATTAAAGAATCAAACTTTTTTGCTAAAAGAAACGAATCTTTATACTTGAAGAAGATAAAAGGTTATGAAAGTGAAATTGAAGCTTTAACCTGCAAACTAAACGAAAAACTTCAAGTCATAGACTTAGCTCATGATATGATGGCTGAGAAAACAAAAGAGATTTCTGAAAAATGCAAAGAGTTGTCAGATGCACAACTCAAAATTGTTGAACTTGAATAGAAATTAGGTCAATTCAGGGACTATACTTTTGTTATGAAACATATGATGGGTGGCTTGAAGAAAAGTAATGACAGAACCAGTGTGGGATTCCATGGTTTCAATGAAGTTCCACCTCCTGTTAGTCATGACTATTCTTTCTTGCCTGATGAAGATGAGCTCAAGGACTTTGTGTCAACATCACCAAGTAGTTCCACATCAAGTCAAGGAAATGTGTCTGAGAGTGCTGATGCTGAGAAGGATAATAACAGCAAACCTGTTTTGAAAAAGAAAACATCACATCCTAAGAATAAAAATCCAACTTTTGTTAAAAAGGTTAATTTTTTTCAAGGAAGTGACATGAAAAATGAAACAGCTATTATTGAAAATGAATCTAATGTAGAGTTTGCTAAAAACAAGAACAAAGAAAATTCTGAAACTAAGCAAACTGAACCAAATCCTTCTAAGGCATCATCATCAAAACCTGAATCTAGTTCAAAGGCTTCAGATAAGAAGTCTTCGAAAAAGAGATCGTGCTTCAAGTGTCATACAAAGGGACATGTAGCTAGCTGCTGTCCTGACAAAAAGATTGAAGCACAAGTTAGTGAGAGGAAGAGAGAGAAGTCACCAGAAAAGAGTGGTGATAAAAAGGAGAGAGAGTCAAACTCTCCAAAGAAGTCAGCGCCTAAGCAACCAGAGAATGTTGCAGTTGGTGTACATAAGGCTAAAAAAGGAACTCCACAAGTTCCTTGTTTTCAAAGAAATCAACCAAGATTTCAGCCTAAATCTCCAATTGGCAGATATGAAAGACCTGGAAGCAGTTCACCAAGAATGAACAATTATAATTCTAATAATTTCAGAAGTCAAGGTCAATATCAAAATCGATACCAAAATAATGGTGGTCGAACTTTTTATAACAATGGCTTTAGAAATTATGACAATCATGCTTCTTTGAATCAAAATTTTCAAAGGTTAAATAGTCCAAACACATATAGGAACCCTAAGGACCAATGTAGGATCGTGAAACGACCTAACGAGTCGATCAGAAGAGTGCTCAGACAGAATCAGAGGCGGAATTCATTGATTCTGTCTTTGTTTAGCTTGTAACACACCAGAAATACTATTTACTGTCTCTTGTATTGATCTTTGAATGATTACAGACTTGGAGACACCTCGACAGCACCTCGGCGTCGGAAAACACAACTGAACTGCTACTCCTCTACTGATTACGCTTCAGGGTATTTATAGACATGAAGATTTCGCTTGAGCACTGTTCAAGCGAAATCAAGTCATGTGGATTTCGCTTGAACCTGCTTGAAGCGAAATCTTCTATAAACATCCCTTGAAGCGAAATCAACCTCTAAACACACTAAATTCTGATCTTTTCTCGTATTACAAGCCCTAATCAATCAGTTCTAATCTAAGACTCGAACAAAGATGAAGTCGACAGACAACTGCACCAACAGACTCCCCCTTGAATGTTGACGGAATCTTCAGTGAGAGTCTTCATCATAATGACTCTTCAATCTTGATCGATCTTCTTCAGGAAACTCTCCTGGAATCTAGTACCTGGATCTTTTCTCTAGCTCTAACTTCATCAGACTCCCCCTTTTATCAAGCTGGGATTTTCAGTCTGGAATTAGCTATCACCTTTGAAATTAAATCCTGACTTTTTCTCAGATTAAGCTCTCCACAGGTTCTGATGCATCTCCTGGCTTCTCATAGCAACAGGATCAGAAACCTTCCTTTTCCTATACACATCTCTTTACCAAAACATAAGTTTTCACTTAAATCAATAAGAAAAACTTACTAACAATAGTTACATCAAGTTCAAATTAATGACCCTGATTAACTAATCACAACTTCTTTCTCAAAATTAGATTTTTCTTTTAAAAACGCACACTCCCAAACCAGTTCATCATGTTCAGCACTTGAAATTTTGAAAATCAGCTCTTCAACACCAGTTGTCGAAAATCTTTTTAGATTTTTCAAAATTTATGCTAAAACACACTAAAATCTTTTTGGATTTTTAACTGAAATAGAAATGCAGAAAATGAAATATTTACAACCAATATTTTTGTGAGTTCGTGCAAGAGGATCATATCAGTTTTTGAGACAAATCACCAACACCGTTAAGCTTCATTTCATTTTAAGCTCTAAACGATTCACTTAGATTGTCAGTATGTTTGTCCACTTAAATTTTCACACAAAGTTCAACTGCTTCGAGATATGCAATTAGTGTCTTAAGTACTTAAACTCAATCGCGTGTCCCACCTCAGAATATACTCCCGTATCCAGATCCCAATATTCAGTCTTACAGGTAATTATGACACAAATGATATCTGTAGGGGTTAATAAATTATGAAGAATCATGAGAGCTCAGGTCAGAACTACCGTTCAGCAGAGAGATCATGACTCAACTTGCGGGTATGTCCCCTTTAGAGGATCTTTTTTACAACAGCATTGCTAAGCAATTTTATTGTCTTATCATATATGCTGAGGGTGATGCTATGTTTCAAGCATTTGCAGAAAGTATTATTCGAGGACTAGGTCAGAACCATCGTTCAGCAGAAGTCCCGGAATAATACCCCAGACATCATTGAGTATAAAGACCTAGTATATCAGAATACGAGACCTTTCAAACGAGATTTCGGGGGTTACCCATATATCCGAGAGATGTATCCCCACGATATAAGCAAGTTTGAAATTTATGTTTATATCTCGTCACAATCTACTAAATGTGTAAAAACCTACTGACACATCATCAGTGAGACCGTTTATCACTTTTTATCTTACCAATTCTTTAGCATGTTGTGATCGTCCACTGATGTACTATCATTTCCTCTTTTATGCAACAAAAACTCATTTTTGATTTTATCATGTTTTTTATTTGGATTGGATGATCGATCTGATGAACTTTTATTCTCTTTTTTTTACATTTTTCACATTTTTAATTTTTTGTTTCTGTTTCACTTTCTTCTTCAAAGGTTTTTGCTTAGAGCATTCTCCCTTTTTGGTTGATTGTGGAACAGTTTCTTGAAATTTTTCTTTTAACTTCAAAAATAAATTCTTTTGGTCAATTTTTTGTTTTTCATCATCAGATTTTTCATCACAATCTTCAACTTTGACATTGTCAAAGTTTGTGACATTGTCACTTATTGGAATAGAATTGATTGGTTTTGGACAGGGGAACTCGGATGAAGTCACAAAACCTTTCAATTTCTTTTCAAGTTCATCTATTTTGTTCCTTGAATTCTCAGCTTCATTTTCAAGCTGAGAAATTCTCCCAAAATGAGACTTGATTGTTTCTTCATTCTCATTCTTCAAATTTTCAAGAACAGATTTTTCTTTCATCAAAACTTTTATCTGTTCCTGAAATTTTGATTCATTCGCTTTCAGATTCTTGTTTTCTAGCTTAATCCAGAAATCCTCATCTTCTGAAGATTTCTTTTTCCTTTCAAACTCTTTTTCTTTTTCTTTCAAAACTTTGTTTTCAGATGTCAAACTGTTCAAATTACCCAACAGTTTGTCATTTTCAATTTTCAACTTCTCACAATTTTCTTTCAGAATAAGAATCTGCTTATCATCAGCTTGCTTCTCGTTTCTCAACTTCTTGACTTCCAATGTCAAACTTTCCGCATTCCTCAAGAGTTTGTCATTTTCAGTCTTGAAGCTCTCACATTTTGAGCACACTAATGCAGAACTTGAAGGTCCAGACTCTACAGATTCCTCATCCTTTGAAGTATCCTTTGTTTCCATTTTGTATGTTCCTGCACGAAAGAGTTTAACAAAATCAAAAGGATTCATACTATCATCAATATAACATTTCCTTTTGATATCATATTTCAGAGTACTCTTTGTTGCAAGAAATCCACAAATTCTTTTATCAATTTCAATAAGTACATCCAACTCCAATTTATTTAAATTCTTTTCCATCTCGGACAAAAAATCCCTCCTTTTCTTTTCTTCCTTACGACACTCTGCATAAACCTCATTAAAGAACTGATGTGGATTAAGCTCTTGGAAAAAATCTTTTTCTTTTAGCTCAACCATGAATTCATCCCATTTAGCAGGTAATGCAGTTGTCAATTTCAATATATGTTCATCATTTGTCATTCTAATACCCGTTCTCCACAAATTGTCCGTTAAAATTTTAAACCGTGTTTCCATCTCATTCAACGTTTCATCCTTTTGACATATGAAAAGTTCAAAACTTTTAACCCAAATATCTGTACTCACATTCCTATAATTGCTATCCACAGTTTTCATATACCAATTATTTAAATTTTCAAGATCATGGTTTTCCATCTCATCAAACATTTTTGCCATATTTCCAAAACAATATTCACTTAACAACCTTCAAGCGAAATATCTGCAAACAAAACTTCAAGCGAAATCAAGAAGTTAACTACAATATCAGTTCAATCAAAATTCTTCACTTGAAGCGAAATCAGATATTTGATTTCAAGCGAAATCAAATGTATAATCAACTCAAGCGAAATCACTATTTCGCTTCAACCACTTGTTCACCTTTTCAAGCTAAATCAGACTTTCAAGCGAAATACTTGATTTCGCTTCAAAACACTTGAAGCGAACCTCAACCTGAAACTCCTGAAGCGAAATCTGATCAAACTTCAAGCGAGACCTATATTTCAAGCGAAATCATCCTCTCAATTTCGCTTGAATCATGCTGACATCATCAAGTCGATCTGATTTTTGCAAAATTTATCAAGTTCTAGTCCGATTTTAGGTCTGAATCTTTCAAGGATTTGTTAATTCAATGTTTCGAACACTATATGTGAAAATCAGTCCATTTTAACCATGAAAACTTGAATAAGTTTGAAAATAAGGTGTAGAAGTCAGAATTTTCCAGCGAAAACGAGCTAAACGGTAAGAACTCTTCCTCCTGAGCTCTGATACCACTTGTAGGATCGTGAAACGACCTAACGAGTCGATCAGAAGAGTGCTCAGACAGAATCAGAGGCGGAATTCATTGATTCTGTCTTTGTTTAGCTTGTAACACACCAGAAATACTATTTACTGTCTCTTTTATTGATCTTTGAATGATTACAGACTTGGAGACACCTCGACAGCACCTCGGCGTCGGAAAACACAACTGAACTGCTACTCCTCTACTGATTACGCTTCAGGGTATTTATAGACATGAAGATTTCGCTTGAGCACTGTTCAAGCGAAATCAAGTCATGTGGATTTCGCTTGAACCTGCTTGAAGCGAAATCTTCTATAAACATCCCTTGAAGCGAAATCAACCTCTAAACACACTAAATTCTGATCTTTTCTCGTATTACAAGCCCTAATCAATCAGTTCTAATCTAAGACTCGAACAAAGATGAAGTCGACAGACAACTGCACCAACAACCAAAGACCTAGTGGAAATCAAAATCAAATTCCATCAACAGGTCTGAGATCCAAGACTCCAGTTGGGAGTCATGGATATTGGATGGATGTTCCCGTAGTTGGTGAATTTGGACGACCCAAGACCATTAAGGCTTGGGTCCCCCAATCTAACTAATTTTTGGTTAGTGTGTGCAGGAGCTGCTAAGGAGGATTATCAACTTATGGTATGTTGATAGTGGCTGCTCCAGGCAGATGACGGGGGATGCGAGATTGTTAACTGAGTTTGAAGATTATGATGGTGGAAAGGTGAACTTTACGGGTGCTAAAGGTGGGAGAATTACAGGACGAGGAAAAGTGACCAATGGGAAGATCACACTGGATAAAGTGAATTATGTTGAGCAGCTTAAACACAATCTTATGAGTGTGTCACAAGTATGCGACAAGGGTCACTCAGTCCATTTTACCAAGAATGAATCATTAGTGTTGAAACCAGGTTTGGTGATTCCGGACGATTGGATAGTGATGAGAGCGCCAAGGAGAAATGACACTTATGTCATGGACATGGGTGCTAAGGATCCGACTGCTGTGGTGGCGTGCTTACTATCAAAAGCATCTGAAGCTGAATCGATGTTGTGGCACAGACGCATGGCCCATATTCAATATCGAAAAATGAATTACCTTGTTAAAAATGAGCTAGTGAAAGGGGTTCCAATGCAGAGGTTTCACGTGGAAGATAAATGTCTCCCATGTCAAAAGGGAAAACAACATAAGAAACCTCACAAATCTAAAATAGTAAATTCCATAGATGCCCCTTATGAATTACTTCACATGGATTTATTCGGTCCAGTGAACGTGAGGAGCATCGGTGGAAAGTACTATTGTCTTGTTGTTACTGATGATTACTCACGATATTCATGGGTTTTCTTTTTAGGTACAAAAGATGAGACGGCGGAGATGCTGATAGATCTTTTTACGAAATTGGAAAACGTCCATGATGCAAGGATCAAGAGGATAAGGAGTGATAATGGCACGGAGTTCAAGAATCGAATTCTGGATCTCTACTGTCTTTGAAAGGGAACTGAACATCAATATTCTGCTCCTTATACACCTCAACAAAATGGAGTCGCTGAGAGGAAAAACAGGACGTTGATTGAAGCTGCTAGGATGATGCTTTCAGATTCAAAGCTACGAGTTCTTTTCTGGGGAGAAGCTGTGAATACAACTTGCTACGTCCTAAACAAAGTTTTGACTGTTAAATGTTTTAATAAAACTTTTCATGAATTGATGTTTAACAAGAAACCAAACTTGGAAGGCTTTGAACCATTTGGATTACCCTGAACCATTGTGTGAAATAAAGATAAACAAAAATTTAGTTAGGTGGCTGAAGATGGCTACTTTCTAGGTTACGTGCCTGGCACACCGAATAAAAGGGTTTTTAATCTAAAAACTAGTAAAATTGAGGTTGTCTTTAATGTTGAAATTACTTCATACAAACCTCAACAATCAACGAATGGACCTGCTATATTATATGATTATGATAGTGTTTTTAAATCATTTAATATTCCTGAGTTTCCAAATGCAGATGATTCTCAGTTGATTCCAACAGTGATTGGTGAAGACGATGAAGGCGAGTTCATGCCTAGATCGAATGTTGATATGACAAATGCTCTGGAAACTTCCCAAGGTGCTGCTGATCTTGATTCAAGCGATAGTGAACCTGAACCCAATCAGGGGGAGGATTTCATTAACCCATTTGCGGATCAGAACATTCAAGGGGATGTTGGATTAAACCTAGGTGACAATCTAGAGGTCGATGCTGTTGCTACTACACGAGCAAATAGAGATCATCCAGTTGACAAGATACATGGAGATCCTACTGTAGGTGTTCAGACGAGAAGAAGCATAGCAGCAAATTCTGGTTTATTTGTTTCGATTGAGAAGACTGGGATTGTGAACGAGTGCTTGTATAGTTGTTTTATTTCCCAAGAGGAGCCGAAAAACATTTATATGGCTCTTAAAGACAATTCATGGGTTGAAGCTATGCAAGAGGAATTGGCCCAGTTTGCTAAGTTGAAGGTTTGGGAGTTAGTGGACCTTCCTAAAGGTGAAAGAGAGATTGGCACTAAATGGGTGTTTAGGTGCAAGAAGGATGAAAGAGGAATTGTAACGCGCAACAAGGCTCGATTGGTTGTTAAAGGTTTCAATCAGCAAGAAGGGATTGATTACAATGAAGTGTTTGCACCAGTGGCAAAGTTGGAAGCAATTCGTTTGTTTCTGGCTTTTGCTTCATATAAGGGCTTTAAAGTTTATCAACTAGACGTGAAGAGTGCTTTTCTTTACGGAAAAGTCCAAGAAGTGGTGTATGTCTCACAACCAGATGGGTTCGTTGATCCAGACTATCCAGATTGGGTTTACAAACTTGATAAGGCTTTGTATGGATTACATCAAGCTCCCAGGGTGTGGTACGAGACACTGTCTACACATCTGATCAAGAATGGTTTTGAAAGAGGTCAGATTGACAGTACACTTTTTATCAAGAGGAAGAAGGAAGATTTTCTGCTGGTACAGGTGTACGTGGATGACATCATCTTTGGGTCATCAAATGAAAACATGTGTAAAGAGTTCGAGCAGGTGATGAAGAGCAAGTTCGAAATGAGCGCTATGGGTGAGCTATCTTACTTTCTGGGATTACAAGTTGAATAGAAGGAGGATGGGATGTTTATTCATCAAAAAAAGTATGTGTATGACATTTTGGCTCGATTCAAAATGGAGGATTGCGCTACTTTTGTTAGGAAACTTTATTTGTAAGTATTGAAGAAAATCACAATCAACTGTATCTATGAAGAGATAACAGTCCTGAAGATCACAACAAGAAGAAGAGGATCAGATAGGACAACTAAAATGCACAGCATCTACTTCAAAGAATCACAAGTTGATCAAGAGCTGAATTGGATTATCAGAGAAGGTCATTTCTGATGGATCTGATGATATTTCTGATGAAATATCATCAGTTTCTGATGATTCTGATCATCAGGATTTTTCTGATGATTTGTTCACCAGAATTTCTGATGAAATGGTTTATCAGAAATTCTGATGAAATACCCCACTAGTCTGAAATTAGCTCTATCCTGCCACACTTACCGAAGCAAGTTGACATTATTGGATATCATGATGAAAAAGGCAACTTGAATGTTGGATTCAATGAATATGTCAAATGGCTACTTTTTGCAGGACTTATTGCATGAATAAACTATTGTTTATTCATGCACCCAGCCTTCTATAAATAGAAGGCTCAACCAGCAGAAGACAATTGAGTTTGAAGCTTATCATTCACACATACATCAAAACTCCATTGCCCTCTCACCCACAGAATTCAAGATTCATTTGTATTAGATAATAATCTTACAATCACCTTGTAAACCATTTTGTTTCAAACTGATATAAACTTGATAATTCTGTAGGTCTTGTTTCTGAAAGTCTGATTTCCATTTCCGCACATCTTTTTCACATCTACTGAAATCACTTGCCATATTACGTGAAAAGAAGTTGTTCAGGCCATACTGGGTCCAACAACTTTCAACATACCCATTTGCGAAAATCACATCTTGGCCCAGATCATGAAAGCACTGAAGATGTTGATCCTACTCAATACAGGGCGATGATTTGGTTCTCTAATGTACTTGACTGCTTCAAGACCTGACATCATGTTTGCGGTATGCTTGTGTGCCAGATATCAGGCTAATCCAAAAGAGCCACACATGAAAGCAGTGAAGCGTATTCTTCGTTACTTGAAGGGGAAACCTAAACTTGGGTTGTGGTATCCAGCTGATAGTGATCTGAATTTTGTCGCTTACACAGACTCAGACTTTGGAGGATGCAAGTCAAACAGAAAGTCTATAACTGGTGGTTGTCAGTTCTTAGGAGGCAGGATTGTGTTTTGGCAATGCAAGAAGCAATCTTGTGTGTCTACCTCTACGTGTGAAGCTGAATATATTGTTGCGAGTAGCTGTTGTTCTCAGGTTCTTTGGATTCAACAGCAGATGCGCGATTACGGTTTGGATTTCACTCGTACTCCTATTATGGTAGACAATAATGCCACAATTTCTATAACAAATAATCCCGTGAAACACAGTCGCATAAAACATATTGACATTCGTCATCATTTTATACGGGATTGTGTTAAAAAGAGACTAATTGAATTACATCGATTCGACACACTAGATAACCTGGCAGACCTTTATACTAAAGCTTTTGACAGGGCTCGCTTTAAACATTTAGTCGAACTCAACGGGATGAGGAATCCTGAATAACTAATTTTTCATAAGAATTTTTATAAACATTTTACTGCTTTCTTAAAAATCAAAAATACAAAAACATTGAAAAATGAAAAACATAAAAAAAATTGAAAATCAAAAATGAGTTATCACTGTGTGAAAAAGAAGAAATGATAGTACTTCAGCGAGTTAGACTGTCACACTGAAAATAAATTAAATTACTTAAGTGTGATAGCAGCTTCATCATATGATGTACCAGTAGGCAAAAAGCATGAAATAATCAACTTACCAATGTGATATAAACCTAAATGAACTGTGTATGAGTAGGGAACACATCAGTGGTTGATGTGTGCAAAATGCAACATATAAATTACATCAAATTTGGCATAAAACTAAACCTTTTTTAGTACTAATGTTGGAAAAAAATATATTTTTGTCTTCCTTTTGTATTTTCAGGATTAAATGAGCTCAAATGAACAAAAGAAGCAAAAAAAGCAGCTAAATCTAACATAAATACAAGAAAAGGAATAAACGTGGCATGCCCGACCCCCCGACAGCATCTTCCAAAGCAAAAACAAGAGAACAAAAGGTTGAACAAGCCCCGTGCTCAATGAGCACGGGGGCGTGCCCAAGTGTCTGCAGAAAAGACAAAGTTGTAGAAGCTTCTATCACCCACCATGGGGGCGTGCCCAGCGGACACGGGGCCGTGGTCAACTCTAAGATTTGCAGAATCTGGGGAAATCTTGATAGTACAGATACGCTTCAGCACACGGGGTCGTGCCCAGCGGACACGGGGGCGTGGTCAATTAATGCAGATAAACTGCAATTAATGAAGACAGAGAAGATGGGTGGACACGGGGCCGTGCCTGAGCTGCTGTTTAGGCTATAAATAGGGGTGCTTGGTTCATTTGCAAACCATCCCTTGGCACACCACCTCTATCACACTTCACCCACCCTCCACCACCATCACAACACCATCATCCACCACCATCATCCATCATCCATCATAGAGTGTGTGAGTCATCTCGGGATCTAAGATTGATCGTAAGAGTTCTTGACAATCAAAGACCATGTTTGCCTAAATCTCTTACATCAGTTGGTGAAGACAAGTGTGTAGTGTAATATTTTTTATTTTTAATCTTTTCGCACTTTTTATTTGGTTATGTATTAATGACTTTAATAACTAGTTTCTTATGTTGAAGGTGATTCTTCCTTATCGTTTGTCCGTGATGTCTTGGCATTATTTTACTGTCTATATAAAATAAAAGATTTTCACCATTCATATCTCCACGGTCTATATGGAGGTATGTTGGCTACCTGGTCGGGGGTTAAGGGAACGGTTTGGTGAGAGTCTTGTCTTGTTCAGTGTATAGATCCTGCAAGGGCCTGGGTCAAATTTAGTAGGACCTCCTTCAATACCCACCGGTATTAGATGGCGGGGGTCTAAACTCTTTGAACCCCTCATACGTAAGCTACTAGTAAAACTTTAACCCGGCTACTTAGGACTGTATCCCTGCTGACTCAGACTACTTAGCCGAGGGTAACGTCACCTTCAAAAGAGGGGCCTACCACATTATGCATTAATAACTTAATTAATTATCTTTCAATAATCCGACCCTTTAGGGTTATATCCTTGCTGACTCAAACTACTGGGTTGAGGGTAACTTCACCTTCAAAAGAGGGGCCTACTACAATAACTAAGATAATCTCTTAAAAAGTGCAAAAGTGCGAAAATAATCAAAGGTTACACTACACACGAGTCGGATCCAAGTGATTCATCTTGTCTATCTGTTTTTATTTTATTTTATTTTTCAGCATTTTAGTTAGTTTTATTTTTCTTGTTTAAAAAACATTTTTCTAACTTTTTGATTTGATTAGACATTGAGGATAAACCGGTACTAAAAGCTCTTGTGTCCTTGGACGACCTCGGTATCTTACCAACACTATACTACGCTCACGATGGGTGCACTTGCCCATATGTGTGTTTAGTGTTAGTAAATATCGTGTTTTATAAATTTAAAACTTGACTAAAAAGTGTAAAAGGGCTTAAAATATACATTAAAAACCTACGACACTTCACACGCATCAAGTTTTTGGTGCCGTTGCCGGGGACACAAGGATTTTAAGAAAGTTAGGAATCAACGGCCTGATCGTTTTTTCTATTTTTTTTTTTTTTTTGGATTTTCTTAATTTTTCAGCTTCTGCAGAACTCAGCACGGGCCGTGCCCGCTGAACACTCCCCGTGCCCAATCTTTGGAACTGGCAATCCTGTTTTAAGTCAGACAGTAAGCTAAACGCAGGGGCGTGCCCACTCAACACGCCCCGTGCCCAAGTTTCAGTTACTGAAAACAGAACCGTAAGATCCCGACGGTTGGTAATTTCTGACACAAACATGAGAGATACTGATATTTTTTACTTTCGGCACTCTTATGGTAGGTGGTGTCAAATATGTGGTGGCCCTCATAAAGATTTAGAATGTTATTTTCAAAATTATAAGCCCCATTATATAGACCCATTTTTTTCCTGTAGCCTTAAGAGGGGCGAAAGTAAAAATAATCCCTATCTCTCCCTCGAATGCTCTCAACCGGACCTTCTAGGAGAAATGCTTCTTGATGAACTATTTCAATTGGAAGATCTAATTCTTAATTGGTTAAAAGAACTTAAGATGGATTTCAGTAATTCATCTCAAGACGATACCCAAGAAGAATTGTTGGGATCACATTCGAACAAAAACAACTTCATTGTTCCCGATATTAACTCTAACTCTAGCAAAGACTTGGACGATAGTCGTCCCTGTGTCGATTGTGTCGTGAAGGACTCCCCATCGACTTCGTTCGGTGTATACATAGACCTGAGTGATTCGGCATAAACCTTCTTTAACGAGAGCCCGGGAAAGGGTTGGACTTGTCCACCTACAATTAGCATAGGAATCACCCTCACCGATAACCTCTTGCATTCTCGTCTTAATCTAGAGCAATTAAGGTATCTTAGGCACTTTGGCGTTGTTCCATCTAGTAAGGAACCACCCGATCCGGATAAGTTCGTTAGAAATAGACGAAACTTCATAAACAGCCTCAAGACATGGGGCCGTGTCCAGGTCAACACGCCCCATGTCCACCAAAAGATTCTTTTCTGACTTTTTGTCAGAATACGGACAAAATGTGTCAGGACATCGCCTGCACACGGGGCCGTGTCCAGCCGACACGGGGCCGTGTGCAGTGTGCTGTCATTTTCTATAAATGCAGCCAAGAATCCTGCACATTTGGACCATTCCAGGGACAGAGATTTGGGGGAATCTTCACTCATACCATCCTAGGTATTTTCTAAAAGAAGGTTCTCAACAACCATCTTGTCCTTTCCTCTTTTGTCCATTACCTTCTTCAATTTTTCACTCAATACCTCCATTAGAGCTTGAAGTCACCATGATTCCAAGCTTTAAAGTGATGTTTGATAGATTTTTGTTCAAGGAATCTTGTTAAAAATAAGTTTTACAACACCGTTTTAAGTTGTTCCTGCTTAAAAATGCTTTGAAAACCTTGAAAATAATTAAAAACTCCAAGATTCCTTATCCCAAAAATCTGCAGACAACAGAACACGGGGCCATGCTCATGGAGCACGGGGCCGTGTCCGAGTTACTATTCCGTAAAAATTGAACTCTTTTCGGTCTGTTTCCTCAGAATGGCAGGCAGAACTAGCGGAACATCTTCGTCGCACTCCAGGAACAACCGACAAGGGAGGAGGTCATCAACGGTTGAAGATTCTCTTGTGAACTACGTTTACACCTTAAGAGAGGCCATTGATGAAATGACGGGGGTGGAAGAAGCATTGGTCGACCGTATTAATCATTTCACGGTGGGGCTAGAGGGATGCCTTCGAGAGGTCAACCTTTTGCACCAAAGGTTGAACATTCTCGCCTCTCCTCCTTTGGTACCAATTATCACCCAAAGGGCATGGAATGTGGTACCGGTAATCATCATACCAGCCAAATGGTACGCCATACACCCGGAACCCCCTCGTGACATACTACAAGGAGTTCCGGTTGATGTCACTCCCCCTCCGCAAGATGTTGAGGAAAATGAAGCCGCCTTCTTCCTCCCAAGAGAGATAGAAGAATGGCTCTAAACAACATCTAGGGAACACCCCTTGGCTCGGAGTTCTATAAAGCTTTTAGATACCGGAAAACTATTTCCGGAATTTTGGTTCCTATTGTAAAAGTAAAGCTCTTTAGGATGATTTTATATATCACTTGACCTATCTAATTTAGGACCCTTAACTTTTTCTACTTTATTTTCAATTCTCTAGGACTATTATGTAATTTTCTCTATTTAATGGAATGACGGTTTTAGTTAATTTGGTGTTTGGATGATGTTGTAATGGGTAAAACACACTCAGGATGGTGAAGGATACCAAGGAAAACTTGAACCAGCACCCCATGCACAAAAACAGGGCCACCCGACAAATTTTTCTTCATTACAGCAAGTTCAGCACGGGGCCGTGCTCACCCAACACCACCCGTGCCCAGCCGTCTGCAGAAAACGCCCAGTTCAGGTAACTGGACACGGGGCGTGCTTGCTGAACACGCCCCCATGCCCAGGCTTCTGTTTCTTTTTACTCATTTTTGTAATGGTGATCTGAACACGGGGCCGTGTCCAGACGCCCAATAACATAAATTTTTGCTTTTTCACACCTTTTTACACATTGAGGACAATGTGTAATTGAAGTGTGGGGGGAATGCTAAAACCTTGAATCTTGCAAGTCCTAATTACAAGCCTTACACAAAACTCTATTGGAACCGCTAATCACCCCAAAATTTTTTCAAAAAGATTTTTCAATTTTTTTTACTTGTCTAGGTTTAATTTGGGAATTTCAAGTTCTAACAATGTTATATTTTTACAAATTTACAACCGATAGCGTCGTGATAAAAAGAAACAACATAAGAAAATTATGAAACGGCATGACAAGTTTAGTTAAAATTTGATTATATATACTTGATCACATAAAAACCCATTCTCACAAAAAGTGAGTTTTGAGCCTTTATTGAGCATACAAATATATATCTTTAAACTAATTGCTCATTTTTCTTTTCTTGTGTGAATAGCCGCTTGGTTCTCACGACTCTAGAACTTGCCATGACAATACATTCCCGGTCCTTACCAACTTAAACCTGAGTAAGTAAATGATGGAGGCATTAGGAGTAACCCTTTTTTTTATTTTCTACACCATTATTTTTCTTTTTTTACCACCTACCCAAAATCACCCTAGTTAACCCCTTTAAGCCTAAACCTTTTCATTTCTTAACCCAAAACAAACACCATTTTACCCACCAAAACCTTTTTTATTTTAAACCCCTTGTTTTAGTAACAAGCTCGGTTTTTCTTATGACTTCCATATCGTGAAAAAAAAATTTATTTATGATGATGAAGCCAAAAATAAACAAACAAGTTTATCAAAAACAAATTTGTTTGAAGAATTGCTTCATCAAAATAAAAAGTTATGAAAAATAAAAAGTCTCATGAAAACCGATGCTTTTTACGCCTTTCGCCCTTTTCTACTAACCACTAACCCAACCACCTACCTTTAACCCAAGCCTAACCGTTCACCCAAAAAGTCCTCTTGATATTTACAAAGGTGTATAGTTAAAATGGAGGAGGATTGATTACTTGGCAAGCTTATGGTAGGAGTAAGTTCCATGCCGCTCTCGAGTGATTCACTAAAAGACATTTTCGGCCGAGTGTTGAGTGATCCCCGTGAGGTATGTGAACTTGTATATAAGTGGAATTTTAAAAAGGCAAGTATGCCAAATAAGATTGTAAGTAATTTATCTTATGTAATGTTTTAAATAAATCATGAGGAATAAGATTGTAAATAAATAAAAATAAAACTTAATAAAGAATCATGGAAATCCCGACACTCTATGACAAGTCCAAAAACCTTCTCTTCTACCCATTCCATTTGGGAGTGTAAAGCCACATTATAAGGAGTTTTGTTTGAGGACAAGCAAAGATTCAAGTGTGGGGGTATTTGATGTGTGCAAAATGCAACATATAAATTACATCAAATTTGGCATAAAACTAACCCTTTTAGTACTAATGTTGGAAAAAGTATGTTTTTGTCTTCCTTTTGTATTTTCAGGATTAAATGAGCTCAAATGAACAAAAGAAGAAAAAAGGCAGCTAAATCTAACATAAATACAAGAAAAGGAATAAACGTGGCATGCCCGACCCCCCGACAACATCTTCCCAAGCAAAAACAAAAGAACAGAAGGCTGAATACGCCCCGTGCTCAATGAGCACGCGGGCGTGCCCAAGTGTCTGCAGAAAAGACAAAGTTGTAGAAGCTTCTATCACCCACCACGGGGGCATGCCCAGCGGACACGGGGCCGTGGTCAACTCTAAGATTCGCAGAATCTAGGGAAATCTTGATAGTATAGATACGCTTCTGCACACGGGGTCGTGCCCAGCGGACACAGGGACGTGGTTAACTAATGCAGACAAACTACAATTAATGAAGACAGAGAAGAAGGGTGGACACGGGCCCATGCCCAATGGACACGGGGTTGTGCCCGAGCTGCTGTTCAGGCTATAAATAGGGGTGCTTGGCTCATTTGCAAACCATCCCTTGGCACACCACCTCTCTCACACTTCACCCACCCTCCACCACCATCACAACACCATCATCCACCACCATCATCCATCATCCATCATAGAGTGTGTGAGTCATCTTGGGATCCAAGATTGATCGTAAGAGTTCTTGACAATCAAAGGCCATGTTTGCCTAAGTCTCTTACATCACTTGGTGAAGACAAGTGTATAGTGTAATACTTTTTATTTTTAATCTTTTCGCACTTTTTATTTGGTTATGTATTAATGACTTTAATAACTAGTTTCTTATGTTGAAGGTGATTCTTCCTAATCGTTTGTCCGTGGTGTCTTGGCATTATTTTACTGTCTATATAAAATAAAAGATTTTCACCATTCATATCTTCACGGTCTATATGGAGGTATGTTGGCTACCTGGTTGGGGGTTAAGGGAACGGTTTGGTAAGAGTCTTGCCTTGTTCAGTGTATAGATCCTGCAAGGACCTGCGTCAAATTTAGTAGAACCTCCTTCAATACCCACCGGTATTGGATGGCGGGGGTCTAAACTCTTTGATCCCCGCATATGTAAGCTACTATTAAAACTTTAACCCGGCTACTTAGGACTGTATCCCTGCTGACTCAGACTACTTAGCCGAGGGTAACGTCACCTTCAAAAGAGGGGCCTACCACATTATGCATTAATAACTTAATTAATTATCTTTCAATAATCCGACCCTTTAGGATTGTATCCTTGCTGACTCAAACCACTGGGTTGAGGGTAACGTCACCTTCAAAAGAGGGGCCTACTACAATAACTAAGATAATCTCTTAAAAAGTGCAAAAGTGCGGAAATAATCAAAGGTTACACTACACACGAGTCGGATCCAAGTGATTCATTTTGTCTATCTGTTCTTATTTTATTTTATTTTTCAGCATTTTAGTTAGTTTTATTTTTCTTGTTTAAAAAACCTTTTTCTAACTTTTTGATTTGATTAGACTTTGAGGATAAACCGGTACTAAAAGCTATTGTGTCCTTGGACGACCTCGGTATCTTACCAACACTATACTACGCTCACAATGGGTGCACTTGCCCATATGTGTGTTTAGTGTTAGTAAATATCGTGTTTTATAAATTTAAAACTTGACTAAAAAGTGTAAAAGGGCTTAAAATATACATTAAAAACCTACGACACTTCACACGCATCAGTGTTGTATGGTTTAATGACCTTAATTCTTGCGTTGATAGATTTCCAAAATCTGAGGTTTTGTGTCTTTATACTGTTATTTCATCTGGGGATATCAGGGTTGTCCTTCTGCTGCATCCAGATACATGCTGACCTAGGCACAACCTGGATATCTTAAAAGAGCAAAAAATGCCAAATCCCATAAATGAAGAAGCTCTCCTAGAGAGTCATTCAAAAAGTGCAAAATGCATAAATCGTACCAAAAATGATATTTGTCTTAGCCCTCGTTAGATATTTTGGTCTCTTTGTTGTACGGAAGTACTGACCTGATCACCAATTATCTAAACGTTGAAAAACAAAACGGATGAATTCAGTATACTCACATACTACGATGAATCTTTGTGCATACCTTGATCACGGGGGTATATCCTGAAGTGGGACACACTAATATATCAGAATTAAAATTACCTTAACGTATCATACGGTAATGGTACTTGAAATATTCATGCATTTTGTTTAAGTGGACAAACATACTGGTAACCGTCTTGGACTGCTTTTCACATAAAATTAAATAAAGAATTATCTAATAGTGTGAAAACAGTTTGATTGTGCTGATATGATCTTCTTACCGTTGATTCTCACAAAAACAGAGTGTTTATTGCTTTTCTTATTTACTTGCTTTCAGAAAATACAAAAATACAAAAATAGTGTCTTTTTCTGTTTAAAATTCTTAACGTACGGAAAACTGTTATTCTTGGAGGAGTTGTTACTGATAGGGGGAGACGGTGTTGGAAAGTGAGTTCAAAATTTTAAATCATACTGGTTATAGGGTGTGTGATTAAAAATTTGTTGCGTGTTGGTGATAAATTGAAAGTGCTTAATCTGTGATACAGTTTAACTATCTCTTGAATAATAACAATTTATTTAACTTTGTTGAAAAATTCTTATGGTTTCTCGAGATGTTTGTTTTATAGTATACAGATTGAAGCTGTGTGTTGCTGAAAAGTTAAAGTGATGAGTTGCTGTGAAGAGATGAGAGTTTGATTGGATGCATGGTAGAACCTCCTTTCTACATTGCAAACAAGTTGAAGAGTTTGAAGATTGCTATACATATGCTGAACCGGAGTTTACTCAAACTCTACCATTTTGAAGATTTGGTGATTGAATGCATCAGCTTAGGGGGAGTCTGTTGCTGACAGAAGCTGTTAAAGCTGAAGCTATCCAAAGACCAAAGGCAGTACAAGATTACTTGAAGAATGCAAGATGACTGAAGACAAAGTTATTTTATGAAGTTATTGTCAAGGGGGAGTTTGTTGGTGCATATTTGTGACAACAGCTTAGATTTGGTCTTTGGATATCTTGTAATTAGTTAAACGATAAACAATTAGCGGGTTTAGCTTTGTATTAGTGGAATAATAGAGTTTGGGCTAAACAAAACCCAGTTTGGATCTGGGGGGACAAATTGGGCTTACCCATGTAAGAATCCCTAGCCCAACTAGGAACCTTGTGTTATATAAACAAGGCTTTGCATTAGGGTTTATGTTAATCAGCCAAAACAGTTTTTAGAGAGAATTCGTGAGAGCATTAGGGCTTGTATTAATTTGAGAGGGTTAGGGTTTTGATTGATTGTAATTCTTGTGATTGATAATCAATAGAAACCCGGTTTGATTGGAATTTATGTTTCTACTCAATTCTGTGATATTCTGATCAAGAGGATTCCACACTCTTGATTGGATTGACAATTCTGTGAAGATCCATATGAACTAGGGGACCTACATAAGTGTTTGTATCAGTATAGCATGCATTTTTACAAAGCATATCTTTGGTTTAAACTGTGTTTTACATCAATTACTTTGTTTTGTACATTTTTCTTATTGGGTTGAGTAAATACTTTTATTCACTATACATACAATTTGTTTACATAATAACATTTTAACATTTGTTTGAACATTACATTATGGTGGTTTGTTTGGGTAAGTGATTTACATAATGAGGCGACGTGTAATATGATAAAAGCATGGTGGATACCCCGCTGGTACTTCCTATATATAAGTGATTTTATGGTATTACATATCGTAGCGTTATTTAAACCATTTCAGTTTAGACATATTACATTTACAACATATCTTCACATAAACATTGTTTTACAATCGACTTACTTTATACAAACTCATTCTTACTTAATTATTTAATTATTTAATTAAACATCTTTCTTTTATATACCATCAGATTTTCTTATCACTTTTACAAGATTTATAAAAGAAAAACATTAAACGAGATTCATGACTAATTTTTATTAAACATTTCTTTAAACTTAAGTCATGAATCCTATTTTAACAAAACCTATGTATCTCACAGGCATTTTTATGCTAACGTACCTATTTTCACATGTGTTTTCAGGAGCTGTTGCATATGATGGTCAAGATACACTTAGGCGGACCTGTGCCTTAGTGATATAAAACGAAGCTAGAACTAGTTTAATTATGTGATGTACTCTTTGTTTCAGTTGTTTAAGACAATGTGACACCTTTGTTTATAAATAAAACATAACTTTAATTACCATGGTTGTGCAGCAATAATTCTGTTACAACACTCCCCGACGTTTCCGCCACGGTTTCGTTGTTTTACGCGGTCGGGGTGTGACAGAAGAGTTGGTAGCAGAGCCAATGATTATAGGGAATTAGGTTATTAGTAATGCTTTGACCTAGACTATAACCTTTCTAGGACCCCAATACAAGTTATCTTGTGTTTAGATCTTAAAACATGCACTTCACCTATCCTTAGGTGATTGCCAAAACAAGAACACAATTTTCAGAAACGATTTTTGAAAAATCAATCTTCTGTTTTTTAAATGATTTGTTATAAGGTTTTGAACCCTTTGATTTTTCAGAATGATTTTGAAAATTTAATCATCCACTTTTGAATGATTCTTTTGGCCTTGTGCCTTTCAAGTTTTCAAAATCTCGTCAAAGTTTTGGGTCTAAATAGTGTGAACACGTGCAAACTGGAAGGGTGAATGCCTGTACCTCGAATTTTCTGTCTAAGGCTAGAGTGTTCGTACAAATCCACATAATCGGACCAGTCACTCTTACCTGGGAACTCTTGGGGTGAGTGTTCACTTATAAGCGAGCATGTCTTCGCGATACATTATTTCTGACCCATTTACTTTGATTAGTCACTGTGTGTCGTTTGTTTGCTTTGTGGTACAAACGAATGACCACCGTCTTTGCTATTGTCGATTTTTGCATCATCTCATTCTTTTCATCTAATCATCTCACTCGTTTTCTCTCATATTTCCTCTCTTAGAATGCCTCCTCGACGCGAAAATCCGCTACCTAATGCCGAAATGGCAGCTATTATGGTGCAACATATGGCTGCTGTACTCCCAGACATTATTGCTTAAGTGAACCAAGCCAACAATAACCAGAATGCTCCATGTAATTTCAAGAGTTTCAATTCGGCTAAACCACTCAAGTTCAGTGGTTCTGAAGGGGCAACTGGGCTCCTAAAGTGGTTCAAGAGCATTGAGAGTACGTTTCGTCATGTTCAGTGTCCAGAAAATCAGAAAGTTGAGTTTGCTTCCAGTGTGTTCCAGAAGAGGGCTCTTACTTGGTGGAACGGGGTTATGAGAGACCGTGGTGCTGAGGTTGCTTTAGCACATACTTGGGCTGAGTTTAGGGATCTTATGATGAGGGAATTCTGTCCTCGTCATGAGCTAAGGGCTTTAGAAAGGGAGTTTGATGACTTGAAGCAGGATAGTGGTGAACACCGGGCTTACACCGACAGGTATGAGGAGCTAAGCCTACTTTGCCCTACAGTGGTTACCCGACTCGAGAAGGCTATCGAGAGGTATATTAATGGCTTACCTGACTCCGTTCAAGACATCATCACTGGTAGTAACCCTACTATAGTTCGTCAGGCAATCGAGCTATCTGCGACATTAACTGAGTCGCAGATCAGAAAGGGGAAGCTTCATAGGAAGGGTGATAAGGATAAGAAGCAAACATCTGATAAGGGTGAGAACAAGAAGGGAAAGAAAGCTGGGTCTACTAAGAAGTCTAGAAAGCGCAAGGCTTCCCAAAACTTCGCCGTTACTACACAGGACAATCAAGCTACTCCAAATCAACCTGCGCAACCACTTGCCAAGAAACCATACCTTGGCAATGCACCTCTGTGCAACAGGTGTAACAGTCATCATCAGCCGCACATCCAGTGTCGTTATTGTACTAATTGTGGAAGATCTGGTCATCTTGCTGCCACATGTCGTCTTCCTGCTAACCAGAATCGAACAGCTCAGAACCTAGCTCAGCAAGCTGCTCAGCCTCCTGCTCAACAACAGGCTCAAGCTGCACGACCTCACTACCCACCTGGTTCTTGCTATAACTGTGGGGATCTGACCCACTATAGAAACCAGTGTCCAAGACTGGCCAATGCAAATCAGAATCAGGCTCAGGCTCGAGGTCGAGTCTTCAACATGAATGCTAATGACGCACGTGCAGACAACGAGGTGGTGAACGGTACGTTCTTTGTTAATAATCATCCTGCTTCTGTTCTTTTTTATTCGGGTGCCGATAAGAGTTTTGTGTCATTATCTTTCGAGCCTTTGCTTCGCATGTCTAGAACAAAACTAGGAAATCCTTTAACAGTAGAAGTTGCTAGTGGTGAACCCATTGTTCTTGATTCTGTTCTTCGTAACTGCCAGTTGAACCTTAACAACCATCTTTTTCCTATCGACCACACACCAATGCAACTTGGGAGTTTTGACGTTATAGTGGGTATGGATTGGTTAGCCAAGCATCACGCAGATGTAGTTTGTTTCGAGAAGATTGTTCGTATTCCTCTTTCAACAGGTGAGATCCTAGAGGTTCATGGTGAGAAACCTGCTAGTAGCCTCAAACTCATGTCTTGTACTCAGGCTCGGAAGTATCTACGAAAGAACTATGTGGCCTTCTTGGCACATGTTGTAGCAGATAAAGGCAAAGGTAAGTCTATTCAAGATATCCCTGTTGTTCGGGATTATCCTGAATTGTTCCCTGAAGAGTTACCTGGTTTACCACCAGCACGCTAAGTCGAGTTCCATATTGATCTTGTACCTGGTGCAAATCCCATTGCTAGATCTCCATATCGTCTTGCACCATCTAAGATGCAAGAGTTATCTAAGCAGCTTCAGGAGCTTTCTGACAAAGGTTTTATTCGTCCTAGCTTTTCACCTTGGGGTCCTCCCGTTCTTTTTGTCAAGAAGAAGGATGGATCTTTCAGGATGTGTATCGGTTACCGTGAGCTTAACAAGCTTACCATCAAGAATCGATATCCCCTACCTCGCATTGGTGATCTCTTTGATCAGTTACAGGGTGCTTCGTACTTTTCAAAGATTGATATACATTCTGGGTATCATCAACTTCGTGTTCATGAAGAAGATATTCCCAAGACAGCGTTCCGCACTCGCTATGGGCATTATGAGTTCACAGTTATGCCATTTGGTTTGACTAATGCTCCTGCTGTTTTCATGGACTTGATGAATAGGGTTTGTAAGCCTTATTTAGATAAGTTCATCATCGTTTTCATTGATGACATTTTGATTTATTCTAAGACGCAAGCTGATCATGAGCAACATCTTCGTCT
Source organism: Helianthus tuberosus (assembly GCA_030545235.1). Lineage (NCBI taxonomy): Eukaryota > Viridiplantae > Streptophyta > Magnoliopsida > Asterales > Asteraceae > Helianthus > Helianthus tuberosus. Next base: position 59,351,419 of record CM060436.1, read on the forward strand.
TACTCTGGAACTCCTGAAGAAAGAGCAACTTTTTGGCAAATTCTTTAAATGTGAATTTTGGCTTAAGGAAGTTCAATTTTTGGGGCATATTGTCAACGAACAAGGTATTTATGTAGATCCCTCCAAGATCTATGCGATTAAGGATTGGGATACGCCTACTATACCAACTGAGGTTCCTTCTTTTCTTGGTCTCGCGGGTTATTACCGCCGCTTCATCGAGAACTTCTCAAAGATTGCAGGTCCTCTAACTGCTCTAACTCAGAAGAACAAACCCTTTGAATGGGGAACCAAACAAGAAGAAGCATTTCAGACCCTGAAACAGAAGCTTTGGGATGTGCCTATTCTATCTTTGCCTGGGGGCAATGATGATTTTGTCGTATATTGTGATGCCTCCAAATTGGGTCTTGGCTGTGTTCTCATGCAAAGGAACAAAGTCATAGCATATGCATCAAGGCAGTTGAAGGTACACGAGAAGAACTACACCACTCATGATCTTGAGTTAGGTGCAGTTGTGTTCGCTCTCAAAATCTGGAGACACTATTTGTATGGTACAAAATGTGTGGTTTTCACTGACCACAATAGTCTTCAGCACATCTTCAATCAGAAAGAACTCAACATGAGGCAAAGACGTTGGGTTGAACTTCTAAACGACTATGACTGTGAAATTCGCTACCATCCTGGTAAGGCTAATGTCGTGGCTGACGCATTAAGTCGTAAGGAACGAGTCAAGCTTCACTGTGTCAAAGTTCGATCTGATATCCAATCTCGCATTTCTCAGGTTCAACATACTTGTGTTTCACAAGATTTGATGGGTAAGGAATTACCCTATCACATTAAGCCTGATCTTGAACTGAAGGACAATGGATCGTATTATTTTATGGACCGTTTGTGGGTCCCAAGTCAAGGCAATCTTCGCACCTTGCTTATGGATGAAGCTCATAAGTCTCGTTACTCTATTCATCCTGGTGCAGACAAAATGTATAAGGATCTTCGTACTCAGTATTGGTGGCCTGGTATGAAGAAAGACATTGCTTTATACGTATCAAAATGCCTTACTTGTCTAAGGGTTAAGGCCGAACATCAACATCCTTCTGGTTTATTGGAGCAACCAGAGACTCCTGTTTGGAAATGGGAAAACATTGCTATGGATCTTATTACCAAACTTCCGCGCACTAAGAAAGGTCATGATGCCATCTGGGTAGTTGTTGATCATCTTACAAAGTCAGCGCATTTCTTGCCAAACCGTGAGGATCTATGTGCTGACAAGCTTGCTAAAATCTATGTGGATGAAATTGTATCTCGACATGGTGTTCCTTTGAACATTTTTCTGATAGAGATGCTCGATTCTCGTCTCGTTTTTGGAGAACCATGCAATCAGCTATGGGGACCCAACTTAATCTGAGCACAGCTTATCATCCACAATCAGATGGCCAAACTGAAAGAACAATCCAGACTTTGGAGGATATGCTTAGAGCTTGTGTGATCGATTTTGGTGGTAGTTGTGATTTGTATCTTCCCTTGATTGAATTCTCCTACAACAATAGTTATCACTCCAGCATCAACATGGCTCCTTTCGAGGCTCTCTATGGTCGAAAATGTCATTCACCAGTCTGCTGGAATGAGATCGGTGAGGCTCAGCTTAATGGACCTGACCTCATTCTAGAGATAACAGATAAGGTTAAGGAAGTTTGAGATAACCTTCAGACAGCTCGAAGCCGTCAAAAGAGTTACGCGGACCGATGACGCAAGCCCTTGGAATTTCAAGTCGGTGATCGTGTATTACTTAAGGTTTCACCTTGGAAAGGTGTGATCAGATTTGGAAAGACAGGAAAACTTGCACCTAGATATGTTGGACCAATCAAGATCGTCGAAAGAATTGGTAAGGTAGCCTACAGACTTGAGTTACCTCCTGAACTTGGAAATGTTCATCCAACCTTTCACGTGTCCAATCTCAAGAAGTGTTTAGCTGATGAGAACCTCCACATACCACTTGACGAAATTCGTATTGATAACACAATGCATTTTGTTGAGAAACCTGTGGAAATCATGGACCGTGAAGTCAAGTGGCTTAAACGCAAGCGCATCCCTCTTGTCAAAGTTTGCTGGGAATCTAAACATGGACCAGAGTTTACTTGAGAACGTGAAGATCAAATGAAGGCGAAATACCCACATCTTTTCTCACGAGTTTCCTCTAAATAAATTTCGGGACAAAATTTCCACAAGAAGGGGAGACTATGACACCCATGCTTGTAATCATTGTAAACAGTTTAGTTATCAATAAAACAATGTTACTTGATCCCAATGTTTGTTTATTTATGTTTGACATTTTGCATGTTTTGATTTTTGTTCAAATTCAAACTCTATATCACTTTCTGGAGAGTTTTACGCAAAACCGATGCGTAAACGTAATCATTTTAATGCGAAAAACACTTCGAAACACCAACATATGCTTAACATACCTTAAATAATCTTTACATAACTTAGAAATAAGTTTTGAAGGCTTTGGTATGGCAAAATCAAGTTTATTCGCTTAAAGGGACTAATTTCGACAAACTGCGAAAGTATGCCGATTCGCACTGTAACGAACATTTCAGAACATGATCATAAGTTAAAAACACCCTAAATATCCTTTACATAGCTTAGAAATAAGCTTTGAGGGGTTCGGTATGCTTAAATAAACTTTTTGGTAATTCAGGGACTAAAAGCTTCAAAAAGTGCATAAGTTTGCATTTTTGCGCATATCTTATGTTCTGAATACATCCGGACATCCAAAAATTTTTATAATCATTAAAATATTTTATTTTAGTGATTGGTATGCTAAAACTTCATTCATTTCGCAATTTGGATTGTTTTCGCGTCCGTGGAAGTCGTAATTAACCGAACAACGCAACCGTACAGTCGAACGAACTGACATCCATGTCATTTCTGAGCATATTTCAAGTTCCCTATGCCTTAACATCCTTATGGAGCTTAAAAAGGGTTTGACGAGTGTTAGAAGTGCCAAAACACGTCAATACGCGCACAGGGACCAAAACTGCCAGACTTAAAAAATGGCTGGTCTGCAAGGTCCTTACGGACCGTAAGGGACCCTATACGGTCCGTAAGCATGCCCCAGACAGCAGAAAATGGTTTCCAGCTTGATCCAGCTATTCCCCTTATGTGCAAATGGTTTTGGGCAATCTATGGGCTGGTTTAGAGGTGCCCATGGTTTTAGAAATCAGGGGGTACATGTGTATGGCTTAGATAGAAGCTCGGTTTTCAAGAAACGATCCTAACGGTTCTACGAAAACTATAAATACCCCCAAGATTTTCACTTCAAACTCACACTTGATCTGCCCAAATTCTCTAAGTTGAAGTCCTTGCACTTCATACCTGAGAATTTAAGATCAAAACCTCCATTCTTGGACCCGTTGTAAGTATTCTTTCATTCTTTTACGCGTTTTAAGCGTGAAAGTCAAACATTGTTTGACTTTCAGCTTTGACTAGTTTATGGTCAACACGAAGTTTGTTTGAACTTCGTAACGTGAGCGTAATCATGATGGTTATAGTCCGTTGTGCCTATACCTACTGATTACCACGTTATTTAGGCACAGTGGCGAGTTATAGTTTCGGTCAAAATGCGCGTTTATGCGTATTTTGCAACCAAACTATTCTTGGGTATCAAAACCGTTTGTTTTGATATCAAACCTGTTTTCAAACTTCGTTAAACATGTTTTAACATGTTTAGCTCGTCACTTTAGGTTTAGTGCTTATGTAGGGTCGTAAGGTAAGCGGTCTAAACAACCGCTTATACTTTCGAACCTGACCCGTTTGGTCGATCATTAGGATCCGACCAAACACATTAGGTGACCATAGTTGTATAGGGAATAACCTTTCGAGGTTATACCTTATGGTCACTTTGTTTAGTTAGTTGTATGATAGGTAGTTTATATGCCTTAGGAAAATGACCAAAATGACCTTTTTACGCATAAATTCCTTTTAAGCATATGTAACCTAAATTTTGACATCAAAACTTATTAAGCAACATCATTAGACACGTTAAGGCGTATATTACTTGTCATAGGACTAGTTAGGCGTTCCGAATGCATTTTACGCGAACGACGCGTTAAAGTAGCGTAAGCTACCTAAACAAGTCGTAATGGGTCGTAAGCACTTAGGATAGGTTCTGTTTTAGAATGTAGGCTTTGTTAAACCATATTACATGAGATCTTGTACTCATTTGGTTTACGAAACCTCATTCTATCTGATCCCCCGATTTAGGTCCGTTTATTAACGTAGTTACCTATATTAGGTGCCGTTTGACTCCGTGATCTTTCTAGCATTGCTTGGTGGTTATCCAAAGACTATTGAGCAATCTCAAGTGAGTACATAGACCCCCCCCCCTCTTTTTACATGTTTTCAAGGTGATTATGTGAGTACATAGTCCCCTCTTTTACTGTTTTTCAAACATTTTGGGGTGAAACACATGTACCTACTTGTTACTTTCGTGCTTTCCATGTTTTCATATCGTATGCTTGTTATGTTCATTAGTACACTTAGTACATTGTTTTACGTTACATTTTATGCTATGTATGTCCATTTAATGCATACTTAGTACATTGTTTTACATTACATTTTATGCTATGTATGTCCATTTAGTGCATACTTAGTACATTGTTTTACGTTGCATTTTCTGTTGCATATGTTTACTCAGCATATGGACACATTGTTTTACATTTCTACCTTGTATGTTCACTTAGCATACTAGGTACATTGTTTTCATAAAACATGCTTACATTTGGTATGACATTTGGTATGACATTTGGTTTGTTTAACGAACTAAAATACGTTCATTAACATTAGCTACGCCGCTCGGTAGTAAGTAGTGGTACCATAGGACTTGACAACTCCCATTCCTGATATCCTAGGTTAGTTTGGATATAAGGATTGACTGAATCCGAAAACATTTTTGATAACCTTTACTCTAAGGTTATCCTACAGTCTCAAGGCTTGAATGTATACATTTAACATTACCACATAAGTGTTTGTATCTGTATAGCATGCATTTTTACAAAACATATCTTTAGTTTAAACTGTGTTTTACATCAATTACATTGTTTTGTACATTTTTCTTATAGGGTTGAGTAAATACATTTATTCACTATACATACAATTTGTTTACATAATAACATTTTAACATTTGTTTGAACATTACATTATGGTGGTTTTTTGGGTAAGTGATTTACATAACGAGGCGACGTGTAATATGATAAAAGCATGGTGGATACGCTGCTGGTACTTCCTATATATAAGTGCTTTTATGGTATTACATATCGTAGCGTTATTTAAACCATTTCAGTTTAGACATATTACATTTACAACATATCTTCACATAAACATTGTTTTACAATCGACTTACTTTATACAAACTCATTCTTACTTAATTATTTAATTAAACATCTTTCTTTTATATACCATCAGATTTTCTTATTGCTTTTACAAGATTTATAAAAGAAAAACATTAAACGAGATTCATGACTAATTTTTATTAAACATTTCTTTAAACTTAAGTCATAAATCCTATTTTAACAAAACCGATGTATCTCACAGGAATTTTTATGCTGACGTACCTATTTTCACATGTGTTTTCAAGAGCTGTTGCATAGGATGGTCAAGATACACTTAGGCGGACCTGTGCCTTAGTGACATAAAACGAAGCTAGAACTAGTTTAATTATGTGATGTACTCTTTGTTTCAGTTGTTTAAGACAATGTGACACCTTTGTTTATAAATAAAACATAATTTTAATTACCATGGTTGTGAAGCAATAATTCTGTTACAACACTCCCCGACGTTTCCGCCGCGGTTTCGTTGTTTTACGCGGTCGGGGTATGACAGATGTGGTGAAATTTGTTTCGCAATCCTTCAAGGGCGAGGCCCTCGCATGGTGGAAAGCTATGATACAGTCCACGGGGAAGATTCCACTATACAATATGGGATGGTCCAAGTTTGTGGACATTATCAGGGAAACTTACTGTCCACAACATGAAGTAGATAAAGTGGATTCAGATTTTCTGACTCTCACCATGAAGAAGCTAGACTGTCGACAGTATGTCACCAACTTCAATTCATTGTCAAGGTTAGTACCCTATTTGATTAACCCAGAGTCTAAACGCATTGCGTGATTTATCGGTGGTTTAGCACCAGAAATTAAGGGTATGGTGAAGGCTTCCAAGCCTACCACTTATAGGTCAGCAGTGGACCTATCATTATCTCTCACCCTGGATGCGGTGAGACAGAAGTCGGTCAAGACTGAGACTGATGGGAAAAGAGAAAGGGAGGAGGATAACTCCAAAAAATCTAAAAAAAGGGCAAGTTCATGTTCAATAAGAACCAACGAGAGTCCAACGAAAAGCCTACGTGCAAGACCTGCAACAGAAGGCACTGGGGATAGTGTCGGACAGGCCAAAAGCCAACACAATGTGGCATCTACAAAAGAACTGGTCATCAGTCCCATGAATGTAGAGACTTAAAGAATGCGGTCTGCTTCAGCTGTGGCGAGAAGGGCCACATCAGGACTAACTGCCCTAAAGCTGCCAAAGAAGCTACAGCTAAGCCTGGAGAGGCTAAGAAAGGAATGCCTAAACTATTCAGATGAATACCAGAGAGGCAGTAAATGACAATAATGTTGTAACAGGTACATTCCTTATCAATAGTCAATAATATATTTGCTAGAGTCCTGTTTTGATTCAGGTACTAATAAGTCTTAAGTAGACCATAGGTTTATCAAACTTTTAAGTTTACCTATAAGAACTCTAGATATTACTTATGAGGTAGAACTTACCAATGGAACCATAGAAACCGCATCTTCTGTTCTTGATGGATGTTCCATATCCATTAAGAATCATTCTATTCCTATCTCTCTTCTGCCAATGAAATTGGCGGGGTTCGATGTAGTTTTGGGCATGGATTGGTTATCGTATAACCAAGCCCGCATTGCCTGTGATAAGAAACTCATCGAAGTTAAAACCCCTTCTTGTGAGATGATCACCATTCAAGGAGATATGCACTACGGATTACCTGAACATGTGTCTATACTCAAGGCATCAAAGTGCCTAAAGAGCGGATGTGTCACTTACATGGAATAGGTAATGTTAGATGAATCGAAACCAGAGATTAAAGATATCTCTTTCATCTTTAATTATCCCGATGTCTTCCCTAAAGAACTACGGGGCTTACCTTAGGAGTGGCAAGTGGAGTTTAGGATTGACATCCAACAAGGAGCTGCACCTGTTGCAAGAGCTCCATATCGGTTAGCACCGACGGAGATGAAAGAACTATGGACCCAACTTAATGAGCTTTTGGAAGAAGGCTTATATAGCCTAGCTCATCACCTTGGGAGCTCTGATATTGTTTGTTAAGGAAAAGGAAGGTTCAATGCGCTTGTGCATTTGTTGGTGCATACGTCTGTCGACTTCGTCTTGTATCGAGTCTTGTAATAGAATTGTTAGATCAGGGCATGTAGTACAAGAATACTAGGGTTTGTGTGTGAGAGGCTAATTTCGCATGAAATAGTAAGTCTTGCTATTTCGCTTGAAATGAACAGTTGTAATTTCGCACGAAATTACAATTGCTTATTCCGTGCGAAATTACAACCCTATAAATACCCTTGTTGCCATCTCATTTGTAAGGTTCATGTTTTCCGGTACCGAAGTGCTGCCGACGTGTCTACTGATCTGTAAACGTGTTAAATCAATAATACAAGACAATTAAGTGTGAATCAAGGTGTTACAAAGTATAATCAATGAATTCCGCCCCTGATTAGACCGAGAACTCTTCTGATAGACTCGTTTGGGTCACAGAACAATCCTACAAGTGGTATCAGAGCTCAGGAGGAAGAGTTCTAACCAATTCGGCTTAAAAATCTTACTTCTACACCTTCTTTTCAAAATAAAACAATTTTTAACGGTCAAAATGACTTGATTTTCACACATTGTGTGCGAAACAGTGTTTTATTGAATCCTTGAAAGAATTGGATCTTAATTCGATCTAAAACTGATAAAATTGGCTATTTCGCTTGAAAAACAGATCGGTCATGATGATGTCAGCGGTATTTCGCACGAAATTAGCAATTGATTTCGCTTGAAATTGCTATTTCGCTTGAAAAATACTTGATTTCACACGAAATCAGGTTATTTTGCACCAAGGTGTTATTTCGCTTGACTAATTTCGCACGAAATTAGTAATTTCATTTGAGTTGGTATTTCGTGTGAACAGTATTTCGTTTGAACAGTCTATTTCGCTTGAAAGTGGTTATTTCGTTTGAAATCTGATTTCGTTTGAAGTTGTCTTGAAGGTTATTTCGCACCAGATTGTAATTTCGCACCAAAGTTATTTCGTTTGGGATTTGATTTCGTTTGAACTTGTGATTTAAAAAAAAATTAATTTACCGAAACATGGAAGAGGAATTCTACAATGCGTTTGCTACACCGGTTGCTCCAGTCACGGCTGCTAAAACTCTGTACAGTGAAAATGAGACGGGAACTTATCAAAAGCCGCCAAAGCTTATGTACATCGAAGATTTTAGAGGGTGGCAAAATAGATTTGAAAACTGGGTGCAAGCTTATAAGTTTGGCGCATGGTGTTCATTAGAGAAAGATTACGAGAAACCTAAAAATGAACGTAGGCTTGAAAAAGCTTTTTGTGATTTTTCAGAGATTGAAAAATTGAAGTATACAAGTGAAAAGATGATGATTAGTATTCTTCAACAAGCAGTTAAAGAAGATATCTTTGTTTTACTCCAACATGAGGGTACTGCTAGATCGATTTGGACAGCGTTAATTCTAAAGTTTAAAGGAAGTGCAGATATGATCAAGAACAAAAAGGCATTATTGAAGAAATCATTTGATATGTTTGTAGCTTTAGAAGGTGAAACAACAAAAAAGGCCATTGATAGATATTGTCATTTGGTTTTGGAAATGGGAAGATTGGAAATAAAGAAAGACGACGATGAATGGCTTGATAAACTAGCTGATGCATTACCACAGCAGAAATGGGGAACTTATTTGTTGATCCTAAAACACATGAGAAAATCTGAAAATATGAATCTGGCACAATTTATTCAGAAGATTGAAGAGCATGAGTTGGATATCCAGAAAACTGCTATCATGTCTAATCCAAATGCTCAACAAGATGTGAGTTTATACTACAGAGAAAACAAATTTGAAGTTACTCCAAGCCCAAAGATTCAAACTGGTTTCAGTGTTGATAGTTCTTCTGGAACAAAGGGAAGTACTGTGACTCAAAGTGGTGGATCTTCGTCATCATATTCAAGCTTTGATCCAAATTTTACAACCCCAAGTCCTCAACAAAAGAATTCTACAAATCTGCAGTGCAATGTTACCTTGAACATTCAAAATGATCAAAATCTTTCTCCGGAAATAGCTAAGCAACACATGGCATAACTCGTTGCTATGTTGGAATCATATGAAAGTTTGATTGCTGGCAGAATTGGAAATCCGATGCTTACCAAAGAGGATTATGACCAAATTGATGCGGAAGAACTTGAGTTGATGGACATCAAGTGGTGTCTAGCCAGTGCAGTTAGAAGAACAGAAAAATTTACACAAGTCACCGGAAGAGATGATTTTCGAGAAATGAGTGCATCTCCGATAGGGTTTGACAAATAAAAGGTCACTTGTTTTCGTTGCAAAGAAAAAGGTCATTTTAAGCGTGAGTGCAAAAACAAAGAAGCAAATGGAAGACAAGATCAGTCTGGAAAAAACAATTATTATCAAAAATCAATTTTTCATCAGATTGCTCAACAACCACAAACAGCACATGCATGTACCATTGAAGAGAAAAGAGCTTGTTATGGTATAATTGACCAAGATGATGAAAAGGTTGCAGAGGGATTTAGCTGGGATAAATACATTCCACTGGGTTCAGGAGTTGTTGCTAGAATCTTTGAAGAACAAGGAGTCAAAAGAACAAAGATCTTTAGATCATCAGAGAGTGATGATGATACGGATGACGAGGAAGAGTACATTAATAATGCAAGAAAAAGTTTAGACTCATTTAGTTTTAATTTGTTTTTTGAAGATAAGACTGAGATGTTGAATGAGAAGAAGGCTGCTAGATTGAAGAGAGAGTTGGAAGAAAAAAGAATTGCTGAAGAAAAAGAAAAACTGGAAGCCGAGAAAGCTGAAGTTACAGAAATTTCAACAAAGAAAGTTGAAGATGAAGAGTGTGAGATAAAAATAGAAGTTGATGAAGAAAAGATTGTTGAGATCGAAAAGATAGTCGAAGTTGAAAAACTCGTCGAAGTAGAGAAAGTCGTCGAGGTTGAAAAGATTGTTGAAGTTGAGAAAATTACTGAAGTTGAGAAGGTTGTTGAGGTTGAAAAGATAGTTGAGGTCATTAAACCTTGTCTGAAATGTTTGGAGTCTTGCAAAGATTGTGATTAGAAGGATAAGAAGATCGTTGAATTAGAAAAGCTAAAAGAGAATTTGTTGTCTGATGTGAAGTATGTAAAAGAATCATATGATGTGCTGAACAGAACAGTAAATGGTCTGAAAAAGACAAATTCAGAAGTTGAGATTGCTATGACAAAAATGAGCTCAACATTAATGTCAAAGCAGAAGGTTATCAATGAGTATATTGAAGATTGTGCAAAACTGAAGCAGGAGTTGGAACTCGAAAAGATAGAAAGTGAAAGAATCAAAATATTGTTGTTGAGTTATACAACTTGTGATTATTTGATTGATCGAGTTTATCCTACTGTTGCAGGTCTTGAAGCTTTTCAAGAACAAAAGAAAGAAGAAACGGATACTGGTAAGAAACAAAGTGCTAAGTATAACAAGTGTCCGCCCCCGATCTATGAAAGTTATTCTCCCGGAAAGCCAAATGAGGAACAATTAAAAAATGCGCCCAACATAAAGTTAAAGTCTGAAATCATTGATAAGTTACCAGACAATATTGATGTCACATTCACAGCGTCTGACACTGATCATGAGTCTGAGTTGTTAAAGAAAGTGGTCGATCAGGTGTTGGATATGGATGAAGAGTCAAAGTAGGAGTCAAAATCTGAAAGTTCGAGTTCATCAGAAAAGAGTCCGAATTCGCCGGTTAAATGGGTTTACAATAAAGAATTCCTGTTATCAAAATCTAATTTGAATGACGGACCAATCAAAGTGGCATATACTTTAAATGATTCAGACAAATTATATTCTGATAAGGAATTTCCAGTAAGAAGTTTCAAATCTGAAATGATCAAACAGGTTTTCAAATTAACAGAAATTAATATTTCTGAAATAAAAGATTTAAATCTTCATGAAAAACCTAAAACGTACACTTCAAGAGTTCAACAGAGATTGAACAAGAAAACAGGTTACGGTTCTGGTTCAGGTTTTCAAAAGAAACCAAATCATAACAGTAATTTCAAAAAGAAAGGTCTTGGTTTTAGTTCTTCAGAAAATTATAAAAATGAAAAAAATTATAAACCAAAAACAAAATTTGTTGCAGGAGGAAGTTCAGAAGAAGAACAGAAGAAACCTTTCTGGAGACAATCGAATCAAGAATTTCTTGCTGAAAGGAAGAAGAATATGAAGGAATTTGTTCAAAGAGTTGACAGAAGAAAATGTTTCAAATGTCACCAAATTGGACATATTGCTTGGAACTGTCAACAATACAACAACACACAACAGGGAGTTTCTGTTAACTCAAAATTGAAAGAAAAATGTGTTAATGAAAAGAAACAACCAACTGAGAAATATAAGGTGTTTGAAAATTCGACTTTCGAAACTGGTGAAGTTTCGAAACGTTTTTACAAAAGAAAAGTCGATTTAAACAAACAAAAACGGGTTATCAAAAGTTCAGATGAAAGTTCTAGTGATGAATCTTATTCCATAAAATCAGAGGAGCTATTTGTTGAGAAAAAGAATGAGAATTCCGTTCCTGAGTTGAACGATGAAAATTTTCCACCATTACGGGTAGAAAATCTGAAATCAAAAGGTAGGTTTGAGATTTCAGATCAATTCTTCTCTGGTAAAGAAGAATTTGATGCTGAAAAGGCTTTTAATGGGAAAGTTAAACATATTTTTGAAAAGATGGTAGATGGGAAAGTGAAAAGTGCAAAAGATTTTTACAGATCAAAAGGAGGTTGGAATAGTGTTGAATCAAAATCACCCAAGGTTGGTCAGGGTTGGGTGACTGCATTTTCTACTTAAAATTCTGACTTGCCGGAGCTCCCAAGTGGGTAATTGTGGAGCATGAATCGGCATCATTCTTGAAATATTGTTTTTGTGAAACATTTAAAATTGTTAAAATTCTACAGGTTGTAGACTTGCCAGAGCTCCCAAGTTGGTAATCGTGGAGCATGAATTGGCATCTTTCTTACAAGTGGAAAATGTTTTTGTGAAAAATATTCAAGTGTTAAATTTTACAAGTGGTTGAAAGAACAATGTGATGAAACCCCAACAAAACTAATTTTCTGGAAAAACCATTTTGATTAAAACAAACTTAAGTGTTTTGAAATCATAATGGGAAAATAGTTTGTTGTAAGGGGGAGTTCTGATTGTTTATGCCAAGTGGATGGCGAATTGAAGCTTGGAAATCAATTGTCACTTTATTTGTACACTTTGTTTTCAAATTTCTTTAAATAATTTTGAATTTTAGGGGGAGTAAGAAATTTATGAAAATCCAAAAACATTAGAAAATTTGAAAATGCCAAAAACATGATAAAATAAAAAATTGAGTTTTATTGAGAAAAGAGGAAATGATAGTACATCAGTGGATTATCACAGCACGCTAAAGAATTGGAAAGTCAAAATGTGATAAATGGTCTCACTGATGATGTGCCAGTAGGTTTTTGCACATTTAATAGATTGTGTCGAGATATAAACCTAAATTTCAAACTTGCTTATATCGTGGGGAACATCTCTCGGATATATGGGTAACCCCTGAAATCTTGTTTGAAAGGTCCCTCTTTCTGAGATACTAGGTCTTTATTAGGGCTGGCAATTTTACACGAATACACGACACGAACTTACACGAAGTTAACAGGTATCGTGTATGGACTTAACAGGTATCGTGTACCAAACAGGTAGACACGAGATTACCTGTTAATTTTCGTGTATAAACAGGTTAAATACCTGTTTACCTGTTAATACTCGTTAGTACACGATAAGAAATTAAATTAGATAAAACTCATCAGCCATGTGTGTGTGGGTTCCTTAATTTCTTTCTATTTTCATTCCTCATTCAATGCAAAAAAAAAAAAAAACCCTAAACTCCCTCTATAACTCTCAGATAGCATGTCGTGTTCATGTTTTTGTTCGTGTTAACAGGTATTAACAGGTAATTTTCATGTATAACAGTCGAGCAGTTGTGTTAACAGGTATTAACAGGTAATTTTCGTGTATATCGTGTCGTGTTCGTGTTCGTGTTCGTGCTTGAAAAAAAGGACACGATAAGTTATCGTGTCGTGTTCGTGTATGGGATTTCGTGTATCGTGTCTTATCGTGTACGGGTATACACGATATGACAGCCCTAGTCTTTATACTCAGTGATATCTGGGGTATTATCCCGGGACTTCTGATTTTGCGGAAGCAATGGCCTAGTCCCCGTATAATACTTTCTGCTTGCTTTAAATATAGCACCACCCTCAGTACAAAAAATGATGAAACATTGCAAAATGCTAATCATGTGATGTTGAAGAAAAGATTCTCTAAAGGGAACACACCAAAAGTCGAAGCCATCATCTCTCTGATTTTGCGGAAGCAATAGCCTGAGCTCTCATGGCCCTCGCAATTAACCCTTTACAGATATCATCTAGGTATACTCACCTGTAAGACTGAATATTGGGATCTGGATACGGGAGTATATTCTGAGGTGGGACACGCGAATAAGTTTAAGTCTCAAAAACATTAATCTCGTATCTCGAAACAGTTGAACTTTGTGTGAGAATTTAAGTGGATCAGTATACTGACAATCTAAGTGAATCGTTTAGAACTTAAAATGTTTAAAGCTTAATGGTGTTGGTGATTGGTCTCAAAAACTGATATGATCCTCTTACACAAACTCACAAAAATATTGTATGTAAATATTTTTTTTCTGCATTTTCTTACAAATTTAAAAATTTCAAAAAGATTTTTGGAGTGTTTTAGCATAAATTTAAAAAAAAAATCAAAAAGATTTTAAGATAACTGATGTTGAAAAGCTGATTTTCAAAATTCCGAGTGCTAGACATGATGAACAGGTTTGGGAGAGTGTGTTTGAAATGTTTTTCCTACATGTGATCATCAGAAATTAAAATTGTTATATCAATAATTGACGGTTTGAGCTAGATTCTTCAAGTGGTAATCAAAGTATAAATTTGTTAAATTTTACATTTGTGAACTTATGTTTTGGGTAGAGTCTGTACAGGTTTGTCAGGTTTCGAATTATGAGCAGAAGTTGTGTCAGGTTTCAATCCTGAACCTGTGATCTTGTGAAAGCTATACTACAATCCCAGCACAACTTAAGGGGGAGTTGGTTAGCAGAAAGAAGTCGCAAGAGCCAGAGGTTGATCCTGAATCTGATCAAGAGAATGTGAAGATATTTAAAGTGAGATAATAGCCAGGTGTAGATCCTGGAGATGAAAAGAAGAGAGGATAGAGGATGCTTACTCTGTCAGATACTTTGAAAGAGAATGAAGTATGTTCTAGTCTGAAGATTGTAAGATCAACATCCGAGGGGGAGTTTGAATGATAAAGAGCCCGAAGACTGATCAAGGCTGAAGATTGTGAAGACTCGACACTGAAGACTCGTCAACATCTGAGGGGGAGTCTGTTGGTGCATGCGTCTGTCGACTTCGTCTTATATCGAGTCTTATTCTAGAATTGTTAGATCAGGGCACGTAGTATGAGAAAATAGGTTTTGTGTGTGGATGGTTAATTTCGCACGAAATAGCAAGTCTTGCTATTTCGCTTTAAATGAACAGTTTTAATTTCGCACAAAATTACAATTGCTTATTCCGTACGAAATTACCAAGTCTATATATACGCTTGCTGAGAGTTCATTTGTAACGTTCGTGTTTCCGGTACCGAAGTGCTGCCGACGTGTCTACTGATCTGTAAACGTGTTAAATCAATAATACAAGACAATTAAGTGTCAATCAAGGTGTTACAAAGTCTAATCATTGAATTCCGCCTCTAATTAGACCGAGAACTCTTCTGATAGACTCGTTTGGGTCACAGAACGATCCTACAGCATTGATTACCGCGAGCTGAACTATGTAACGATCAAGAATCGTTATCCGCTGCCCAGGATCGAGGAGTTGTTAGACCAATTGCAAGGGGCTAGTTACTTCTTTAAGATCGATTTGGGTGGTAGTTGGAATGACCATCTCACCCTAATTAAAATTCTCCTATACTAATAGTTATTATACAAGCACCAAGGCTACTCCTTTTGAGACTTATGTGGCAAGAGATGTTGAATGCCCGTTTGTTGGGCAGAAGTTAGGGAAGCCCAACTAACAGGACCAGAGGTTTTCCTGGAAGCCACGGATAAGATAATACAAATCGGTGATCGTCTCAAAGCTGCCAGAGATAGGCAGAAGAGCTATGCTAACAAGAGGCACAAACCTCTTAAGTTCCAAGTAGGGGACAAGGTTTTACTGAAGATATCACCCTGGAAAGGTGTGATGTGCTTCGGTAAGAAGGGCAAGTTGAGCCCTAGATATATTGGACCATTCAAGATAATCGAATGTGTTAGGTCTGTAGCCTACAAACTAAACTTACCTGAGGAGCTCAGTGGAATTCACAATGTGTTCCACATCTGCAATTTAAAGAAATGTCTAGCCGATGAGTCGCTAGCAATGTCACATGAAGATGTGCAGATTGATGAAAACCTACGGTTTGTTGAGAAACAGGTTTTGATCCAGGATCGACAGGTTAAGAAGCTCTGGCGGAAGTACATACCAATTGTAAAGGTCAAATGGGATACCCGTAGAGGCCCTGAGTATACATGGGAGGTCGAGTCCACTATGCGACAGAAGTACCCCCATCATTTTGAGTAAATCTCGAGGTCGAGATTTCTTTTAAGGGGGTGAGGATATAACACCTCGTGAAATCGTGTCCAATAATGTATTGACACGTGTCCCTAATCCTAATTATGCCTAATGTTGGCTAGGAGCGACTATTTTTTCCAAATGATGAAAGTACGAATATGGAGGGACAAAATGTGTCAACATGCTTAAACTATGCCTCTTAGTGACCTCTTACGGTGTCCATATTCTCAAATGAGCCACTTGTTGTATGAGAGGAACCGTTTGTGATTTTAATTGAATGTTTGTTATTTGCAGGACTAAAGGCGTCAACAAGTTAATTTATACCTCTGAGTGACCCTTTAAACGAACCGGGAACTTTTGATGTTCAGTCATATTCTCGGGTGTATCAAATATTGACTTTGAGGGGCTATTCATGCCATTTATGAAAATATATAAGAGTTTTAAGGCTAAGGGACCAAAGCTGCCAAACTAACAAAGTTAATTTAGGCTACGGCGGGGTGCCACAGATTTAGCCTTGTTTGTCGCGGATAGCCATACCCTCACCAGCTCGAAATTTTTGCTTGGTGGCCACTCCAAGCTGCCATATACCTCACAAACAATACCATGGGCTGAATGCTTGTGTTAGACATGTTATGGGACACTTGTATGCATCTCCTAAGCTCTAATCACACCTGGAATGATCACAATGATCCTCCAATTGCTATAAATGGTTGCCATGTTCTCTCTTTTGAACTTGCACCTTCTTCTTTCAATCTCCTCTCATCTCCTGGAGATTCCCAGCTATTGAGAGCTTCCATTTGAGTTCTATTTCATCAGTGGATCACTTGTAAGTATTCCCTTCTTTTGCTTTTTCATTTTGTAGGATTTTAAAGCCAAAAGTCAAGCGTTTTCAATAAACACTTTGACTTTTGGTTTTGACCTTAATGGTCCAGCCATTGTTTGAGGCAAACATGGCTATGTGATCGTAACTAGGTAGGTGTTATTACCTTAAAAGGGCACCTCCTAAAAATCACGTTTACTTGGTCAATTGATAGGTCAAAGTTATTAATATTAAAAAGTCAAACAGGTCAGTTTTTGAAATAATCATAATCTGAGATTTTAGGTGTTCTAAAATATGTTTTAACACTTAAACAACTTGGTAATAATTATTAGAACATGTGTAAACATGTTCGGCTCGTCAATTCATGTATTAAGGTCGGTTCGCAACCGAAAGTTGCAAAAGTTTGACATCTGCTTTGACTTTCGATTCTGACCCGAATTATATTAGTTGCAAATGATTTAAGGTCCCATTATGATCATAATATAATGTAGTATAACCCTCTGAGGATATATTACATGATCATAATAGTAATCTAAGTTTTATGCAAGTTTTCGTTATTATGCCAAACTTTGATTAATTTGCCTTTTTTATTAAAAACAAGGTTTTAATCACTAATGAACTTGCAAATGACTTATGTACAGATATGTTAAAATATTTAACATATATTGATGTTAATAAACTGACCATAAACTGAGTTTTCATAAGAAATCGTAAATTATGTTTTAAGTTGACCAAAATGCCCTTTTGGCACCTAAAATGGTTTAAACATAATTTATCTTATCAAACTCAATACCTAATGATGTAATATCATAACTTGGATATTTTGGGATATCAAATCAATTTATAATCTGAGTTTATGTATAAGTTCTATTATTAAGTTATTAAATGACGTAAATGCCCTTTTGGCACGTAACAAGGTTTTAAATCATAATTTTTATACAAAACCTTTTACCTACTGTTATGATATGTTAAATAACATATTTTAACAGTATAAACCAGTCATAACTGCTGTTTTAATATAAGATCAGAATTTACGTCATATAACGACTTAAACGCCCTTTTGGCGCATAATGTGGTTTTAAACTATATTTATCAACCAAGACTTGTTATCTACTGATTTTATAATTTATTTAAAATATTTTTACAGTAAGTACATGTTATAAATTCAGATTACCAAATAAGCTTTCGAACTATGTGTGAAATGACCAAAATGCCCCTATGGTGCATAGTTTGGTCTTAAACTATAAAACACACATACGTTTGATATCTTACTGATATTATATCACAAATAAAGTATTTTTCCAGAATGTTTATGGTCATAACATCAGTTTGTATGCAAGTTCCTTTTATACATCGATAAATGACTAAAACGCCCTTATAAGGTATAGTTTAATTTTAAAACCTTAACGGGCATTCAAGTTGATATACTACTAATATTATAACTTGTTTAAAGTATATTAGAATATAGGACTTGTTCACGACTTATCCGGTTACCCGTTATCGCTTATACGAGTACGGTTAGACTTATGTAACTACTTTACATAAGTTTACCGAAACGGGTTTAACCTTATCCTTGTTATCTCAATTTCCAGAATGTTAATTATTTACCTATATTATACCAGTCTTAGTACTTGTTGGGTTTAAACTACATTCTATTCTGGTCATCGCTTAATCAAGCGTATCGTACCGTTTTCAATATTTTAAGCTAGCCGGTCTAAGTCTATGACTTGAGTAAGACCCATTAGCATTCTAATTGTTTATTGATACCATCATTATAGACTAGAGCCTTTCAGTAAATTGCTACCTACACTTCCCAATTGATTAAACTTTTGAGTTATTTATAAAACTTGCATTTATAAGACAAGTAATAGCTCAGGTAATTACTCTTAACCTATTTTCCCTATACGGGCTTAGGATACGGTATATTATTACCGCATGGTCGGGTATGAGATCAAAGACCAATGTGTCAGGAATTCAAATAACCCGTTTTAATTCGTATTGCTTGACTTAAACATTAGGGTTTAATGTGACCGTGTCATGGATATCCTCGGCTCATCTAATTGTAAGTGGCGACGACCTAAGCGCAGGGTGTAGGCATACACCTGACAGACAGTAACGCACTATTAAAATGATTTTATAACCCAATATGGGTTTTGCTCAATATGGATATTCCCAATAAGGGAATAAGTGGTGTGTCGGTTAATCACGTCTCGACGTTGTTACCAGGTCCCATATGTATTGTCAAGCATTTGTAAAACTGATAACATGAGATATAGTTTGTCCCAAGTTATTTATGAAAATTTTATGTACCATTGTGTACATGAAAAGAATTTTGAAAATGTTTTCAAAATGTGTTAGTTGATTATATTTACCAATGTAAACTAACGTATTTTCAGAAGACTAAATGACAGGTGAAAATACGTAAATAGGCTGGAAGTTGCTCGGTAGTGCTAGAAGATGAATTTACAACTCCTTTGCATAAAGCCTAGTAGTCTGATGTTCTCTCTTTTGTAGATGTATTGATCCGCCTTTGGATTCTATTACAAACAAGTCTGTATATTTGTTTTTAACAATCGGACGCATACATTTGTAATAAAACTTTATATTCCTAGACTTTCGATGTGCTTTCTGTGATTATTTGACTATGACGATACTAATCTTACGTCATGATACTCCCCATCTGGGCCCACCAGGATTGTGTTTGAAATATCAGGGTGTGACACCCAAACAGTCTCCAAGACTCAGAATAATTTAACCCCACCTCGCTTCCACACTTGCCAAGTTGGGAATGACACACCCAGGTTATCCTTATTCCGCTGTTTGGTATATGTGTATTTATTTTTTTCTGTTATAATCATTATTGATGACCAGCCGGTTTGTTAACTATGTTAATAGACTTTGAGCTTTGATGAATCATCGAATGAGGTGTTTATACCTCCACACATAACTTCCATGAAATCTCTGATCTACTTGACTATTAATAGTATATGATATAATATAATAAAACATAACCGAAATCTGAACGTTAACCGGTTAATAGTTAAAGTATCAGAACCAGGCCCCTTCTCACGAACAGGCCATTCGCATTACTGGGAAACTCCCACTCGCACGAACTGAATCTACTCGCAAAAACAGACACCTGCTCGCATGAATGGAACTCCCATTCGTACGAACAGTGTCGTGAACTTCGGTTAACTTTTATCTTCGTTCTATGTTCGTCATTTCTAATTCTAATGGGCAAATCAGGACCTATGAAATCAAAGAAACTTAGTGTCGAGGGAAGTGCATAGATGAGATATATTTTCATATATATACTTTTTATGCATTAACTCAAATCCGAATCCTCCATTCCATTCCAAATGACTCACATCTCCATTTATCCCATGTGGGGTAACCTCGGTGTTCCAACCTTCAACTCATCAACTCGCGGAATTAGCGAAGGAAGCTTTGCAAAACCGTGAGTATACTCGACACTCTTTTTACGTTTTACACTTTTGGGTGCAACTTGTTTACATTATCAAAACTCATACAATCACTCATACTTTATGTAATCACAAACAAACAATCATTCATACATGCTTAATATGTTATACTTTAGTTCGTTGTGCTGGAACATTCTTATGTGGTATACTTGTCATTATGTTCGTACAAGCCTCCCTTAACATGTATAGCGCTATAGGAGTAACGCACCGCCCGTATTCTTGAGGTCATGTGAAGTTTAAATAGAACGGTCCTATCGTTGCTACGATAGGATTACGCTACCAGTAATCTTTGGGTTTACACGTATAGTTGCATGCCAGTCATACATTAATTTTAGATAACAAATTTTGCCATGTTGATTGTTTAAACCTTTTATACTATGCTATTATTCAAACTTGTAGATTCGCCAATATGGTTTGTATTGAACTGTACTTTGAACATGTTGTAGGAACTTGATGACGTTGATGATGATAAAATCTAGTAGGACGGACTAGAAACTCACCCTAGAAATTAGACTTGTTGTTATATTTTGTTTTATGTACTTGTTGTATTGTTTCATGAACTTGTTGTACTTTGATTTCTCGTGTTGTACTTGACAATTATTCTCTGAAATGAAATTCGGTTTTGTTTAATTATTGTCGCAAATAGTGTTATGAAGTCTCGAGCAATCTCTTCCTCATTCTGCCCCGATATTTTCACCATCAGTTGGGATGTGACTGATTGGTATCAGAGCCATAACTATAGAGAATTAGGCTGAATTTCCATGATTTGACCTAGTCTATAGTTTAAGTGTCTAAAACTTCACCATTCTTGATTCTTGCTTAAAAAATATATTCTTCCTACTTTGCTTCTATTTATTCATTTTTTCTTAAATTATACATACGTCTTTCCTAAGACGTTACACAATACACACTTGAAGACATGAAGACACTCGTATTATACAAGCGAGAAGACTTCACCAAAATACGCGTGAAACCCTCACTTTGGTGAACGACTCTCAATCCGCGTTACTCGATTTTCCATGAAATTTCGCCATCAAGTTAGGAGTTAAAATCCACATCTTGTTGGAAAATTTACTTGTTTCTTAAGTTTGATAGGTCGACACTATATAATATATAAATAGCAACGTAGTCCTAAGGTAACAATTTATAAAAATAAAGAATATTGTTTTTAAAACAATGGCTTTAAAAGAAGTGAACATTTTCAGAAGAGTTATTATCAAGCCCTTATCTATATGCATGATGCCTTTGGGTGACTGGTCCTTTCTAGGACAATGATGCGCCTTCGGGTGACTAAGTCAGTAGGGATTGCTCAATCTATAAGAAGATGCCATGGTCACGACTATGGTAGGTGATGACGTTATCGAACGGTCCTCTTGGGCACAAAATGAAAGAAGGTTAATACATATTTTAGTGTGTAACAACTTGTAAACCAGAAGGGAATTTCTTTATGAGAATCTAAGTAGTTATGGCTAATCTATTAAAATAATTGTATGTCATTTTTTCGTATGATGATCAAACGTTTCGCTTTTATAAATAAAACTAGAATTCACTCAGTGTCGCTCACTTTTGCATGTACATTAGACTTGTGTTGGTATGAGGAGGATGGATGGATGCTTACTGGGATTGAAGGGCAATCGGATGAAGACTAGCATCTAAGTTTGAAAGAATCTTACTTTATTTGTAATGATGTGCTAAGCCAAAATTTTGTTACTTTGGATGTATTAAATTTCTGCAACATAATTTATGGTTGAGTTTGAAATTTAAGAACTGCATATTCATGAGTAAATCCGATACGTCAGGTCTCCGAGAAATGGTGCCTTACAAGTTGGTATTAGAGCAATAGTTTGTGAGATTTAGATATTCCCCAGTGTTTAGACTTAAACTAAAATGGGACTTAAGTGAAAGATGCCAATACGAGTTGCCCAAAGAAGAGAAAACTGTGGTAAAGGTAAGCAAATGGTGAAGTATAGGTTGCCCTAGACTTGTATATAGAGGGAATGGAATGGACAATGATATTTACGAGAGGAACTATTTAGAACTCAAAGGCGGGTGGTAGTCAATTGTAGATGGCCAGTCGGAGCGGTCCCCGAGAATTCTCAAAAAAAATGTATGTATTGGGCGACATAAAAAACTTAGGCCAAAATTGTGGTTAAGGTGAAACGAATTACAAAACTAACATATTCGTGCTAGAGCAAGGACTTGAGCTAGAGACCTCTACAATATCTTGAACATTTAAAAAAAGTTAACTTTGTTTAGGAAATACTTTTAAAAATTCAACATTTTATTGTTACTTAACTTGCGTAATATGAATTATATCATTTTTATAAAAGAAGCATTTACAGGCTTATAAGTCATATCGTTTTTATTATTAAACTCATGTAATACACGGGTCTATAACCTATATACATTATATAGGTTTAAATCTCATAAAATTTGAGATTTGTTTTTTTTTTCATAAGGTTGTTGTCACAAAATTATTTACCCATCTTATTTAATTACCAAATGGGTGATGTAGAAAGTATTTACCAAAAGGGTTAAAATCTTATATTCTTTTATTTAAAAAAATGTGAATTAGAGAATTCGTCAAGTGTTTTCTGGCAACAAGGAATGACTCCAGGATCCGATTTAAGCACCCACACATTACTAGCTTCCTTTCCTCTTTAATACCATAAAATTTTGTATGGTTTAACCATGTTAAATGTTTGAATTGCTTCCTCTCTTTTAAATAAGAAACGCTTAAGTTCAACAATTTTGGTCTCGGATAACTTCTTTCAAGAAATGGCTCTTCAATACAAGGTCAACCAATAGTAGTTAAGCGGCTAGTTCGAGGTTCTCTAAGGAATACTAACGTTCGACAACCACATTGGCCTCTCGTCTTCACATCGAGACGTGGCCCTAAGTCTTCACAGTCTTGGTCTTCATTTTCTTGGTCTTCATTTCGTTAGCCAAGGACAGAGTTTAGGCAACGGAAACAACAATGGTAACATGGGATTCACTAAGTTTAAAGTAGACATATTATCATATATGATGGATGTTCAGTTCTTATCGACGTCGTCGTTCATGATTCCACTTTGTTTACACTGACATCGGAATTCACCAACAACAGCCACATCCTTTCAACTACCAGAATCAGAATTCACTTGCATTTTTTGTTAGGCATGTGGGTTCTGATTTTTTTTGGTCGGAATCTCATCGGAGAGATTTGAGGCAGTAGTTGGTAACTGAGACCAGTCACGTCATCAGTGGTAAGGAACCCAAACCGGACACTCTTGTAACACCCGCATTTCTCTACAACGGAAACGAGATTGGGTGTGAGTTATCCCTAGGAAGTCTCTTAAAGGAAACCAGTTTGACGTTGGGTTAGTAAGCTAAAGGTGCATTTAGGCCCAAAGAGGAAAGACTTTGGCCCTAAGCCTTACTACATATAGAAGAAAATGGAAACCCTAGCCATAATCAGCATCTTCATCAAAGGTTCTAAAGAGAGAAAGTAGGCGGAGCTTGATTCAAATTGTGTTTTTGGAAGATTTTAAGCTTGAAGGTTGATTATCCTTGATTCGTAATCATCCCAGTAAGAAACTCGTGGAGATTCAGAACAGGGAACATTCAAGTTATCCTAGGCACGGTAGTACATGGTTATTGACTGCGTACATGTGAGTTCTCGATCTCTTTTAAAGACTACTTTTGGAGATATTGTGCATACGTATAATTGGTTGTAGGAGATTCTTGCTAAACATTGGTCAAGAGCATTTTGCAATGGTATGTTCATTTTAATGCTACTATTATTAACAGTTCTCATGTTTGACTTATCTTGTTATTGACATAATGCAGAGATGCCAAATTTTGATGTCTTGTTGAACAACTTATGTTAGGTGTTCAACAAACAGTTAGTCACTTATAGGGACAGGCTAATCATTACCTATCTTGATTTCCTTTGGGAATACATCATGAAGAGGATAGTAGTTATTCATAGGATGATTACCAAGTCACCAAGACCCTTAACTCCAAAGGTAACTGTGATTTTTGACAAGATCAAAAATAACACTGCAAATTACTCAGCTAATGGCGTGGAAATGGAAAGTATGAAGTAAGT
Organism: Helianthus tuberosus; assembly: GCA_030545235.1. NCBI lineage: Eukaryota > Viridiplantae > Streptophyta > Magnoliopsida > Asterales > Asteraceae > Helianthus > Helianthus tuberosus. Next base: position 59,375,838 of record CM060436.1, read on the forward strand.
GGTTCTTTACTCAAATAATCAAATTAACTTGGTTATTTTGTCGTTGCATGTTAGTGGTCTTGAACTTGAAAAGGGTTGTGAATCTTGTTGAAAGGACTTATGAATGAAAAAGGTTTCAGCTAATTGGAATGCCATTTAGGCATGCAGTTGCTTGTATCTGGAACATGACATTGAATGGACAGGGTAACGGTGTACCAATGGAATGGGTGGATAAGGCCAATTGGCTCATGGAAAGAAGTCTATGCACACACCATAGAGCCACTCAATGGTATGGATTTATGGCCTACAAGTTAACACCCAACTACATTAACAACCCCAAGTATCATAAGCCTAGTGGGAGTCCCAAGAGGAAAAGAAAGAAATCTATTGTGGAGTTGGAGGAAGTAAGCTAGGTGATTGAAAAAAGTTGATAATCCGCCAAAAAGGGTATACTGTAACTTATCTTAGCTGTGGTGAAACAGGCAACAACAGAAGGACCTACACTGCAAAAAAGGGTGGACAAGATGCTGGTGAACAAGATGGTGGTAAAGCTGGATTGGCTACTGATGCTGGATAACCTGCTGATGGTAATGTTAAGGTTGTTGGTGTTTATGGTCTTTTGTTTCGGGTATGTTGGATTTTAAGTCACTTTAGACAAGATTTTGGTAATTTTTAGGCTGTTTTGGATATGTTGGACTGGCAATTGTTTATGTTTTGGTTGTTATGGTCTTTTGTATCTAATTTGTATCGTGTGGTCTTTTGACAAAGTTATTATGATTTGTAATGTAACATGGTAATTACTCAAATGTTTACAACAAAATTTGACCCATAAAAGTTCAGATTTCACTCATGCCAAAAACTTTGACACATTTCCATTCAGATTCCAGTAATACCCAAAACATTGACACATTTACATTTCAAATCTGCATTACAAACTTTGACCCGTTTTCATTTAAACTCTGCATTTCAAAATAAAACAAAGATTAAACAAAATACTTCATTTGATTCCATTAAACAAAATACTACATTACATACCATTAAAACACTTCATTGCACACATGCTTCATACATTTGACACTACATTACATCCATTGGTCAGTTACAAAAGAAGTACAACATTACAAAGAACAAATTCACCCATAGAATCATCTTTAAAACTTATATTTTATGATTTCAAACGTTGAGCCACTTCTTGCATGTTCTAGATTTCAGCAGCCAAATTCCTTTGATTTTCTTCACGGTTTACGGCTACTCTTGGGACATACAAATAGGGCTCAGCACAACAGACGAACCCACAACTATTCCATGGATGATTGCAGCTATGAAAACGGTGACCTGGATTTTGTGAGGTACTCGAGGTACGGATCTTAGTTTCGAACCCACAAATACAGTAACTATGTTGAATTTCAAGTCTAGATGGACGCTTGATCGAAACCTTGTAAAATTAGGGTTCAATTTGAACGGGTTCTCGAAGAACGATAACAAAACGTGTGAAATTTGGAAATTTAGGGTTTAAGGTGAAAGTTGGGATGTGAGTTGTTTATATATTGGGTTATAAGGTTTGGACTAAAATGGCAAGTTAAAAAGTTTGTAATGTAAATGCCAAAAATACCCCTGGTTAAAACTGGGCTTATAGACGGAATTAGTCAATGTGATCAAAATGGCAAAAAATGGAAAAGTCAGGGTCCAGAGGGAAAGTTAAAACTATTTTGACTAAAATGGCATTTTGAGTCAAACCTCGGGGACTAGAATGACAATTTACTCAAGTACAAACCAACTTGTTGTCAAAATTATCTCACATTAGTTTATTTTATTTTTTTTTAATTTACATTGTTTATCCTTTTTGTTATTCTAATTATATAATTTAATGTCTTATAAAACTCCGAATGGATACCTTGTGATATGTTTATTTTTATATATGTTTCCATGAAATCTTTGTTCAAAATCGAACGAATAAAATATAATTGGTTTTTTGTGTTCATTACCGTGACGAACCAAACTAATATCGTCCGAACAACTTCGTCAGCACTGCTAGTATTCATTATTATTTTTTGTGGTATAAATTTGTTCTGATTACTCCCGAACAATATATAAATAGAGTTGTAATGATATAAAACCCGTATCGATATCATTTTAATCATATTACACCTTATGTTTTAGGTATTTTTCCATCATTTACTATACCGTGTGTATTTACCATACCGACACACTAATGAAACAAATCAATATACGCACAAAAAATCTTTTACTTGTTTTTAATTTAAAAACCAAATGTTTAACATATTCTAATGTTCTTTAAAAAATAAATTTAAATGAAAAATTTTCAAATTAATTATTTTTAACTGGTTTTAATTTTTCAAAAATTATTAGTGAACCAAATGCTGTTAAATTTTTATTTTTTTTTTTATAATTGCATTCCTGAATTACAACAGTAATATAATATCTGTTATTTGTATTTTTTTGGAAGTTCTTCAACATTAAACCGTGGGGTATGGTAGGGCGGGGGTTTGGGGCATGGGTTGACATGTGGACTTCAAGCCCCCCCTCCCTCCCCCCCCCCCCTCCCGCTGGTGAGTGACGTGTTGGGTCGGGGTATGGCGGGGCGTGGCTAGCCCGCGTCGTTTGGCCAGTTTTATAAAAATTAAAAAAAGCCTAAAATTAAAAAATACACACAAAAGTTAAAAAAAAAAGCCTAAAATTATTATTAAAATTTTCTAAAAATTTCAAAATTCTACAAAACTCGTGATGGTTATCATTTAAACTGACCCCTTTATATATTTAGGGATTGGGTCAGATCCTTCCTGAACTCCCCTATGACCCCTATCAAAGAGAAGCTTTTTCCTAGTTGCAAGTCCATTGTTCTCTTTCCGAATTTTCATCATTTATTCCCCTTAAAGTAGGCGCCAATTTTCTAGTATGGTTTACATTAATTAATGCTAAAGTTGGTCTTACAGTCCCCCAAGTTTATGACCCCTCATTATGTCAGCGTCTTGTTTTTTTTTTAAAGGTAAATTTCATTAACACAAACACTGATCCAAAAAAAAAAAGATTAAAGCGTTAGGTAGATTTCGAACAGGACAAGCTTGTCAAACGGCTTCCGCTCCTTGACCCGGAACTCGATGTTGGCCACCGCCACCTGGTCTTCGTGACTTATATCACCGCCCGGGACGCTGTCGTAGTAGGCTTTAAAACGGTCGAGCTTCGGTCGTAGCTTGCGCCACTTGTGTTGGCACGCGTTTAAATTGTGCCTGTCGTTCCCCACGTTGTGCCGATAGCTAGCGAAAGCTTCCGGCCAGTAACGGGTCTCACCGGGTTGGCGGCCCTTCTTCGCGTCCACGACGCTCGTGACAAGTGCGAGCTCTTCCTCGTGCGTCCAATAGGCCATTGATCAAGTGTGGGTAGCGGGTTTGGGTAGGTGTAGTGAAGGGTTGGGGTAGCGATGTGGACAGGAGGTGGGGTGGGGGGTTTTATAGTGACTTGGGTGAACTGTTTGGCTTGGCCAAACCGTTATTTTTTAAAATTTAAACATAGCCGCTATGACCTAGCCAACCAGCCAATGAGAGCCGGCCACGGAAGTCCGCTAGGCATGCCCAACGCCCGGGCTGAAACCCCCGCCCAAGGGGCCACGCCGAAACCCAAGCCCACCCGGGGTGGTGACTTGGGCGTTTGTATCCAACCCACGCCCTAACCCCGCCCCATACCCCATAGTCTTAGGTCGATTTACAATAATAATATAATATTTTATTTTATGTGGAAATATTAGCATGCACGTAAGTATATACGTGGAGGGAGAAGGTACAGTATATTTTATTCTTTATATTAGGGGTGTTCATGAGCCGAACCGAACCGAACCGAACGGAGGTCTGCTCGTGCTCGGTTCGGTTTGAAACCGAGCCGCTCGGTTCGGTTCGGATTTAGGAAATCGAGCGGAAATCTTATGCTCGTGCTCGGTTCGGTTTGAAACCGAGCCGCTCGGTTCGGTTCGGATTTAGGAAATCGAGCGGAAATCTTATGCTCGTGCTCGGTTCGGTTTAGAACCGAGCCGCTCGGTTCGGTTCGCTTTTGCTCAGTTTTATTTAGCATTCCTACACAGCTATTCATTCACCAAAATTCACCAACTTATATGTTTCTCACACGCTTTAACAATTTAACAAAATAGAAACATAAAAAGTCCCACAAAAATAAACACAAAATGTCATCCAAATGTTTAATGTTTAATAACATCTAAAATGCAAAATAACTTAAAAAATAGGCGTTGAAGTCATTCACATCTTCAATCAAAAATTGATTTCAAAACATAAAATTTGATACAGTAACATCAATTCAAACCCATAAAACACCCCTCTTCTTTTTAACTGAAGAGCTGACAGAGATTAGGTTTTTTTTTTTTTTTTTAACTGAAGATATGAGGATTCTAGGGGTTGGATATGTTACATGTTTATTATATTTAATAAATATAATATAATAATAAAAATAAATTCGATCGAAACCGAACGAGCGACGAGCGAGCGTACCTATGCTCGTGCTCGGTTCGTTTTTAAACCGAACCGAGCTGCTCGGCTCGGCTCGGTTTTAACCGAGCAAGGAATCGAACGAGCAAATTTCTGAGCTTTTTCGAACGATCGTCGAACGATCTTCGAGCGCCGAGCAGTTTGGACACCCCTACTTTATATCCCCTATAAAATGAACATCGATTAGAACAAACGTCAAACTGAAAACATACACTTACATAAATTAAATAATCACTACTTTAAGTAAAGGTACAACAAAGAATGAGACCAAGTGCTAATACGAGTGTAGTGTTGAGGAAAGGTGCATGGACAGCCGAAGAAGATATACTTCTCAAGAACTATATCCAGAAATATGGTGAAGGGAAGTGGCACCTGGTACCTCTCAAAGCAGGTAAAACATACATTCTATATGTATTTTTGGAACATATAATATTTTCCTTGATATGGTTCTCTAGCTTCAATAATGTTTTGTATAATTCACAGGCTTAAACAGATGCAGGAAGAGTTGTAGGCTGCGATGGTTGAATTACTTAAGACCGAATATAAAACGAGGAGATTTTGGGGAAGATGAAATTGACCTCATGCATAGGCTTCATAAGCTTCTAGGAAACAGGCGAGTAAAATCAAACGTAAACCGATAAAACACATATAGTATGAGGGTTTTCATTCATTTTCGTAACACATGCAATGGGTAAAGTGGTGAACCGGTCATGATTTTTTTTACCGGGATCAATATTATTTGGATACCTACCTGGATATATGTAAACTCGACATGTGAATTTTCAGTCCGGCTAAGGTTGGTCACGTTGTAAATAGTGATAACTTGTTATAGCGACCGATAAAAATATGAATTACAATTTGGTTTTGTGGTAATCAAAAACACAAAAAGTTTATTCCTTTCAGTAATATTTCGAAAGAACAATGTACTAATATAGTTAAGCAAATTAGATCCTCAGTTTTTTTTTTTTTTTTTTTTTTTTTTTTTTTTGCTTAACATATATAATTTAAATGCTGTTGACCCGCAACCTGTATAGGAGATTAGTAGTCCATAGAGGGGAAATTAAAGATATATTATTTTAGTAATAACAGATTAAATTTGATTTTAGATGGTCATTGATTGCGGGAAGAATACCAGGAAGAACTGCTAATGATGTGAAAAACTATTGGAACACATATGTTCGATCCCGTCCCAAACGACAAAAGGAAGCACCTAAAGACGATGAAGGGTCACAACAGGCCATGGTCACAGTTATTAGGCCTAAACCACATACCTTCTCCAAAACATTAAATTTGTACCCTCACTTTGAACCTCATAACATGGGTAACTTTATAACATCATCGAATGATGGTTTTAGTAACGCCTTCAATAATTCCCCGGGGTTAGTCACGTCACCCACAATATCTGATGACATGATTAACGAATATTTCTATGAGTTATCTGAAGACCGGGAGAAGGAAATGGGCGAAAAAAGTTTAGATGTTGTCAAGCAAGATGGTCAAAACAGTATGTTTAATTTCCCCACCGACGGTGACATATGGGACCTTCTTGATTAGAACCAGGGCCGGCTCAACGGTTTTGTAGACCCAAAGTGAGCTAGAGATACGGAGCCTTACACCGTTGCCAAAATTAATGTTATTATTGCACACGAAAAGCAGATAATTATCAAAAGCCATCAGTGAGGTACAATAATATTAACCACATGTAACACAGACCATGCCCATCTATCAGTCTAGTTTCTTAATGACATGTTTTTGCAACGTAGTTCGTGCTTCTATACAGTTGAAATTTGATTTTCATAGGGCCATCTACAACCTCAACACTGTTTGGGTTAGTTTAACGAACTTTTCTTCTCTACAATTCCGGTTGCAAGCATGGATTGAAGATGTTGGTTTGGGTTAAAAGTATGAAGACATCGGTACGTTTTGGAAGTTACTGTATATCACTTTCATTTTTAGAGTTATATATATTGTTGTGTTACTGGAAAACTTTTATAATATTGTGTTACTTTGAAACCTTTGTATTTTATATTTTTGGGTTGTATTATATGCGTTCTAATTAATTTTGTTTTTTTTATATATTTTATTTTAATTTTTAGACAATTTGTTAATCATGCGAATTTATTGGAAATCTTTAATAAAATTTCTAGGAAATTATATATATATATATATATATATATATATATATATATATATATATATATTATTTTACTCTAAACGTCAACAGATGCGATTCTAGAACCTCATCTCTTGTGTATATTAGGAATAGTTTTTTTGTTAATATATCAAAAGATGCGGTTCTATCAAAAGATGCATTTCCATAAGATGCGCGTCTAAAACCGCATCTCATAGCCAATTTAACAGCAACCACATCTCTTGGAACCACATCTCTTGGCATATACTGATCATCTCTAGAGCATATTATGGAAAAGTAGTTTTTTGTTAATATATCAAAAGATGCGGTTCTATCAAAAGATGCGATTATAGAACCGCATCTATTGGCATATAGCCAAAAGATGCCTTCCCATAAGATATGGGTCTAAAATCGCATCTCATAGCCAATTTAACAGCAACCGCATCTCTTGGAACCACATCTCTTGGCATATACTCAAAGGATGCCTTGCCATAAGATGCTGGTCTAAAACTACATCTTGTAGCCAATTTAACATCTTTTGATCAAAGCTGTACTTGTGTGGGCTTGTACAAATTAGATTTTAAGCTTTGCAGTTAAAAATAAAAATCAGAGAGAAATCGGTTTTCCGTTGTCTCGAACTCCTGACCTCTGTATAGATAGAGAGCAAATTTACCATTAAAGCAATATGCTATTTTATCTTGAGTTGCCCAACTCAAAAATATATATAAGCTATCCGTTTTTTTTTTTTATAAAACTTGGGCCTTTCTCAAATGGTGACTCAAAGCCCTTGTTTGGGTTTAATTACCCTTCGGTCGACCCTAATTAGAACATATATGAGTATTACTCGTTACCTTTTAATAAATCGAATTTATAAATAAGGGTTAGTGTGTGTCAAAGGCGGAGAGTCATCATGAGTCTAATTATTAATCACATGTATCTATTTTTTGTTTTATTTTTTCACGTTAAAGGGCATGTTTTATGTTTGATTAAGTTAAACGGTGTAGGGTAGTGCCCTGTTCCACGTCAACCGGTTAACGGCGTACTTACTCTCACTTTCACTCTTACTAATCCTGCTTATACCTATTGAGTGAGAGGGCAAGTGTTTTTTAAATATTTTTATATAGTTTTTTTTAAAACAAGTACTTATTAAAAAATAATACATATAACCAAAAATATGTTAATATGGCAAAAAAAAAATTCATTGTTTTGAAAACAACTTGCCTTTCAATAAAATGTTAAGAGTGTTCCGAAAAAATAATGAAATAAAAAACTTTTTATTTTTTATTTTTTTTAAAGAGAACGAAGTAGTGAAAAATAAAATTAAACGTTAAATGAAATATTAACAAGAAGCTAGCTACTGCTAGAAAAACAAAACTGCACCATTGACTCCAATTCATTGATACATTTTTCGCGCTATTTTTAAAAAAAATAATAATAAAAAAATAAAAAAACCCTCTCGTCTTTAATTCGAAGAGCATCAATTCCACATCTACTCGCTTACACCGAAAAACGACCTCATTTCTTTCACGCCAAATGACCCAACATGCAAGTAAGATTGTTGATTGAACAATTCATTTTTTCAAGTCAAAACATGCTACATCATTGTGGAATTTCAGACGGTCTGCTACAAAGAAAATAGATGTTGGAGAAGTTTTGCACCACACAAAAATCCGTTGGCACATGATTGAGGCGACAATGCATGGAGAAATTAAATGTTCCGTTGTTTGTCCGCTTCCCTGCATAGGGGACAGGTTAAAGAGCCCATTACAATGCGTCTTCTCGCTAGCGTTGTTCGTGTAGGAAGTTTGTCCAACGAAAGACGCAAATCGAAAACATTGACTTTCTTAGGAAGCCAATTGTTCCAGTCGAAATCCACCTGGGCAGGGATGGAAATAATAACTTGAAACTGGTGTCGCCAAGCCACGTGTCAATCCAAAATCTTATGGATGAACCTGAACTCACATCGTCGTGCATATAATTATTTAGCTGCACGTTTTCGCTTCTTAAATTCCCTTCCACCTTGTTTATGTTACACCATACTTGAGTGGTAGTGTTACCCATCTTCTAGGCGAGTGGTGTAAAGGAAAGACTATGCGACGCCAAAGTCTATCAGATTCAGTTTAAATCGCTGTAGACTACATTTTGCATCCAATAATGATCCCAACCTAGGCTTCGCATTCTAATTGGTGTTATTACATCCACCCACTTTACCCACACCATTTTCGGTCTCTTCAATGTTCCACCCCAAATGAAATTTCTTCTAAGCTTTTCTAGCTTTTCTAGCCTCTCTATAACCCCAAAGCTCTAAACATTGAGAAATAGTAAGTTGGTAAGCTATCTAGGACCTACTTGATGAGAGTTAATCTTCCACCCACCGACAAGGTAGTCGATTTCCAAAGCGAAAGCCATTTTTCTAAGTATTAAATGGCCATAGCCCAAATTGAGATCTTATTCATACTTGCTCCAACTTTGATGCCTAAGTATGTGAACGGGAATTCACCCGCTTGAGAAGATATACTATTTGCATAATCTTCCACTTCTTCATTGGAGGATTAAATCATTTGTACTTATCAAAATGTAAGAATCTAGTTAATGCATAGACCATAGAAACCTTTATACACCCTTGGTTCAATATATGGTTGGTAATAATAAGCGCCATTTGTGAGACCTTAGTTTCGGTTGTATGTAAAAATCATTTTCTGTCTTTGTGTTTGTAGATAAGTTTGATGTATAAAGTAAGAGTATTCTGAAAAATGTTATATATGAAGAACACAAATCAAGTAGCCAAGGTCACCATTGAATGGAAGGGCCAGTGGTTATTTTTTCGAACGACAATTTCATTCCCCAAGGCTAGCAAACAACTAGCACAAAACAACTCCACAACAAATAGAGAAAAAGGAAAATAAATGATATTCCTATTTGTCCACACTATAGGGATGCCCTTTGCTCTTTTTGAGATCCATAAATGTCCAAGCACCACAGGGATTTATAGTACTAAAAACATCCTATTTTATCATGTTGACTGAAACATTTCCAAACATGAGTTTACTTCTCGCGCGCCATATATTCCAAGTAGCTATCATCATCATCGCTTGAATCAACTTCTTGTGTCTCTCCTCTCCGCGGACATGTTTGTGGTACTCAAAAACATCCAGAACTGAGAAAACAAAAATAGGGGAATATCTAACCACCTGCTCAGATTTTGCTAGACAATCGCAGACATGTACTTCAAACACATAGAGAGCAGAAAATAAGTTTGCATTCTTCACCGTACCCACCTAGACTACACCAAGACTGCCCTACCATCATGTTTCTTTTTATAAGATTCTTTTCCGTGGCCAACCTATTCTGCAACACTCTCTAGCAAAACACGCTTAAGTTTATCATACTCAATTATTCCTAGATAACACTATCTCATTATGGGGAATTATAACCGGGTCGGCCAGTTGTGTCATCAATGAAGCCAATGTGAATATATCATTGTCATCCCTGAGCCAAACCCACGAATTAAGTCCATGACCTAATTGCAAGATTACACAATCAGCCAACAGGCTAAATAGGTCGTCGCTCTCGTTCCCGTCCAAGTTTGCCTTCTTCCATTCCCATTTAAACATGAGGCTCCAATTAGCCCATGCCACATGATTAGCAACATAACATGCTTTTTTGTTTCAATTCTAAACAAGCGAGGGTAGACATCTCTTAGAAGCTTGTCTATAAGCCACACATCCAACCAGAACTTTATTTCAAAACCGTTACCAACTTTCCTTTGATAGCGTGCTCGAGAGCCAAGTTTGTAGACACTAGGTAATTGTCCAATTTTGAAATAGACCACCATGCCCTGGTAGCTGCTTATTAAAGGGAAGGTCTGGCCATGTTTTAGGAGTAGTATGGATTGCTGCAATCCCCGTTCTCCGCAAACCATTTGGTTTAGTTTTAAAGCTCCATAACCACATCAAAAGCAGGGAAATATTGAAATCCTTTAATGGGCGTAAGCCCAACCCACCAACATTCTTGTCAGTAGTTATCTTCTTCCATGAAACCCAACAAGACTTCCCAGCCCAAAGAAATTTCCTTCCTCTTTGCCTCTAACACCTTAATAATCGAAGTCGACGCCTTATATAGAGAAAATTAATATGTAGGAATGGTTTCAAGGACATATTTGAGTAAGTTCAGTCCCCGCCCCCCCCCCCCCCCCCCAAACAACGAGTTTGCTTTCCAAGACGACAAATTCGCTGTAAAGATGTACACAACTTGCTGCCAATTCACTTCCAAGTTCATATAAGCACCAACTTTTATACCAAGATAAGTAAAGGGGACACCTTCAACCTTGCAATGCAGCCATGATACCAAACTTTCAACCTAGCCATCCTCTACACCCAAGCCCATAAGGCTGGACTTTTGGTAATTTATTTAAGACCCGAACTTAGGTGGAACATACGAAGTAATCTGCCCAAATTTTGCACATTAGTCGTCGACCACTGCCTAATAATCAACGTATCATCGGCAAATAAGAGACGGGAGACAAGTGGGCCATTAGTTAGAGTCGTAAATCCTTAAGCAGGCCGTAATCACAAGACTTTCCAATCACAACTGATAGGCCTCCATAGTGATAATGAAGAGGAAAGTAGATATGGGATCTCCTTGGCGTAGCCCTCTAAAACATTGGAACTCGAAGGTCAGGGAGTTGTTCATGAGAATTGAGGACCGAGCTCACGTGATAATACCTTCAATCTACCATTTCCACTTAGGCGGAAACTTCATCAAATCCAAAATGGAGTTGAGGAATTTCCAATTAAGATGGCCGTATGCTTTCTCAAAGTCGATCTTGAAAAGCAATCCCTTTTGTTTCTTCTTCTTCCAGCAGGTAATAATCTCACTAATGATCAATAGGTCATCAAGTATGGACTTGTTCTTCAAGAAACCCGAGTGATTATCAGTGGTGACCGAGGCTATCACCAATTTAAGTCTGTTGGTGAAGACTTTGGACACACCTTAATTGATAATACCCATGAGGTTGATCCGCCGGTAATCATGCAAGATAGAGGGGTCATGGACTTTAGCAACGAGAGTGATTGAAAAGGAACTCACTTTGCCCTTAAAGGTCCCAAAGGAGTAGAAATGCACCATTAACCTGAAGATGTCCTATTCAAAAACCATCCAGAATCTCTTATTAAATGTAATATTAAACCTATCGGGTCCAGCTGCTTTGTTATCACCACAACCCCAGACAGCTACCCTAAATTCTTCCTTAGAGAAATTCAAAACCGGAGCCGGAGAGAGTTGGGTGATGATTCGACGGCTTTAGATGACATTCCACATGCCCCAGATACTCAACCCATAGATCAGATTAGAAATGTTTTTAAATTTGATGGAACAATGAAAAAAGGCAGAGTTTTTATCACCCAATGCTTCCCAGTTTGCCCTCGCCTCCTGTTGGAGATCCTTAGTTTTCTTAAATTCAATTTCCGAAGGGTCCTTTAAAAATTCCATTCTAACCCAATCCTATACCTCGTCTAAGTCTCTATCTTCCATATTAGCATCCACATTCGCCAAATCTCTATGAACCTCATCTTTTTATTATCTTCCAATGCTCCAACATTTTAAACCAAACTCTTAATACACTCATTCAAGTACTTTAGTTTTTAACCAAGCTGAACATTCGGGGGTCTTTCATAGTTAAAGGAGTTTCTTCTACCACCATCTTGTCGAAGCCTTCTATGTCGAGACATGTATTAAAAACCTGAAAGGAATTGTACCAAAATCTATGAGGTTAGTAATAAGCGAGATAGGGGAGTGGTCCGAAAAATAGCGAGGATGGGCTGTTGTAACACCCCAAAAATATGTAGTCTATTTATTTTCCTTAAGATAGTTATGAGAAGGAAAGTTTGGAACTCGAATAATTAAAAATTAGAAACCGAGGGACTAAAGTTGAAAATTTGAAATTTAATCATATTAATAGAAAGACACACACTCCACACACACTTATGTGCGTGCGTGGAGGTGTCCAGGAGAAGAAGCTAGAAGCATAAACCCTAGTCATCATAATCCATCAAATTGGAAGGTGATTTCAAGGCAAAACGGTTGTTTGAAACCGTATTCTCGATCTCCAAGGTGTGACTAACAAAGTGGTAAGTTGAATTTCTTGGAATCATGAACATTAGGAAGTGGGTTTTCTACCAAATCATGAGTAATGTTGTGATATGTGCATCTAGAAGTTAAGACTATGAACTAGGACTCGATTAATGTTCGGTTTGCGTTGATTTAGCCTATTGTGATAGATGGAATATAGATGAATGAAGTAGGATGAGAGAATCTCATGAACTTGCTTGATTTGATATGAACTTGTAGATTAGTATGTAAAGTTACTTGTAATTAAATGTGTTATAAATGTGAAACCCGCCAAGTGTTCGATAAAATGCCTAAAAGAACAAATGGATGAATTTTGGTAAATTATGATAAAGATGTCGTTGATAAAGGAGTGTAAAAGAGTGAATGATATTTAGTCGGACTAAATGAACGAATGTGTTGATGTAGGCGTAAAAGAAGAAGGTTCAAGCACTAGGAGGTCGGACAACTCACAGGATCGAGGTATGTTGTTTTATGCATACAAGTTTTACTTTCTAATTGTTATTGTTGTATTAGAACCGTAGATATGATCACCCGTAAATGATGTGTAGTTGATAGTTTAATTTAACCCGTCATGAACGGGTCGTAAGATACGATAATGATGAAGAGTTTATGTTATGGTCGGTTGGTGTCGAACTAACCGTATATTGGAAGTTTATGAAAGGAAGGTAATGAGATGGTTAAATCTGTCATGAACAGGTTTGGTATGGTGTTTATGTTGTGATTATGTTTAATCCGAGAGAAACGGATTATTGAAGGTTATGTAATGTCTCGATTTGAGATGGTAGAAAATGACCCGTTCAACGGGTCGGTGAAAGTGAAATTATGACATGGTGATGTAATGACATGAATGGATGTTAGTTGTTATTTATTATCACATTATAAGAAACTGACTAGTTAAACTTGAATTGTGATGTAGGAAATCTGTGACTTAGGCGGCATGGCGAACTTGGAGACGAACACCCACATGCTCACCATGGTTTATGCGCTTCCGTAGTAGTAGTGGTCGCCCTTTTGAAACTATGTTTTTGTCAAACCTTTACTTCTTAAAAAGTTGTCTTTTGTTGTGTAAATGATGGATTAGAAGCTTAGCCGGTTGTAACTAGGTACGTTAAACTTGCATTTTTTGACAGGGTAGTTCGGATTAACACCATAACTAGATTAGAGAAGGTGTTGAACTCGAACTAGCTTCAAGGGCATTTTGGTAAAAAAATGAAAATATTATGTTTCTAGTTAAAAATTTGAAGTTCCATGTGTTTTGGGTCTTTATGTAAATAAGGGCGTAACAGCTGTGGAACGGGCTTCGGACCAAAGATCCACAAATTCTTGATTTACTAAGAACTGATCATGCTTGCTCAACTTTCTTCCTTTTTCTTGCAGTAAGTCACCCATAACTATCCAGATCCTCGGATTGGAATCCATAATCGCTCGAATATTCACCCATAATTGCCTTTTAGCTACGAGCCCCTTAGAACCATAAACATTCATCACATGAAATCCTTTTTGCACACTTTTGAGTAACCCACGGACCAAAATAAATTGCCTTTGAAAGATCACTTTTGATTTCTGGAATAACTCCTAGTTCCATAGACAAGGAAGCCTGCCGGAGTGACATAAGGAATTAACTACAACATAATCGAAGTTTGGGTTACCCAAAAACAACTCGCCATAGACATTAGATCCACTGGAAATTTGAGTTCTTGTTGCGCCATAAAAGAAATGTTGTGGCACCTGATTAGATTCCGCACCCATCTGGCCTTTACCCGCATCGATAGCACCTCGAATGTTTAAGGAGAGGAAATTCATTTGGGCTGGATAATAGTCTCCTCTCCTTGGATTGCTGCTCTAACATCATCACTGAAGTTGACAAGTCTAACCTTCATTTTTTTTTATCAAAGATAACACTTTCTTCAATTTAAGTGTACACATTCTCCCTCCGTTGGACTGAACGCACCTGAGGACCCAAGAAGGCATGTTCATCTTTAGCAACTGTCTTCCTCACCGGTTCACCTAGTTTGACCTTTGGGGAATAACTAGCGGAGTTAGTTGCACAAGTCTAGTTTATATATCTTCTGAAGGGGTAGTGGAGCCTCATTCACACATGTTAAGCCTTTTGTTTCCCCTAAAACAAAATAGGGGAATAAAACCTGAAACTGCAGGATTGGTAATCGACCCATCACAATTCTCTTTGGCTTCTGAAGAGTGTTTAGGCTTTTCAGTCCAGTTGAGTTATAAGTGGGCCCTTCTCCTTTTTTTCACTTTGGTCCAGAGCTTGAGCCAGGCCCACTATTATGTTCTGCAACTGACCCCACAAGAAAAGGATTATTCTGTATACACACTTCTGCATGGGAATGGAAAGGGGTCGTCATCTCAAATTCCATTCCCGACTCAGAGTTAGGGACATTTCCTATTCCAAAGTTCACCGGTTTGTTGCCCAAGGTCCAACCATCGGTCTTCCCTTGAATATCAGCCTACATTTCTTCGACATTGGAAATCCGATCACCTTAGCTAACCAGGTAGGAGGCCCCCTTAGTTGAGTCTGATGGGTTGAGGATGTCGGGATTCCAGTCTGATGAAAGGTTTTTGTGGGTTTCTTGACATTTCAGTAGTAAGAGAATGTGTTCATTTACTTTTTCATCAGTTGGAAGATCAATTTGCGTGAACAAAACAAATTGATGCTCATTCGTTTCTTAAATCATATTGTGTATTATAATACAAGAGTACATTATATTTCTAATTCTTGTATAATACGTTACGTATGCAGGGAGTCGAAGTATAGCCAAACGAGTTTTTAGGAAACCAAAAGCTTGTTGCACATCCTTTCTTACTGCTTATTGTAAACTTTCACGCGAAGTTCTTTTGGACGTATTCAAGTATTTATCATTCGCATCAGGATATGCTAGTTGATGTATTGTAGATGCGCACTTCTGTAATGGCGTAAAACTTCTTTTAGATCTAACATGCCATGATAGTGTAGCTAGACCAATTGATGAGAAAAGGTAAATGTTACGTAATTTGTAGTACAAGATGAAGATGCATTGCTTGAACATGATAATGAAACATCACTATTACACATGTTTGTAAAAGTCGCTAGGTGCTCCCTAGTCAGTCGACTAGGGAGTTGTGAGTACTCAGCCTAAGTGGAGAGTACCCAGAGAGTACTCGGACATGTTAAATTATAAACAAATAAGTTTACAGGAAACTATATATATATATATATATGTGTGTATATATACATATGTATATATATATGTATGTTATAAATATCATAACTTTACTAATATGTATAACAAAATACATGAATATCAATATAAATAAAAAATTCATGTTCAAATAATAAAGTATTTCAAAAATTGATATTCATTCCTTGAAAAATGATATTCATATTATTTAATAAGATAGACATAAGGAGTATGTTTTATTTTATTTTTAAGTCAAACTCGGCCCAAGTTAACCTATTAGATCCGATTCTGGACGAGGTTAATTAACCATGTTTGATCAATTCCAAGTAATTAGGCAGAGTTAAAAAAAGTCGCATTGACAGCCTATCTTGTAGTGATTACTGGACCTCTGAGACTTTGTTTTACAAGATTACTATTATGCACTATAACACCAAATATTGATAGATAATAGATTCAAAAGGTATAAGTGTTGTTAAATAGTAACCACCTAGAAGCAGTTCCGCCATGTTGCGGCGAGGTTCACGTTCACATATTTAAACAAATCAAGTCATTTGATGGAACCACATGTTGCACATCATACACTTTTCAGTTAGTTACTTACTATGGTGTTATGTGTCCACATATGGACTACACAAAAAAGAGTCACAATCACTTATACAAATATTAGGCTCTCAAGTAGGACTGGCATATCGTATATACTTGTACACGATAATACACGAACATGATAATACACGATACAAAAAATCCCATACACGAACACGACACGATAACGTTTCGTGTCTAGTTTTCCATACACGAACACTGAATATTTTTTAACAGGTATACACGATAATTACTTGTTAATATATGTTTACGAATGTTTCAATAATTACATATCTATGAACCTGTTTAGTGAATCAAAAGTTGCCAAAAGTTCACAATAGGCTTAAATAATGCATAAACGCAAGTTCACATGAGTCTTTCTTCTCAAATTTTCAATTCAAAGTTCACATGGGTCTTTCTTCTCGACGGCCAGTGGTTGGGGTGGTGTCGCTTGTAGTGGGGCTGGAGAATGGAAGAATTAGGGTTTTTTTTTTTTAATATGTCCATTGGAATGGGAACGGGCCGGAAGGGTC
Source organism: Helianthus tuberosus (assembly GCA_030545235.1). Lineage (NCBI taxonomy): Eukaryota > Viridiplantae > Streptophyta > Magnoliopsida > Asterales > Asteraceae > Helianthus > Helianthus tuberosus. The sequence goes on from CM060436.1 coordinate 59,392,882, forward strand.
AGGGAAACTAGAGAGATAAGTAATAAGATCAGTTTTTCAAATCATATTGTCCCACTAAATTATATTAAAATTGTTAACATGTATTAACAGGTACTAAACAGGTTAACAAGTATTTTACCTGTTTAGACACGAAAATTAACAGGTATTTCGTGTGTACCTGTTTAGTACATGTTAACTGTTAAGGCTATACACAATACGTGTTAACTTCGTGTATATTCGTGTCGTGTATTCCTGTACTGTCTAATATTGCCAACCCTACTTTGGAATTCTCATGCCCATAACCAAATCTTGTCCATACAAAGCAAAAATGAGACCTATAAAGCTTGAACATTATAATATGGCATAGTTCGACAAGTCACTATAGTAATTTGTATATTTAAGTTGAAGTATACAAACTTCCAATACTCCTACATGGCTATATCAACTATACCATTGGATTTCATCTTATACAACAAAAAATCTACGAGTGCTCCATATAATATTTGAGTTGCTGATCTGCCACAACCGCAGGATAAATTACCCAGCCTAGGGCCATCCAAATTGAAAGGCTCCAAATTTCTGATAAGTTTTTATTATACTAGGCCGATATATGCAATATTATACTCAACAACCCACTCCCAATCCTCCAAAGTCCAAACAATAGTAATAGCTAAACCCAAGTCCCAAATCATAAAGAAACGTAAAAGAAGCGTGGCTAATGAAACTGACGCACGATACTGCAATTGATCGATGAGCAATTGATGGACTTCGAAATCCGCGGCGTCTATTGAATAACCATCGACGGAATCATTGGCAAATAGGTTGTAGGGCGGAAGAACGCGTGGACAAACTCACAGGTGTTTTTTACTGCATTTTAGTAAAAAAGTAGATATTATGAGGTTTATTTGCATTTGTTTCTAGTTCTTTCTATTAAGCTTCATTTTACGTATTATATTTATGTTTCTGGTAGTTACTTTAATTGTCTTTGCTCATATGCAGGTGTTAATATTCAAACTGGGGTAGAATATGTAGTTTTGAATTTGTTTAAATTTAGTGTTAATGTTTAGTTTTCTAATAGTTTCTTGAGTTAATTGCCAAAATCGTCCCTGTGGTTTGGGCAGGTTTGTCATTTTCGTCCAAAATGACACTTTTGTACCAAATTGCCCCCAACGTTTGTAACTTTTTACCATTTTCATCCAAACCACTAACTTAGTTTATTTTTTCTGTTAACTTGAGGATATTTGGATGAAACTGGCAAATATAAAACCACAGGGACGATTTTGACAATTTACTCAAACTCTTTTAAATTTCTTTTATTTAATTAATTTTGTTACATATATAAAAAAAAGAATATATATCCAATTTTTATATGAAAAAAATAATAGCTATGTCACATATGTTTTATAAATTTTCATCTAACCACTAACTAAGTTAATTTTTCTATTAAGGCGAAAGATGTTTATAAACTAAGACAGAAATTAATTTCTAATTTTTTATATAGATCAATTTTATAAAAATAAAATCTACTTAAACCTCTAAATTTTATAAAACTAAAATGCTGGTGACCTTATTGAAAAAGATCAAATAAAAAAATCTTATCATATGTACCAAGTTTGTAATTCATCTTCTACTCTTTTAAATTCGCTCCTAAGGAAAAACGGAAGCCAATGCCCCCCTATCAAACAACGTATCGTTACCAAACCTTAAAATTACCCACAAAATTGTAATTATAATGCTATGAACCAAAAGTTTCTTTACTCAAGCCACTCAGAATAAATATTAGTTAGTTACCCTCGTAATCTTAATTAAGTAAATATTTTATTTCAACCAAGATATTTCCTAGGTGCTCAACACATTTAAAAATATGTAACGTTTTACAATTTTTTTTCTATCTCTGCAACTAATAAATACTAAAAGTTGTAATCGATTGTTATGTGTTGCACAGCAATAACGTTTTCTCTTTATAAAATTGATTTATATAAAGAAGCTGTAAATTAATTTATGTCTTAATTTATAAAATTTAAAACATCCTTCACCTTAACAGAAAAAATAAACTGAATTAGTGATTTAGATGAAAATTTATAAATATTATGTGACAAAACTATTAATTTTTTTTTCTAAAAACTCCATGTATATTCTTTTTTATTATATATGTAACAAAAATAATTAAATAAAAGAAATTAAATAGGGTTTGTGTAACTTGCCAAAATCGTCCCTGTGGTTTATATTTGCCAGTTTCATCCAAATACCCTCAACTTAACAGAACAAATACACTAAGTTAATGGTTTGGATGAAAATGGCAAAAACTTACAAACGTTGGGGGCAATTTGGTACAAAAGTGTTATTTTTTACGAAAATGGCAAACGTGCCCAAACCTAAGGGACGATTTTGGCAATTAACTCTAGTTTCTTTTTCGTTGATAATGAAACAAGAATCATGTTTACTTAAACGGCGAAAAAGGCACTGAAGAAAAGATGGTGAGGGTCCAGTCTTTTTAGTTTAGTCTTAATGCAACTTATTATTTTTTTAGGTTTAAATTAACTAGTGAAAGTTTTGTAGAATATAGCATCGGCACATTGCACTAGAGGAAAAGAAAGCAGCAATGGAAAAGTATTTTGATGCTTTTACTGTGCATTAGAGGAGAAGAAAGTAGCAATGGAAAAACATTTTGATTTAATATTGTAGGTGACTCAGTTTTGCGATTTGCTATTTGTGCGAAATAATTCAGGTCCACTTCGATTACATTAAATTAATCCGCATTAATTATGTATTTTCAAAACAGTATGTACTTAGTTCATCTCAATTCTGTCTTCGAAGACAATGGCAATGTGGCTTTCTAGCCCTAAACAATATATTTGTCGATTTCTAGCCCTAAACAATGTATTTGTCGATTTGATATTATAGCCGGTCCAGTTTGGAACTCAAAGACTTAGTTTTACGATTTGATATCTATGCGAAATAATTCAAGTACACTTCGATTATGTTAAATTCATCCGCATTAATCATGTATTTTCCAAACATTATGTGCTCAATTCATCAAACAATTTGCCTCAATTAAATCTAAAAAAATAAATTTTATTTAAACATATACTTAATCTACACAAAACATGTAACCTTCAAATTATTTTTTTAACTTCGCCAATTACTAACTTCTTACTTTATAATAGTCGGCCCCAAGTCCGGGTAAAAGAGGAGGGTTTTGTTACTAAATATATTGAAAAAGATAATTTTCCAAAAAGGCATCCACTTCGTAGTTCGCTTAGAGTTTCCAAAAATGTAGGAACAGCCCTTAAAACTAGGGGTGCTAAACGGGTCGTGTTCGCGGGTTGGCGGGTTCAACCCGACCCGAACCTGAAAATTTTACACAAACCCGAACCCGACCTAAACCCGAAAATAGTATCATACATGAGAACCCGAACACGACCCGAAGTTTCGTGGGTTGACCCGAACACAACCCGTTCAACCCGAATTTTTGTGTTTTTTTTTTTTCTGAAATTAATATATCAAAATTAAAATTTACTTAAAAAACACAAATGTATATAATAATATCATATTTAAATTATAAAATCTATGTAATTTCTCTTTTTAAGTTATAATCATTGCATAAAATACACACCCTATTTAATTTATGACATAAAATATATTGTAAAAAAAAATCTAATATAGTATAAATGTGTTAAACGGGTCAACCCGCCAACCTAACCTGGTTGACCCGAACCCGACCCGTTAACCTAAACGGGTTCACGAGTTCAACCTGAAACTGACCCGAACCCGTTTAGACTAAACCTAAACCCGCGAATTTCGTGTTAGGTTTGTGTCAGATTTTCGGGTCGTGTCAGAAATTCACGCCTCTACTAAAAACCCCTCACATATCATAGAGGTCGCAAGATGGGTTGATCAGGTCGGTCGAAACAAAGCCAGGTTCGATTAGGCTGACGCAAAATACTTCGTTGCCTGCATTGGCGAAGCTTGCCCCCCCCCCCCCCCCCCAAATTTTCCGAAACCGGGGGGCGGAAACGTATAAACCTAAAAAAAAATTATACGAAAGTACTAAAAACAGTACGCATCGAAAAGTTCGGGGGGTGGGCGCCCCCTCGGGCTATGCCTAAGCTGCGCCAATGGTTGCCTGTTTTCTTTTGGAAATCATGAAAAATAACGTGTTAAATATGATTTCAAAAACGATAAATAAAACAATTTAGGATTGAAAGGCAGGATCAGGGTTTTTGAACTCAATGAGTCATGCTATAATTTTGATCCGGTACGACAATAATTCAAAAGCCGAAACTATAATACAACAATATTAAATACCCTAATTAATAAATATTTTAGTTGGCCGTAACTAGCACAACACCGGCTATGATTACGACCTTCTAGTTATCTAGCTTTGAAATGGTTTGCAAAAAACTGGTAAAATATATAAGAGTAAATTACGTTTTTGCCCCTGTAGTTATATCACTTTTACTATATAAGCCCAAAATAAGATTTTTTAACATATGTGCCGCCATGGTCTCTATAACTAACTATTTTGGCCCATGAGTCTAACTAAACCACAAACTCTGGTTAAATATTAGTCACATGGCAGACACATGATGGGTAATATAGTAATTTCTCCTCCCTTTTTAGTGACACCAATTAAAAACAAATTAATACCCATTTCCCAACATAACCACCACCACAGCCACTCTTCACTGCCGCCACCGCCCTTCCACCTCTCTCCGCCACATTCGACGGCGACGAATCCATACAAGAACCACCACCACCCTTCCCCGCCACATCCAACCGCGATGAACCCTTACATGAACCACTCAATTGATTGTACTTTTTATTATAATTTTCAAAACCCTTGAAGGAAAGCTCTGTACTAACTTCATTTTCTTCTTCAAAATCAAAACATTCACCATCAATTCCATTGGCTTCAACAAACTCAGCCTCTGTTGTTTCATTTTTTTCAACTGCAGGCGAATATTCGTTCTGCAATGTCATGAGTTCTTTGGGTGAATCCTCGTACGGAAGAAACCCACGGTGGTCGGCGGCGACGGTGGAATTCTTTTTGGAGGTTGAATTTTTTTGAAGTAGGTCGTCTTGAAACTGAAGATATCGTGGTAAGTTCGTCACAAATTCCACTGAATCACATAAAAGTAATCCGAATCAGCAATTGAAACAACAAAATTCTACAATAACTCAACAAATAGACAGATATTTCAGTGCATATAACTTCACTAAAAATGAAATTGTTGAGGTAAATTCGTTACAATTAAATCGTAAGCAATGATACATTTCAAAGCATATTAATTAGTACAGCGAAGTACCTGAGAAAAAAAGCCTTGAATTACATGGCAGCTTATAGTTAACCACCGAATTAGGTCTAAAATGTTGGAGAAGATGATGGGAATTTAGGGATTTTGTGATGTAAATGGGTATTAATTTATTTTTGAGTAAATTGCCATTTTCGTCCCTGAGGTTTGGGCATGTTTGTCATTTTCGTCCAAAATCACACTTTTCTACCATTTAGCCCCCAACGTTTGCAACTTTTTGTCATTTTCGTCCAAATTGCCTAACCCAGTTACTTTATAGCATCAGAGGGGGTATTTTTGAAATTTCTCAATTAAAAGGGGTAGCTTGTAACTATGTTATAACATAGTTATATATATATATATATATATATATATATATATATCTCATTTTAGTCCCCATTCTCTGCAAAACTCTCACAACCACTACCTTCACCCACCTCCACCGTCACCCACCACCCACCACCGCTCATCTCCGCCATAGACCACCGCCCACTTCTGCCACACACACACCACCACCTCCTCCACCATCACCCTACAACCATCACAAACCACCATCGTGTTTTAATCTAACCAAACAATGAACAACAAAAACAGTTTATACCACACCACCATTACCACCGCCACCATCAACATTGTCGACGATAGTCACCTCACCATTTGCGATTCTCCGGCTATTATCATTGTCTCTAATAATCCCAACCTCCGCCGCCAAACACGGCGGAACCCTAGTTACAATCTCCGCCCACCACCATCATTACCACAACCAGATCTACAAAACAAAACGTCGAATTCTCTCTTTCGAGCAGAAAACAAAAAAAATGCTTTGAACTCACTGGAGAACAATCAACATATTTCAGTTTCGTGCAATCATCCGGCGCCAATCGATACTCAGTGCTCGATTCGAATCTGAACGGTGGTGGTGACGTTGGTGCACAGAGGCAGGAGAAACGATGGGGATAGTGGTAACCTCGATTCGAATCTGAACGGTGGTGGTGACGTTGTTGCACAGAGGCAGGAGAAACGATGGGGATAGTGGTAACCGGTGATGGTTGGTGTAGTGACCATGGTGGTGGTTTGGGTGTTGTGGAAGAGTTGTGGGTCGAAAGTGGTAACCAGTGGAGGCTGTAGCGGTAGTGATGGTGGTGGTTGTAGCGGTAGTGACGGTGGTGGTGGGTGGTGATGATGGCGACAGAGGATGTGGAAATGATGGTGGCGGTGGAGGTTGAAGAGAAAGGGGCAGTAATCTATGTATTTATATATTGTTATATATATATATATATATAATTTTTTAATTATAAATATATAATAATATATAACTAAAAGAAAAAAAAATGAGTAAATTGCCATTTTAATTATCCATAGTTACAAGCTACCCCTTTTAATTGAGAAATTTCAAAAATACCCCCTCTGATGCTATAAAGTAACTGGGTTAGGCAATTTGGACGAAAATGGAAAAAAGTTGCAAACGTTGGGGGCTAAATGGTAGAAAAGTGTGATTTTGGACGAAAATGGCAAACGTGCTCAAACCTCAGGGACGAAAATGGCAATTTACTCTTTATTTTTAATAGGTGTCAGGAAATGGGGGAGGAGAAGTTACCATAATACCTATCATGTGCCTGCCATGTGACTAATAATTAACCAGAGTTTAGGGTTTGGTTAGACTAGGGGCCAAAATAGTTAGTTATAGAGACCATGGGGGCACATATGTTAAAAAAAATTATTTTGGACTAATATAGTAAAAGTGATATAACCACAGGGGCCAAAAACATAATTTACTCAATATATAATCTTTTACTTTTTAGTTGGGCCTGATGCAGCAACCACTCGTAGGCGCCTTCGTCCACCGCCTCGAGGGTCGCCATACCCCTCCAACTTACTTCTCCTGCAAAAAAATTCACGGCGCCATACTCCTCCATCATTTGTTTTTCTCTCACACACATATATATACATACACATATATGTATAATTGAAGGGTATAACCCCACTACACACCCATGTGATATAACACTCATCTCTTACACAAGCGCCATGTGTCGTATAATCCCCACATCATGGGAGGTGATAGGGGGTGACCATTACACATGGTCTAACTCGCAAGTAATGATCAGATTTACTTGAAATCTTGTTAAAAGGAATGTGAGAGAAGAACCACATGAACACTTAGTACATCCAAGTACTTGTACTCGGGTTTCACAATTCAAACTTCTTTCAACTTTTGATGATCAGTCAAATCTTCAAGAATGGTTAATAATTTTTATAAAACAAATAAAACACTCTATTTTTGGATTTTTGATTTTATGAAAACAAGACACTGTTTTTAGATTTTTTTTAATATTCTAATTTTTAATAAATGAGAACATAAACAGGAACGAAGAAACTAACTCAACCATTTACAATATACAATTACAATTACAACGGGGTCAAAATCGTTCTCAGACTAACTAAGAAACACTGTTCAGCACATGCTTAATCTGACTGGTCTATGTGATTGTCAAGTATACTTAGTTCATTATTTCGTTTTACAATGTCAGACTATTGGTGAACAGGTTAGTACTTTCGTATAGTAGAGTAACCAATACTTGTTGTTGCAACCCCCGGCTCCTATCTCCTGGGATCAGGCGGACGCGAACTCAGATGTGGTGGTATCATTGGTATGTCATTATTTGGCAGCGGAAATTTCATCAGGACCGTAGTTAGGAAATATTTTATCAGAGTAAAATACCACATTTTTATATTAATAAACACATGGGTAAAACCGAAGTTTCTATTACAAACATGTTTATAGGGATAAACCCTAATTTATTGAATTTAAAACACCGTCTTTTAGGTAACTTTTATAGCCACATTTTTCCAAGCCTTCAGTGCTCTCCAGCTGGCTTCTAATTGGCTTTCACATTTTGTTACCTGAAACGCGTTTTAAAAACATTTGTCAGTGGGAAATACTGGTGAGTGAATCTCAGTTTAATCAAGAAGCATTTATCCTTTAACAGTATTGAGAGCAATCACAATGTTTATATCTACACAATTACTCATTCAGTATTACTGGTGGGTCATATTACACATTGGCTATCTCGTTGTCCAATGGTAACGTGTTTCACATTTTGTATACAAAACCCCAACATACCGGTAGTAATTGAAGAACTACAAAGACTCAATCACTGCTAATCACATTGTAAATTAGTTAAGGTTTTGTAAAACAGATGGTAAAAAGGTTTACAAAAAGGAGATTACTGTCACGACCCCCAACCCACCCTGGACGGAATCGGAAGTCGTGAACAGCCCAGTGGTACCGGTGATTATTTTTATAAAATATTGCAGCGGAAATCTCATCAGGACCGTTAGTTAGGAAAAATATCAGAGTTTAGAAACACCGGATTTTATTTATTAAATAGATGGGATAAACCCATGTTTTACAATGGTAGTTTTAATAAAGATAAATTTGTTTACATAAAACAATATTTCTTAATTTTGATTAAATAAAATAAGCCACTTCTTGAAGCATTTCAGTGTCGTATCCAGCTCTTATTCCAATCTACAGTAATTACCTGAAAAATGTTTGAAAAAGGTTTTGTCAGTGGAAATACTGAGTGAGTTCATTCCGTTTTTATAAAATATATTGTTATACCGTACAGTATTAAGGTTTTTATATTTATTTATATTTATCCAACTCAATCAGTATTTGTCACATGATGGTAGTTCCAATATAACAGTAATCATATCACTCATTGGCTTACTTTCGTCCAATAGTGAATTTATCAAATAATTCTATTTTATTATTATTCAATTTATCTGTCACTAGGCGATTCCTGTGACGGTGATCCTATCACTGTTGATCATTCTTTCAACTAGTGATTCAGGTCATATTACTGTTGATCATTCTCTCAACTAGTAATTCTAGTCATAACACTGTTGATCATTCTCTCAACTAGTGTCTTTTGGTCATGTCACTGTTGATCATTCTCTCAACTAGTGACTCTTATAATTTATACCAAATTTCACTCGTGACATTATTTTGTCAAATATATTACTCATGGCACAAAACCATTTAATCTAGAAAAGGACATATATCATTTTATGTCACACTATTATGACTTATCAAATATGTTAATTCAATAATTGTAATATCATTATTTAATGTATTAACGTGACCAACAATATAATCTTTGTATAGTAGAATACATTATACTTGATTATTTTATTATGGTATACACCTTTTAGATTTATTTCAAACATACATTAAATTTATTAACGATTAAAAATAATATTAGTTATAGGTTATAGTTACTGAGGTATAATTCCTACTGTGATTGTGGTCATGCTATTATTAGCTAACTTTCTGGCTAATAGTAAATAATGTATAAAACCTCCCATACCGGCAGTTATTATAGAATATAAAAATTTAATCACTGTAAGTATAACAGGTAACCATTTAGGATTTTGGAAATCATTTGTACATATAATTGTATCACAAAAAGGTGATAAAAACTGTGAGAAAAGAGAATGGACTCACAAACGGTGAGAAAAGAGAAATGAACTCACATTGCAGATTTCAACGGCAAAGTTTAGTCTACAGATAAGCCTTGATATATATATTGCAGATTTAATTTGAGCAGAGCCTAGCCTACTGATTAGCCTTGTAACCTAGTGCATACGAACTAGGTAGGTAACTTAATACAGCATTTACGATAACTCACGAGATCAACCCTCACAACGAATGACAAAGTGCTATGCTTAAACATCCATCGGATTCACAACGAAGGACAGAGTATTCCCCGAATTCGGGTGGCACTCAAACATCCGGTCGGAATCACAACTAATGACAAAGCATCACCCTAATGTGGGCAGCACTTAAACATCCATTGAGTACATTGATCGATCGGACAATGAATCGTAATAGCGATCGAGTTAATACCCTGTATCCTAGCAGCACCCCCTCTACTAATTAGTGTTTCGTGTGTGTTTGGAGAGTATTTGGACGATATCTCTGCGCCTGAGTTGAATTTTATCGTCGAACGAACGCACAGAAGCCAGTCCCAAAGCCTGCTATTTATACCCAAAATTTGCATTTCTTACGGACCGTAAGCATAAACCCTTACGGTCCGTAAGGGTCACAATTTTCTTATATTGTTGCCACGTGTGGGACTAGGCCTGCTGAGTCGACGAAACGTTTAAATTCGATTTTTATAATAAGTTATAAGGATAATCGTTGAGTAGGGAATGCCCCCCCTGAGTTTTAGGGGCCCTGATCCTGATTCTGATTGTTCTGAAATTTGTAGGGTTTGTGCAGAATTACTTGGGTGTCTCAATTAGGTTTTCCTATTGAATAAAATAATAAAATAATTAGGACTTTTAATGAGGGTTGTTACAATTACTCACATTGCTACTTTAGATTTTTCTTGGTGGATTCCTAGTGATAATCTATTAATTAAACAATGCACGCGTGTTAGTATAATAACCCAATATTTACATTAGTTATACCCTCCCCGACACAGTATTCCAACGACTAAGTCGGGCAGAGCCTCGACAGCCGTTACCGAGCACTAGATCAATCGGGCAGCGTATCTAATACGTAACCGGGGGTTATGATACTTACAACGTGGCAGAACTTCGTTAATTAGAGGGGTATAATGCCCGAGAATTATGATTCCTACGCAGAAATTTGAGAGAGAAATTGTGTGTGAACGAATTGGAATGAACAGCCGATGCCATCTATTTATAGTGTCTGATTCAGACTTCCTCGCGGCCCACGAAAGAGAAAGGAAAGGGCTACGAGGCCCGCGAACTAGGGTGGGTAGGCCCTAGCTTGTCCGGGTCACCCCACTAAGCTTGACACAATTGTGGCACCGGGCTTCGCCTCGTAGCCAGGCACTCGCGGCCCGCGACGGCTCCTTGGATATCTGTCGCGCCCCGCGAAGACCCATTTAAATTTCGTTTTTAATTCATTTTTTGTAAAAATAAAGGTATTTCGGGGCTTTTATCGTATATGGGGTGTATTGTAGGACGTATAGGGGCACTTTAAATATATTAAGGGTGTTGGAAATATTTTGGAGGGTTGTTATATCCTCCCCACCTTGTTTTAGAACTCGTCCTCGAGGTCTACTAAAATAGGTATGGATATTTCCTTTGCATCTCTGATTCAAGCTCCCAAGTGTATTCTGGTCCTCTCTTGGAATCCCAATTTACCTTGACTAGAACTAATCTCTTGTGTTTGAGATTCTTGACTTTCCTGTCTTCAATCTGTAGAGGCTTTTCTACAAACTTTAGCCTTTCATTTATCTCTATGTCTTTAAGAGGTACTATTAATGTTTCGTCGGCTAAACACTTTTTGAGATTACATACATGAAATACGTCATGTATTCCTGCCATTTCCTCTGGCAGTTGTAGCTGATAAGCTACTAGTCCTATTCTTTTAATAATCTCAAAGGGTCCAACATACCTGCGGCTTAGCTTTCCTCTTTTTATGAATCTTATTACTCCTTTCCAAGGAGAAACTTTTAATAAGACTTTGTCTCCTACCTGAAATTCCAATGGTTTTCGCCTGTTATCAGCATAGCTTTTCTGACGATCTCGTGCTGCTTTTAGTCATTCCTTGACTTGAAAAATCTTGTCCGTTGTTTCTTGTACTATCTCTGGTCCAGATAGTTGCGTTTCTCCAATTTCTGCCAAACAGACTTGAGTTCGGCACTTTCGTCCATAAAGTGTTTTGAATGGTGCAGCATTGATACTGGTATGATAGCTGTTGTTGTAGGAAAATTCTATTAATGGTAAGTGATCGTCCCAATTTCCTCCGAAATCAATTACACAAGCTCTAAGCATATCTTCCATGGCTAAATCGTCCTTTCACTTTGTCCATCCGTTTGAGGATGATAAGCAGTGCTTAGATTTAACTTGGTTCCCATTGCTTTTTGGAAACTTGTCCAAAAATGAGATGTAAAACGGCTATCTCTATCAGAAACAATTGATAAAAGAATTTCATGTAATAAAACTATTTCATTTACATACAATTTGGCTAGTTGTTCCATACTGAAAGTCTCCTTTATTGGTAAGAAATGAGCAGATTTAGTTAGTCTATCTACAATCACCCAGATTGTATCATTACCTTTTCTTATTTTGGGTAATTTGGTAACAAAGTCCATGGTTGTCAATTCCCATTTCCATACAGGTATTTCCAATTGCTGTAACAAACCTGAGGGTTTCTTGTGTTCAGCTTTGACATGTGAACAAGTTAAACACTTGGTAACATAAGCTGCTATATCCTTTTTCATTCCTATCCACCAGAAATTCCTTTTTAAATCCTGATACATCTTATCACTTCCAGGATGTATCGTATATTTAGACTTATGGGCTTCTTCTAATATTCTGTTACGTAGGTTTCCTAATTTAGGTATCCAAATTCTTTTCTGATGGAATCTCCAAATTCCATCTGTTCCTTGTTCTAATTCTTTAATCATTCCTTTCAATTTCTCAGTATCATCCTTGATTACTGATTCCTGTGCTTTTCTAATCTGTTTGTGTAAATCTATCTGCAGATTTAGTTTAAGAGAACGTACTCTCTTTGGCTTTTCGTGATACTTTCGACTTAAAGCATTGGTTACTATGTTTGCTTTTCCTACATGATACTGGATATTACAATCATAATCACTTAATATCTCCATCCAGCGTCTTTGTCTCATATTTAACTCTTTTTGCCCGAAAACATATTATTGGTCCCAGTTTGGACTTAAAAACTTCTTTTCACGTAATATGGCAAGTGATTTCAGTAGATGTGAAAAAGTGTGTGGAAATGGAAATCAGCCTTTCAAGAAACAAGACCTACAGAATTATCAAGTTTATATCACTTTGAAACAAAATGGTTTACAAGGTGATTGTAAGATTATTATCTATTACAAATGAATACTTGAATTCTGTGGGTGAGAGGACAATGGAGTTTTGTTGTATGTATTGAATGCTAAGCTTAACTCATTGTTCTCTGCTTAGTGAGCCTTCTATTTATAGAAGGCTGAATATATGAATAAACATTTGTTTATTCATATATATTCCTGCAAAAAGTAGCGCCTTGACATATTCATTGAATCCAACAATCAATTTGCCTTTGTCATCATGAGATCCAATAATGTCAACTTGCTTCAGTTAGTGTGGCATGATAGAGCTGATTTTTAGACAAGTGGGGTTTTCATCAGAATTTCTGATAAACCACTTCATCAGAAATTCTGGTGAACAAGTCATCAGAAAATCTGATGATCAGAATCGTCAGAAACTGATGATATTTCATCAGAAATATCATCAGGTCCATCAGAAATGACCTTTTCTGATAATCTCCTTAAGCTCTTGATCAACTTGTGATTCTTTGAAGTAGATGTTGTTGCTTTCAGTTGTCTTATCTGATCTTCTTCTTCATGTTGTGATCTTCAGGACTGTCGTCTTCTTCATAGATCAAGTTGAATATGATTTTCTTCAATACTTACAAATAAAGTTTCCTAACAGTTTCCCCCTAAGTATTGTAAGAAAATGAACTATCTATTTGAAACATAAACAACTTTCAACTAATCCTTGAAAAGAAAGTTCAAACAACTAAGTTCAGAAACATAAAACATAATCAAACCATCAAACAGAAATAAAGTATTGTTTTCAAAAACAGAGATTTAAATTCATGAATTCTTCAATTTATCTTCACACCACTTCTATACTTGTCTCTTGGTTTCATCCTTTTCTTGTGGACAATTTCCTTTTGAGTTGTTTTGTAAAGTTCTTTCTACCATCCTCTCGCTTCCATCCATTTGTCTATGTCATCTTCTATTGCCTTCCTTAGTTGCTCATTTTTTTTACCCTTCTTCTTGAGCTGCTCTTGTTTTTCATTCATGCAATTCTTTATATATTTTAGAGTTTGATTGGAATACCTGTTTATTTCACTGACTCTGAACAGAGCTTTCTCATCATAGGCATCTTTGAAAACCACACATCTTTCTGGTTTGTCAAAAATTGCTCCAGTTCTTGCTTTGCTGAGAGGAATTTCAGCTGGAATGGTGTTGTTGGGAGGTGGTGTTAGTACCTTTTTGCTATAGTCAAAGTTTAAACATAGATCAAAATCTGTCAGTGCTGCCCTTTGATATAACTTTTCTCCTGCTTCCTTGATACTGTCAAGAGCTCTTCTGCTCACAACTGTAGAACTTCTGTCATTATCAATAAGCTGCTTTAACTTTACTAAACTGATTGGGTGAAGTTCATTAGCCAGGTCTCCATCAGTAACAATTGTATCACTATTATCTTTTCTGATTAGGGTGTACTTGTTCTGTCCACCAGCACCTAATAAACCTCCTGCAGCATTGATAGTGATAATCTTTTCAATGGAGATTATTGGATTTGTTACTGGTTTGTGATGGAGCTCTAAGTCTCCAGCATCTCTGAGTTCAACAATATTTCTGCTAAATGGAGAGAGTGGTCTTTCTAGTTTGTCTACTTGTTTGTTCAAGTAGTAGTGCTTCAAGTGTTCTTCAGGGTACATAATTGTATGTGGATCACCTTTCAGCACTTCAAATTCTCTGAGTTTTCCATCTGAATCTTCTCCAATCACTTTTCTTGGCCTCTTTGAGGATGTTACTTCATGTTCCATTCTTCTCTTCTCTTTTGTATCCAGCTTTATGCTGAATTCTGTTTCACCTGTGAAAGCTGTAGAAGATGATTGAACTGGAACAGCTCCTTGTTCTGACATCTTTGATGTGTCTGGTTTTGGAATACTTGGAGGAGGACCCATGAGTAACTTTGGCATACTTGGAGGAGGATCCATTGGTAATTTCTGTTTTTGTGTTGTTGTAGTTTCTGATTGTTTGGTTGGATCTTGTTGAATGATTTCTGGTAGTTTGAAATTTTGTTAAGGAGTTTCTGGCTCTCCTGCTGGTTTTTCTTGTGGAATTGGAGCTTTCAGTTCTTGAAAGTCAACTTTTGCCATTCTGGCAACATTGTACTGCAATCTCTTTACTAACAGATGAATATTAGCAAGAGTTTGAGTATTTATTTCCTCTTGTTTCTTCATTCTCTAATGCTCCAGTTTATCTTGATTTTTCTGTGTAGTCATTTCCACTATCAGCTTCTCAAAAGCCTCAGCCATGCTGTTGTTATTGGCTCTGAGGAACTGAATTTCTTCGAGGATTTTTCCTGATCTTGAGCTGTCCCATGCACTTACAACCTCAGCCATCTGTTTCTTGATTTCTTGCAGTTCTTTAAGAGCTTTCTTGAATTCTGATGAGCTCTCTCTGTTTTCTGATGACTTTTGTAGTTTATTGAGGGCTGCAGTGTTTTCTTCTGTTTGCTTCTTCACAGCTTTGACTGTTTCTGATAAAACTTTGATATCTGACTTTTGATTTCTAATTTCCTCTAGTATCAGATCAAGTTTTCCTTCTGTGGCTGTTTTCCCAGTACAACAGTAGTTATGTCTTCAAGTTCCTTGTGAAGTTGCTCAGTTGACATAGATTGGTGT
Organism: Helianthus tuberosus; assembly: GCA_030545235.1. Taxonomy (NCBI): domain Eukaryota; kingdom Viridiplantae; phylum Streptophyta; class Magnoliopsida; order Asterales; family Asteraceae; genus Helianthus; species Helianthus tuberosus. The sequence goes on from CM060436.1 coordinate 59,408,629, forward strand.
TCTTAGGTAATAGGAGAAACAACAGATGTTCTACCTTTAACACCAGCAGAAAGCACATTCTCTACTGTTTTGAGGTTAAGAGGATTGAAATTATCCATATTCTCTATACCCTCACCAGAAAATTGAAACTCATTCAGATTCTAGTTTTCCTCATATCCTTGAACCTTTTCAGGTTCTCCATGAGTTGTTGAGAAACTTTTAAATTTCTCACCCATGTTTCCTTGATCAGTAGACTGATCTCCACCTGTTGCCACCACATTTTCCTCCTCAGAATCTAATTCAGAAAATGGGTCTTTGGTTCCACTCACATTTTGTCTTTCAGAAACAGTGCATCTTTGTGAAATTTCATAATTTCCTTGAATTGAATCATCAGAATCACTCTCAGAATTATGAAATATATTAAGTTTAGAGTGTTGTGCACCTGTTTCTCCCATATGTGAGATTTCAGCATGATGTTCTTTTGCCACAGGACTCATGTTCACTTCTTCATCAGCTGGGTGAGGTTCTGATTCACCCTGCTACTCCATTGTTGGTTTGCTTGACTCTTGTACATCATGCTCCATGAGGGACACACTATCAAAAACTTCCCTTTTTCTGGCTTTTTGCTCAATATCCTTAGATATTCTGCTCTGTAAGGTGAATCTTCTGGTATGAGATTCATCATTCTTTCTGACTGAACAGGCACATCATGATCTGACTTCCAAGACCCTCCTGCAGTCCAAGGTCTCATGATTTCTGTACTCCACATATTTTCTGATGCTGGAATTTCTAGATTCCTTTCAGAAAATGCATCAGAAATTATGATTGACAGAAATCTGGGAAAAGGTAGATAAGAATCTATCCTTTCAGTGTTAGTCAGAATTGTTCTTCTGATCAGATTAAATATTTCTGTTCCAAAATCAATATTCATTCCACTAATGAGACTGAACATGATTGTTAGAACATTCATATTTATCTGATCTGTACCTCCAATTTTTGATGATGAACACTTGTTCAGAATTTCCATTAATACTTGCCAGAAGGCAGGTAGCTGATTCCTCTTGAATTCATTGATTTTTGAGATCTTTGTTTTGTAACCCATTACTGCATCAAGTAGTGAAAACATATCTTCCTTCTCTGGTGCATCTTCATAGCTTTGGCTTAAAGGTAGTTCCAAACATTCCCTTAATTTCTCCGGTGAGATTGTAATGAAGATATCTTCCCACACATGTGCTGTAAGCTCAGTTTGATTTGAGAGTTTGAGAGTCTTTACAACTTGTTGTATTAGTTTTCCTGGTACCTCTTTGGTCTTTGTGAGAGCTTGAGCTATTGGGCATCTGGTCATAAATTCAATCAGGATTTGACACTTTGTATCATATTCTTCAATATTATCGTTCATCGCTTCATTGTTGCTCTTTAATGGAAGAAATTCAGCTTCGGTGATGAGTGGAATAGAGTGTTCAACTGGTGGTATATTGATGTTGATGGCAGCCATTGAGAATTGGGACTTTTGTTTCGGAAAAGGGTTATTAGGGTTTTGAGGAGGAAGGATTGAAGATGGAAGTCTCTGTTTTTGAATGGGATATTTATAGTGTATTGAGACAGAGATCTTTGAGTATTTTTCGTGGGTTGTTTGTATTCAAGGTGGTTAATGACACCTTAATGATGTTTTTAATCCTATTTAGGAAACAACCGTTTTTGTAAAACCTTTGGTTTATCTCTAAATATGACACCTTAAAGAAGGAGTGAAATCAAACATGAAAATCAGAGATTCCAAGGATTTAGCAGATAAACACTATCGTCCAACTTGCTCCTTTTCTTCATGTGGGACCCCTTTTGTTAAAAAAAAAGGTCCAATACAAACCCTTTTGAGATTGTGTATCTTCCCAAGTTTTCCTTTTGATGATTTATATCAGAAAATCTTTGAAAGTTGGATTTTCTTCATACTTCATCAGAATGCATTTGATTCATACGTAGAAATTGAATCAGCAATTTTTTTTTTTTTTTTTGAGATGAGAGGGAATAAGTAGAGTTTGATGTTTTAACTTACATTGCAATTCTGAACTCCACATCATTGTTCTGATTTCCAGAAATTGTTGGTTATACAGCTTGTTCCAATCCTCAGAAAAAAAATATTTGAAAGAAACTTATTTCAAAAAATTTAGTTGATTATAAGTTTCTTTGAATCTGGTTTAAAGCAATGTTCCTTGATGTTTCTTTCTGTTGATTTGTCAGACTTCCTGGTTGTCAAGAGACTTTTCTGATAAACAAATTTGATCTTCTGATACATTATCAGATTTTCTGATTATTTTGATAATTTTCTAATGTATGAACAGATTCTGATGATCATCAGATTTTCTGAGTTTCACTAAATCTATCAGATTTCATTTGAGTTTCACCAGATTTTCCTTTGTTTTTATCAGATATGTTGTTTTAGTTCCCCCTAGATCTATTGTCTTGTTTTTTTATGGTTAAAAGAAAAAAAAACAAACCAATTATATAAAGATACGAAAATATCATTAAACAACAAAAAAAAACAAACAAAACAAGCAAACAACAACTACTCCTCCTTGAGTACGTTGAAAACGACCTTCACATATAACCCGAGACAGGTTATATGACCAGTGTGATTATTTGATGGGACAAGGGTAGGATCGCTGATGTTCTGTTGTAGCGCTAGCTCAGCCCTTGGATACCAGCTTCTTACTCCTCCGAAGTCCAGCTGACTGGTAATCACCTTGGTCACAAATCGAGGGTAGATCAAAAAAGGTTGACGGTCGTGAATGTTTGCCTCTAGATCTCTCATGAGAAATTTAGAATAGTTGTAAGGTTTTTCCTGTACAACTGCATGAATCACTTCCATCATCTTGTATGACAGCTCGTTGAAGCGTCCAATCTTCTTAGAGAAGCAAACACTAAGCTGTGTCACAAAGTACTAGAAAGGTGGTGTGAAACCAGAGTTGGTGATTTGCCTTGACACGTTGTATGTATGATAGCCCATGTCCGTCAAGCTTTGTTGCACCATTTCCTTATCCAGGAAGGTGTTTTCCTGATCATCACCCAACTGGAGGACTTTTCAAAGAGTTTTATCCTTTAGGGTGATTTTTACCCCCATAACCTTACTTTCTATCTACATGGAAGTGCCACTGAAGATGATTTCAGCATTCCACCAGAATTCTTGAAGAAGATCTGGATAGATGGTGACATGTGTAGATACAGCAAAGCCCAAGGGACTTTGCATGATCATGTTATACACATACCTGCAATCTTCCCATGCAGGTCCTTCCAAACAAGACCTAAGTCTAAGGTTATGATGTCTGTGAAGTGGGAGAGGGAAGTGAGTTTGTTTCATAACTTTTGGGTGAGCCATTTTAAAATAAGAAATTTCTGATGAGGAGCATTTGAAGAGAAGATTGTTTGATGTGAAGAAAGTATTTTTCTAGATGTTAATATTTATAGATGAAAGTGATAGTTTATACCATAAATGTTATTAACAGCCAAAGATTTTCATTTTCATTTCAATCTCTTCATTTAAGACGATATCTGCTTGGACTTAAAAACTTCTTTTCACGTAATATGGCACGTGATTTCAGTAGATGTGAAAAAGTGTGTGGAAATGGAAATCAGACTTTCAAGAAACAAGACCTACAGAATTATCAAGTTTATATCACCTTGAAACAAAATGGTTTACAAGGTGATTGTAAGATTATTATCTATTACAAATGAAAACTTGAATTCTGAGGGTGAGAGGACAATGGAGTTTTGTAGTATGTATTGAATGCTAAGCTTAACTCATTGTTCTCTGCTTGGTGAGCCTTCTATTTATAGAAGGCTGAATATATGAATAAACATTTGTTTATTCATATATATTCCTGCAAAAAGTAGCGCCTTGACATTTTCATTGAATCCAACAATCAATTTGCCTTTGTAATCATGAGATCCAATAATGTCAACTTGCTTCGGTTAGTGTGGCAGGATAGAGCTGATTTTTAGACAAGTGGGGTTTTCATCAGAATTTCTAATAAACCACTTCGTTAGAAATTCTGGTGAACAAATCATCAGAAAATCTGATGATCAGAATCGTCAGAAACTGATGATATTTCATCAGAAATATCATCAGATCCATCAGAAATGACCTTTTCTGATAATCTCCTTCAGCTCTTGATCAACTTGTGATTCTTTGAAGTAGATGTTGTTGCTTTCAGTTGTCTTATCTGATCTTCCTCTTCATGTTGTGATCTTCAGCACTGTCGTCTTCTTCATAGATCAAGTTGAATATGATTTTCTTCAATACTTACAAATAAAGTTTCCTAACACATATCTTAAAATCTTATGATCGGTGAAAATGGTAAACTTACTACCGTAAAGATAATGTCTCCAATTTTTAAGGGCAAAAATTATAGCTCCTAATTCCAAATCATGGGTTGTATAATTTTCTTCATGATTCTTAAGTTGTCTAGAGGCGTAAGCTATAACCTTTTAACGTTGCATCAATACGCATCCATTACCTAATTTAGAAGCATCACAATAAATTATAAAATCTTCAGTTCCTTCTAGTAATGCTAATATGGGTGCGTTAGTTAATCTTTGCTTAAGGATTCTAAAGGCTTCTTCTTGTTGTGGTCCCCATTCAAACTTAACAGATGTACAGGTTAATTTCGTTAAGGGAATGGCTATTCTAGAAAAATCTCGGATGAATCTTTTATAATAACCAGCTAGTCCTAGAAAACTTCTAACTTCTGTTGGTGATTCAGGGGTTTTCTATTTAGTAATTGCCTCAATCTTGGTGGGACCACATGAATTCCTTCATGATTAACCAAATGTCCAAGAAACTGCACCTGTTCTAACCAAAACTCGCATTTTGAAAATTTAGCATAAAGCTTTTCTTTTCTCAGCAAATTTAGAAGTGCATAAAGATGCGCTGCATGTTCCTCCTTACTTTTAGAATAAATTAGAATATCATCTATAAAGACAATTATGAATTTATCCAAATATGGCTTACATATTCGATTCATCATGTCCATAAATGCAGCTGGGGCATTGGTTAAACTAAAGTGCATGACAGTAAATTCATAATGACCATACCTTGTTCTAAAAGCAGTCTTAGGAATGTCCTATTCCTGTACCTTTAATTGATGATATCCTGAACATAAATCGATTTTTAGAAAAGAATCGAGCTCCTTGTAATTGATCAAACAAATCATCGATTCTCGGTAATGGGTACCGATTTTTAATCGTGACTTTATTCAATTCACGGTAATCAATGCACATTCGCATTGACCCGTCTTTCTTTTTGACGAACAAGATTGGTGCTCCCCAAGGTGATGAGCTTGGCTGTATAAATCATTTTTCCAACAGTTCGTCTAACTGTTTCTTTAATTCTTGCATTTTAGCTGGTGCCAAACGGTAGGGTGCTTTGGCAATCGGTGCTGTTCCTGGTAACAGATGAATTCTGTGTTGGTGCATATGTCTGTTGACTTCGTCTTGTATCGAGTCTTGTAATTCGATAGGATAAACCAGAGCTCAGTAGTCAAGAATAAAGGGTTGTTTGACCAGTCCACATGAAGTGGCAAAGCCAGTCCATGTGAAGTGGCAAAGCCAGTCCATGTGAAGTGGCAAAGCCAGTCCATGTGAAGTGGCAAAGCTAGTCCATGTGAAGTGGGAAAGTCAGTCCATGTGGACTGGCCTATCTATAAATAGGAGCTCATGTCATTTCATTTGGAACTTCTCCATTTTCCGGGAGCAAAGCTCTACCGAGGTGTCTACAGGTCTGTAAACGTGTCATATCAATAAATAAGACGGTTAAACTACTTCTACAAGCAAATCAAGCTGATTCGATACCGAAACGTCTGATTCCGCCTCTCGTTTTGGTCTAAAACTCTTCTGAACGACTCGTATAGGTCGTATCTCGATCCTACAAGAGGAAGAGTTCTTACCGATTTCAGCTTAATTTCATCAAAATTTCTGTTTTCTACTCACATTCTTCACATCTTTTCAAAATTAACATAGTTCTAATGGTCAAAATGTCTTGATTTTCACATATAACATGCGAAACACTGTTTTAACAAATCCTTGAAAGAATCAGACTTAAATTCGACCTAGAACTTGATCAATTTTGTCAAAAACCGAGCCGATAGTATGACATCATCTCCAGTTCGCATGGAGTGAACTTCCCAGGTCACATGGAGTGGATTTGGATAATACCAGTTCACATGGAGTGGATTTGAAACTTCCAGTCCACATGGAGTGAACCTTCCAGTCCACATGGAGTGAGCCTTCCAGTCCACATGAACTGAAGATTCCCGTCCACATGAACTGAATAGTCCAGTCCACATGAACTGAAGATTCCAGTCTACATGAACTGAAGATTCTAGTCCACACGAACTGAGTTTTGAGATACCAGTTAGCATCAAGTAGTCCACTTCGCACCAAATTGTCCCAGTTCATTTGAGATTTAATTCCAGTTCGTTTCAAAGTTCATCCAGTTCGTTTGAAAGCTGAGTTTGTGAAATTGTTTACCGAAAACATGGAAACTGAAGAAGAAATTGCATTATATTACTATATATCTCAAGAGGAGAGTCCTATTAAGATTGAAGAAGAACCAATTTTAGAAGAATCAATTTCAAGAGAACCAGTTTCAACAAAAAAGGATTCAGAAATTGTTTTAGATAAAACTGAAAAGGGTTTAGAAGTTGATTCAGAAAAAGCTTAAAATAATTCAGAAGTTGTTTCAGAAAAAGCTCCAGTGTTTGATCACTCATCAGATGAAGAGAGTGACGATGACAGTGAAGAAATTGAAAAACTCAAAAATTATAAAAGAATGTTTGCACCTGAATTGTTTAATATGTTTTATGCAGGTACACTGGAAAAGCTTAAAAATAAACAAGCTGCAAAAATGAAGAATCATGAGGCAGCAAATGTGGAAGAAAATGTAAAATCCGAGAAGAAACAGGTTGATAGTGTTCATCAAGAAACATCTAAACAAGATGAGACAACAGGGTTGTCACAGAACGATGACGTCAAACCTGAAGAAAAAGTTCAAGTGGTAAAAGAACAGGTTGAAGAAATTCCAGCTTTCAAGATTGAGAAGAAAGCTGATGTTGAAAAAATAACTGTTTTGTGCTCAAAATGTGACAAATTCAAAGCAGACAATGTCAAATTCTTGAAAGATGTGGAGAGTTTGACATTGAAAACAAAAATTTAAAAGAAAAAGAAAAAGATTTTCAAAATAAAATAAAGATTATAGAAGATGAAAAGTCTGTTATTTTTAAAAACAATATTGAAAAACAGATTGCAATAAATTCTCATCTCCAGAAAATCATTCAACTTGAAAATGAAACTGAAATTGCTAGAAATAAAATCAAGGAGTTAGAGAATAAATTGAAATGTTTTGTGACTTCGTCATCAGTACCAGATTATATTTGTCCAAAACCGATCAATTCAGGTCCAATAAGTGACAATATCACAAATTATGACAATGTCATAATTGAAGATTGTGATGATAAAACTGATGATGAAAATGAGAAAAATGAGAAAAAGAAATTATTTTTGAAACTAAAAGAGAAGTTTCAAGAAACTGTTTTGCAATCTACAGAAAAAGGTGAATGTTCAACACAAAAACCTTTGAAGAAGATTGAAGAACAAAAACATAGTGTTAAAAATTCAAAAGGTTTTCAAAAGGAAAATAAAAGGTCATCAGTTCAATCATCCAGTCGTGATAAAAAATCACAAAAATTTGAAAATCAAAACTCAAAAACAGTTGGTAATAAGTGGTGCATGATTGACAACAGGGCTCAAAAAACAAATCCAGCATACAAAAGAAGAAATGATTACCACAAGGCCAAACAATGCCATGATCTAAGTGTTTGGTATGAAAGTGGTGAATGGTACGATAACAGAATGTGCTACAACTGTGGTTTTAGAGGACACATTGCTGTTAACTGCCAGAGTTGAAGCTTTGAGATGAGGAGATGTTATGATTGTCAAATCAAAGGCCACATTGCAAGAGATTGCCTAATGAGATCAAAGGGAAGATCGAGGGCTGAATCTCAGAAAATGGCAAAGAAACCAGTCAAAGTCGAAGAAAAGACCAAAGAACAGAAAGTTCTAGAAAAAGTAAAGCTTTCACAAGGGCAGAAAGATAGACTGAGGAAGAAAAGGAAGAAAGCACGAGAGTATCTCCAAAGGATTTTGTCCTCGGGTACAACTGGTGATTCAGATAAAAGTTCTGATGAATTGTTTTGCTCAACAAAACATGATAAGTCAAGTAAAACGAATTCATCAGATACAAATCTGAGGACAAAAGAGAGGATAAAGAAAGAAAAATTGACTAATCAAACTGATAATAAATCAAAGAAAGTTAATTTTTCAGAAAAAGTGTTTATTAAGGTTTTTGAGTATAAAAGAAACTGTGAAAGATCATTCATGTCACAGGTTGATAAGTTTGGAAAACCTAAATCTTGTAAGGATTGGGTTCCAATGAAGAATGGCGATGAATTTGTTTCCTTGAAAACAAAAGAGCCATCTTCTGGCAATGAGGTTGACTCGTCAAAGACAAAGGAGCCACGTTCGGGCGATGAATCTGGTTCGTCAAAGCCAGAAGAGCCATTTGTTGAGGTAAAAGGTGATAATTCCGTTAAGACAATGGATGATGCAAGTTTTCCATCATTGTCAAACGGAAATTTAAAACAAAAGATTGAAAAGAAACCGAGTGACAATCACTCGAAATCTCCCAAGGTTTGTCAGGCTTGGGTGGATCTCTTTAAATAAAAAACCTGACTTGCCAGAACTCCCAGGTTGTTAATTTGGGAGTAGGAATCGACATCTTTCTTGAGAAATGTTTTATCAAGGACATTAAGTCATACTTGATTTAATTTTCGTACAAATGGTTGAAAAAGAGAAACAAAGTGATGAGTTTATCCCCTATCCTACAAGTGGTAACAACAAAACTAATTTTCGGAAAAACCATTTTGATTAAAACAAACTTAAGTGTTTTGAAATCATAATGGGAAAATAGTTTGTTGACAGGGGGAGTTTTGATTGTTTATGCCAAGTGGATGGCGATTTGAAGCGATTCAGATCAGTTTGTCACATTATTTGTACAATTTATTGCTTTCAGTTTCAAATTTTCCCAGAAAATCAAAATTGAAACATATTTTGATTTTAGGGGGAGTAAAAATTTTAGAAAAATTCGAAAATTTGAAAAATGTCAAAAACATTGAAAAAATCAAAAAGAGTTTTGTGTAAAAAGAGAAAATGATAGTACATCAGTGGACTATCACATCACGCTAAAGAAATGAAATGTCGAATGTGATAAACGGTCTCACTAAAGATGTGACGATAGGCTCAGCTAGACAAGTAGATTTGCGATAACGATACAAACTTAAATGAAAAAGCCTAGTTCTAGTGGGAAACGCGGTTGAAAGCATAGTACTTAGTTTTATCCCTCGTGACTGTGTACCTACTCAGTAATCGCTGAATGCTAAAAGAGCATAAAAACCGGTCAGTTTGTGAACTTTCACAACTTGCTAAAAAAGTCACTGTGACTGTGTATTTCATTTTGCAAAGATTTAAACTTGTTTTATTTCTTTATTTTTGTTTAAGCATTGGACATCCTCTGCGTATACGTGAGTATCGAACTGGATGTTAGTGCCTAAACATTCTGCTTTATTTTCTTTGGTGTTTCGTTTAAGCTTTGGATCACCTCTGCGTATACGGGAGTATCGAACTGGTGGTTAAAGCCTAAACAATTTCAACTTGTTTTTATTTCTTATTTTGTTTAAACATTGGACTTTCTCTGCGTATCGAAAGATCGACCTGATTGTTAATGTTTAAACATTCTGCGTTGTTTTTGCACATATCACAGTTGATGAAAGTTTAAAGGCATTACTTGAGTCAGTGTATTGCATGATGAGGGGATATGCTGAGATCGTGGGGTCCATAAGAATTTAGTGCAAAATTAATATACCTTAACGTATCGGTAAGAATTTCGAAAGTTTTTAGATTGAGTTTTAGAGGACAATAATATCGTCAATCAACGTGAATCGTTTAGAGCTTAAAATGTTTAAAGCTTAATGGTGCTAGTGATTTGTCTCATAAACTGATATGATCCTCTTACACAAACTCACAAAAATATTGTTTGTAAATATTTCTTTGCTGCTTTCTCTTAAAAACAAAAACCCAAAAAGATTGTGTTTAGTTTAAATATTTGAAAATACAAAAAGATTTTTGACAACTGATGTTGGAAAGCTGATTTTCAAAATTCTGAGTGCAAAACATGATGAAAAATGGTTTGGATGAATTTGTGGAAAAACTTTGAAATGATTAAATGATTCATTAATTTGAATCAAAATTGTCTATCTTACAAGTGGTTGAGGATTGTGCAGGTTAAAGCCAGGTTTCTGATCCTGTTGCTATGAAAAGCCAGGAGATGTTTCAGATCCTGTGAAAACCTGAGCAGAGTTTGAGCCAGGATTCAATCTTAAGGCGATAATGAAATTCCAGACTGCGATCCTAGCTGATTGATAGAGGGAGTCTGATGATGTTAGAGCCAGATTCAGATCCTGGAATAATACTCAAGACAGAAGCTGAAAATGCTGAAGGTCTTAACGAATCAAAAGACCTGATAAAGTTTCTGGAAAGTCAGGTTGCAATCCAGGAATAGTCAGGGTGAGATTTTGAAGTCAAGAAGATGATAGAGATAGAAGAGGATGCTTAAAGTGTCAGATTATTTTGGAAAGAGATTGAAGACTGATCAAGACTGAAGGCTTGACATACTGAAGACTCGACACTGCAGATTCGTCGACATCCAAGGGGGAGTCTGTTGGTGCATATGTCTGTCGACTTCGTCTTGTATCGAGTCATGTATTTAGTTTAGAAAGATCAGAGCTCAGTATACGAAAAAGTACAAATCGATTGTCCAGTTCATGTGAAGTGGAGTGTCCAGTCCATGTGGAGTGGCATGTGTTCAGTCCATGTGAAGTAGCATGTGTTCAGTCCATGTGAAGTGGCATGTGTCCAGTCCATGTGGAGTGGCATTTGTCCAGTCCATGTGGAGTGGCATTTGTCCAGTCCAAGTGGAGTGGCCTGCCTATAAATAGTGAGCTCATGTCTTTCATTTGTAACTTTTGGATTCCGGTCGCGAAGCTCTGCCGAAGTGTCTCCAGCCTTGTAAACAGTGTGAAATCAATACAAGAGACAATTAATAGTGAATATCAAGCTGAAACAAGATCTAATCTCTGAATTCCGCCTTTGATTAGATCGAGAACTCTTCTGATCGACTCGTATTGGTCGTTTCTCGATCCTACATTCTGAACCCTACTTCTCTATCCGGTGGTAGCCCTGTTAATTCTTCTGGAAATACATCTGAAAATTGAGATACTACAGGGATATCTTTTAATTCCTTTCCTTTAGTGTTAATGATTATAGAAATCATATACACTAATGATCCTTTCCTAGCATAACTTGTTGTTTTCATCACATAGATGAATTTTGTGGATCTAGTTGGCTTGTCTCCTTTAGTAGTGATCTTTTCACCTTTTGGTGAATTTACTTGTATTGACTTTTGATCACATAAAATGTTGGCTTTATTGGCTATTAACCAATCCATTCCCAATACAACATCAAATCCTGTCAGATTCATTGGGTAAAGGTTCGCAATAAACTTTTGATTTAAAAATTCTATTCTTGCTCCCTTCAAGATTTCGGTAATCTTAATGGTCTCTCCATTTGTTGTTTCTACTAAACATTCTTGTTGGAGTTTAGTTAATGGTTGATTAAGAAGTTTGCAAAATGAAGTATTAATAAAACTTTGGTTTGTATCAGAGTCAAATAATACTTTGGCAAAAACATCATTAACTAAAAACGTACCGACAATCACGTCCGGAATCATTTTGGCTTCTTCTGCAGTCAGAACAAATTCTCTAGCATTCTTAGTAATTTTGTTGTTTGTTGCTGGAGCTAATTTTAGACAATTTGGCTTGATGTGGCCTTGCTCTCCACAATTGTAGCATATCTTATTGGTGGGTTTCTTCCTGCAGTCTTCTTCCTTGTGTTAAGATATTTTGCAAAAATTGCAGTATATGGAGCATCTCCCAGAATGCTTCCTTTTGCAATACTTGCAGTAAGGTGCAGAAGTAGAACCTACATTTTTCCCACAGTTGGAATTACCGTAGCGAAATTCTTGGGTAAGCTTTTGAGCTAGGTTCTTCCTCTGGTTTTCTTCTTGGGTACGTACCTGTTCATCTGTCAAGGTATTAGCTAGTTCTACTGCTTCTTCTATGGTTTATGGTCTAGCTCCCTTGATTACATGCCTAATTTCACTGATTAATCCCCAGATGTAACGGGAGATTAACACTGGTTCAGGTGATGCTAGGGTTGGCACTATTCTAGCATATTCGTAGAAGGTAGTAGTGTAACCCTTACTATCTACTCCAGTCATTCTTAGATTTAAGAATTTATTTGCTATCTGTTCCTTTTCATTGGGAAGACAGAATTTCCTTTCTATCGTATCCTTAAACTCATTCTATTCCATACCATAAACCCTGTCACTTCCTCTGGATTGGAGGATAGTGCTCTATCATTCCAGAGCTGCATTTTTAAACAGATTAGAAGCAAACATTATTTTATCTTCTTCTATGCACTTGCTTAATTTTAAGACTGCCTCAATCTTTTCTATCTAACGTAGAGCTGCAATGGGCCCTTCATTGCCAGAGAATTCTATTGGTTTACGGGACCAGAATTCTTTGTAAGAACAACCATAAGACATGGTTCTTCTTCTTTTTGGAATTGGCATTTGAAAAATGGGTCCATTGTGCACGTTGTGACTAACTTCAGTATGGGTTCGCTTACTCCCATGACCACTTTTATTATTATTTTCCGGGTCCCTAACATTTTGGATAATAGCTGGCATGGCATCCCTAATTCCTTGGCTTACGATATGTCGAATTTCACTGTTATTTATTTGAATTATTCTGGTTTTCCTGATTTGCTGCGTCGGCCATCTGGATTTTAAACAATTTCCAAGTATTAATATTACATGAAAATATCCAATGCAGCAATTACACAACAAGCATGTTGATCCAAAATCGTCGAACATTCTGACTTACTCTATTTTATATTAGGCATCTATATTTATTACAAATACATCTGGGATTAAAATACAATACTAGTATGCATCATTAACCATAAGATGGTCTATACTACAATATATTATTATTATTATTATTATTATTATTAGATATAAGATATATTTTTTTTCATCATACACACACACACACACACTTATATATATATATATATATATATATTATTAATGGTACGGGTTCATCCAAAATTTCATATTACGCTCGTCATATTTTCAAACGAGCCTTTCACCTATCTGCCTCAATCTTTCACTCCCTTCTAAAATCTCCTCACCAAAGGTTCGGAGTTCTTGCACATTCTCAGTGCTCATGGGTGGTGCAGGTACTGGTATTGGGTCTGGGAACTGGGGCATCTGTTCTTCCTGAGGGTATGGATTCTCTAGAATCTCCTTGATGTATTGGTCATTATCATAATATGGGTCTAGAGGATCCAAGTCGGGATAGGGTCCTACTAGGTCTTGCATGGGCTCCTCTATGGGGATTGGATAACGTTACTGCTAATCCCTATGGTCGTCAAACCATGGGTCATAGTCTAGAGGAGGGGGTGCAGATACCCTAGGAATTTCAGCTGGGTTTAGTTCAATGTCCATGGGTTGTGTGGGGAATAGTGGTAAAGGCTGGGGTGCTATGAGTTGCTCTAGATTAGGGTCTGCAGCTGTAGTTGTTAAGATATGAAAATTTGCTAGACTCCTATTGAGCATATCTTGTGTGTGAGCATCCGTTTCTCTCTTAGCGGCTGCTAAAACTCGCTGTTGGTAACTTTTTCATCCTCTTCCTACGTTCATGCGCTCCTCTGCTGAACCATCCTCTCTTCTTGGGAGGGAATGGCTCTTCAGATTGGGCCTTGAACACGAATATCCCATCTTCGTTATCAGCCGAATACCCTGAGAGGGTAGGCTGTGAAGAGGTGCCTTCGTCCCTAGGTGAATCGGAAAGTTGACGGTAAGCGTCTGAAGGTCCTTGGTCACTCATGCTGTAAAATAACAAATTGTCAAATAACACAAAATAATAATCTACACGTATGCACATAGTCTTATTGATTATTTCCTAACAGAATTGATAATTTCAATGTCAGCAGAACACTTCTTTGGCTGAAACGAGTGGCTATAGCTCTGATACCACCTTCTGTCGCAACCCCCGGCCCCTATCTCCTGGGATCGGGCGGACGCGAACTCAGATGTGGTGGTATCATTGGTTTGTCATTATTTGGCAGCGGAAATTTCGTCAGGACCGTAGTTAGGGAATATTTTATCAGAGTAAAATACCACATTTTCATATTAATAAACACATAGATAAAACACAAGTTTCTATTACAAACATGTTTATAGGGATAAACCCTAATTTATTGAATTTAAAACAACGTCGTTTAGGTAACTTTTATAGCCACATTTTTCCAAGCCATCAGTGCTCTCCAGCTGGCTTCTAATTGGATTTCACATTTTGTTACCTGAAACGCGTTTTAAAAACATTTGTCAGTGGGAAATACTGGTGAGTGAATCCCAGTTTAATCAAGAAGCATTTATCCTTTAACAGTATTGAGAGCAATCACAATTTTTATATCTACACAATTACTCATTCAGTATTACTGGTGGGTCATATTACACATTGGCTATCTCGTTGTCCAATGGTAACGTGTTCCACATTTTGTATACAAAACCCCAACATACCGGCAGTAATTGAAGAACTACAAAGACTCAATCACTGCTAATCACATTGTAAATTACTTAAGGTTTTGTAAAACAGTTGGTAAAAAGGTTTACAAAAAGGAGATTACTCACATTGCTACTTTAGATTTTTCTTAGTGGATTCCTGGTGATAATCTATTAATTAAACAATGCTCGCGTGTTAGTATAATAACCCAATATTTACATTAGTTATACCCTCCCCGAGACAGTATTCCAACGATTACGTCGGGCAGAGCCTCGACAGCCTTTACGGAGCACTAGATCAATCCGGCAGCGTATCTAATACGTAACCGGGGGTTATGATACTTACAACGGGGCAGAACTTAGTTAATTAGTGGGGTATGATGCCCGGGAATTATGATTCCTACGCAGAAATTTGAGAGAGAAATTGTGTGTGAACGAATTGGAATGAACAGCCGATGCCATCTATTTATAGTGTCTGATTCAGACTTCCTCGCGGCCCATGAAAGAGAATGGAAAGGGCTACGCAGCCCGCGAACTAGGGTGGGTAGGCCCTAGCTTATCCAGGTCACCCCACTAGGCTTGACACGATTGTGCCACGTGTCGGCACCGGGCTTCGCCTCGTAGCCAGGCGCTCGCGGCCCGCGGCAGCTCCTGGGATATCTGTCATGCCCTGCGACGACCCATTTAAGTTTCGTTTTTAATTAATTTTTTAAAAAAATAAAGGTACTTCGGGCCTTTTATCGTATATGGGGTGTATTTTAGGACGTATAGGAGCACTTTAAATATATTAAGGGTGTTGGAAATATTTTGGAGAGTTGTTATACTTGTGTCCAACGAGGGTTAGGAAGATACCTTTTGCTACTAATATAGCTTTTTAGCTTAATGGGATTCTCTCAATTTGAGTTTATATTCTTTTAAGGTTTTTGGTCTCTTTGGCACTTTTAAGATATCCTAATTGTGCCTAGGTCTGCATATAATCTGGATGCAACAGATGGACAATCATGATTTCCCCGGATGACTCAACAACATAAAGACCCGAAACCTCAGACGTTGGCTATCTATCAACGCAAGATCTAAGACCATAAAATCATACGCCGATGGTATGTTACCCACATGGTGTATAGTTTGTTTTGTTTATATTACTCGGTATCTTTTATCTTTTGAGCATTAAGCCTACTGACATATCACAATAGATCCTAGTCTTTTCAGATATAGCACCTTACATGTGTTAATCAAGCCCTTTAGCACAAACATTTATTTCATTTCCCATATGATGCAATAAAATCTTTTTGGATTTTTCTGTTTTTCAAACATGTTTGTATTTTTCTCATTTTCTCCCCCTAAAACAATGCATATGTACATATTTCTCCCCCTAAAACAATGCATATTTACATATATTACCCTCTTCCCCCCCCCCCCCCCCCCTAAATTTGTGCATCACATTTTATGAGCAAATTTACCTAATAATGAAAACGTATGTACAAAGATATAAATGGAAGAAAAAGAAAAATATTTTTGTTGTTTTTGTTTAACCGTTTTGTCATCAGATTGAAGACTAATCAATATCTAAATTAAAGCACAAAATTTAAATTGTACCTTTTTGCTAATCTTATATTACCTCTCTTATCTCCTCCAAAGGAAACATATCAATTGTAAAAAAATAGAAGTTTTTGCAACTGTGAGATGTTACCCGTTATGTCTTTGGAACAACCGCTATCAACATTCTAGAGATTGTCAACAACTCCTCCTTGGTTGTTCCTGAAAAATAAAGTGATTAGTAAGACAATGGTACCCAGGCCATCGTGGTCCTAGGATTTCTTGGAGCATCAAATTAAGACACTTCCTTTAAACACATGTCCCCTTTTGTTTCAAGGATTGGTGATGTTGCTGTTTTGCATTTGGGTTTCCAAATTTGTTTCGGCTAACAAACGTGTTTGTTGCCTTTTGTCGACCAACTTTAGCTGTTTCAGGTTTATTAGTTTTAAAAACAGATTTTTGTTCCTGAACAACCTTGCGTTTGTTTTTAGCAACATTTCAATCACTATCAAATGGTTTAACCTTGGGATTCACATTCTTCATTGCCTGGTAATGATACCTTCATTGACTTGGAATGATAGTTATCCTTTGGTGTAACCTTCTGATTTTGAGCATAATAGGATACATAGGGACGATGTGTGCAGTTTCAAGCAATGTGACCAGGAATGCCGCAATTGAAGCATGTTTGTCTCTTCATATGGAAGGCATTCTGATCAGCTTGATTTGCTCTTGCAGGCCCTGAAGGACGAACCGGTCCTTTTTGTGTTTGATTTTCTTGCACATTTCTTGCAAACGAGGAAGAATTTGGATGCCTATACTTGTTGTTTGCAAAGGCCTTTTGTTGTGAAGATTTCTTTGGATTCTGTCTGTCTTGTTAAGACTGCATGTCTTGTTAGGAAATCTCATCTACCTTTCTAAAAGCTTTGTTAGCACAATCAAAAGCATATTTCTCACATTTTCCATTATTGATAGGCTTAACAAAAGCATTTTTCATATCACGAGCCTTTAGAGGACTATTGTTGCCCGTAGATGATCTTGGAGAGCGTGATTCTCTTTGATGTTTAGACTTCTCATTCCCTCGTCTTCGATCTGCTCATTCCGGCTCCTTTTGCTTACTTTGAACCCATTCATCACAAACAGTGGGTTCAGACTTTTTAGATTTTGTACTTGGAGCTTCGTATACATCAGTCTTCACTTCAATTTTCAGGTCATCAGCTTTGATAAATTCGGAGAGTTTTGGTTTATTGGATGAAACACCAGAAACTTCAGTTGAATCATTAAAAGAGTGATCAGCACAAGACGGTTCATCATCTTCTTCTGTCCAATCTGCAATTGACACTTTTTCTGCACATGAAGTAGAAGCATTAGTATTGTTCACACATTTTTGCTTCATTTTAACATTTATATGTTTAACAGACCCCTGTGTGTTGGATGTATAATCACTAGGTTTTCCATACACCATATGTTGTTTGTTCTCAAGTTCTTCCTCGGTGTCACGCATTCTCTTGTAATTATGATTATATGGTGGGGCAAGTTGAGTGTATCCTAAACCTTTCCCTTTGTATGCCAGTTGCACATTGCACACATCTTGAACTACCTTGCTGGATGTATCAAACTTCTTTATACTTACTTTATGTTGTTGATACTTGCCAGTCAAGAGCTCTAGCTCAGCTCTCACATAATCAAGTTCCATGATTTTTACATTAAGCTTTTTTTATAATCATGAACTCAACACTGTTATTGGTTAAAATACCTGTGAAGCTGGGCTATATCTTTCTTTTGTGCTTCAACCTTTTCAGTAAGCAACTTGTTGCTTTTTCTAAAGCTGATGCACTGAGTCATTGCACTATTATAATCATTAACCATAGTAGAGTGGAGTGCCCTGAGTGGTGCAACCTTATTCCTGCGATTTTCAGAACACAAAAGATAGTTGACCGTGTCAATGAGCGATTTTGGTTTCTCAGTCTGAGTTTGGGCTTGGGGTGCTGGGCTATTGACTGCAGCTTGCTGAGCTTGAGGTTTCTATTTCGCCACTTCATCGGGATGAGATTCCTTTGATTGTGCGTATAGATCTAGATTTGATTGTAAATAATCCCATAACCAAGATACAAAGGAGTCTATGTGATCACCCAAAAAAACTATTCAGCTCATTCCTTAGTTCTTATTTTCGCCTCCAATTTTCAAGCAAACGGATCACATATTTCACAACAAGGTCAACATTGTAGTTTCCTATAAACTCGTTCAACTTTTCCTTCACTCGATCCCGCAACTTTCCAGCTCCAACTCCAGAAAAAATAATTTCAAAACGTAAATCGTCAGCACTATCCATCAATCCCTTTTTTATTTTTTTACAAACTATTCGAAAAAGTAGTCCTATTCGAAAACCCTAGCAGCAATTCAAAACAGTGTTCCAATTCGAATACCCCAGCAGCAGTTCGAAACATTGTCAATTCGAAAAGCAATCCAAAATGTCTTATCCGAAGTAGTGTCAGTCCGAAACAGAGTATTCGAAGTAGTGTATCCGAATGTTGAATTTGAAATAGTGTATTCGAAATGCTTTATTCAAAACCAAAGGTATCCGAAATGGCTTCAAAATGTGTATCCGAAATTTGCAAAACAACAGCTGTCAGTGATGTTGCCAGAAAAGGATGCACACTATACTCAGTTGATTTTAATTAATTTAGTTAAACTTGAATTATCTCTAATCTCAAGTTCTAGACCGAAAACCTAATAGATTAACGAACCTAGAATGATCTAAATAGTTTCAGACCAGACTAACACGATCACCTAACCAAACAACCAATCACAACCAATACAAGCACACAAATTCATAAACAATCACAAAACATGAATATGTAAATCATCCCAATTTAATCATTAGTCAAAACCTAATAGTCAAAAATCATATTCAAGAAAAAGAAACAAGTCTGAACCGAGTAGCAAAACATATTCATAGGTCTAAATAATGTAAAAAAATTAAAACAAATTAACACGTTTGCGAACCCGACTTAGATCTTGATCGTGGCTTGAACTCGAACCAATTCCCTTCTCTTTTTTTCTCTCTTTGCTCTTTTTTTTTTTCTGTTCGTCTATGCCTGTTGTCGAAAACTAATAGGAGTCACCCCACTATGATTGTTTTAGAATATAATAGGGATCCTTCCTCTTTGTCTCCTATGTCCTCTGTTCGTAATACTCCCTTAATAAAATCCTTGCTGCCGCATGAGAATAATTGACAATAGGGCTCCCTCCAACTTTTTCGTCTGATGCTTCCGTCTAACTCTTCTCCTGCCGTCAACTCCCTTAGCCTCTTATATAATGTATATAATGAGGGGTTGTCCCGCCCGTGTTGCGGGACTATAGCCGATTAATTTTTAACCAATTAAAAAAACAGTACCATAGTTTTGTTAGAAAGAAAAAGTAAAAATAGAGTTAGGCAGCTTCTTAACACGATTTTTAACTGGGGGCAAAGTCATATTTTTATTTTTACTTGGGGGAAAAATCAAATTTTTCCCAAGGGTAAAATCCTAATTTTTAGCTAGGGGCAAACCATATTTTTATTTTGCAATGGGGGCAAGAAAACGTAATTTTGAATTGAGGGTGATATCGTAATTTTGAACCGAAGGGAAAATCGTAAATTTTAGCTGGGGGCAAAAGCATAATTGTATTTTGAACTGGGGGCAAAGACGTAATTTTAAACTGAGAGAAAAACCATAATTTTAAAGTGGGTATAATATAAACTTGTGTAAAATCGTAATTTTGAGCCGGAGGAAAAACAAAATTTTATTTTGAACTGGGGCGAAAACGTAATTTTTGCTGAGGGTAAAAGCGTAATTTTTTTACCGAGGGCGAAATCGTATTTTCGGTTTAGTTGGGTGTAAAGTCATATTTTTATTTTGAACCGGGGAAAATCGTAATTTTGAACCGAGGGTAAAATCATAATTTTGAACAGAGGGTAAAATCGTAATTTTGAACCGAGGGTAAAATCGTAATTTTAAGGTAGGGGAAAACCATAATTAATTTTAAACTGAGAGTGAAATCGTAATTTTGAATCGAGGAAAAAATCGTAATTTTGAGCTGGGGGCAAAAGTATAATTTTATTTTGAACCGAGGGCGAAGACGTAGTTTGAAACTGGGGGCAAAACCGTAATTTTAAAGCGGGTATAAAATAAAAAGCTAAGGGTAAAAGCGTAATTTTAGAGCTGATGGCAAAATCGTAATTTTAGCTGCTGGCAAAAGGGTTACTATATTTTTTAGGTGGGAAAAAAACGAAATTTTAAACTGGGGGCAAAACCGTAATTTTAAAGTGGATATAAAATAATAAAATGGTTGGTACAATAGAGGAGGGGCGGCCGCCAATTTCGACCCATAGCAGGGAAACACTATTCCCTTTTTTTTTTTTGACAGGTGAACTTTTGTAGGTATTCACATCCCCAAGTCGGGGACCCTAACCAAGATCTGACCCAGACTACGTTGTCTTAATCGGTCCCGCGCTGGGTGTAGTCAGACTTGGCTACGGCTATCGCCCGGCACCGTACCACCTCCACACGAGATACCTTGCTGGAGTAATGGCCGGATAAAACCGGGGCGGCTCAAGCTCGAACTTGCGCAACATTGGCTAAAAAGCGCTTACCATCATTGCCTGGTCCCCACATCTTTCGCTACCCGGGAGTCGAACCGGAGTCTTCAAAGAAACCAACCGGCCCAACTCCCTGCCATTGTGTTTGTATATGTTGAATAATAATAATATCCAATAAAATCCCATACCGTTTGTCGCTCTTGGTTGCGGATCACAAAAATTAACATGGACCACCTTGCCTCACAATCATCTAATTAATTGGCCTGGTCATGAAATCAGCTTTGGGCCAGCCACACGATATGTCAACAGCCCAACAAAGTAATATTGGTGGCATCACAATGTAATTACCAAGATTCCTTAAGGGCAAAAATAGCATTTCCCATTCCTCTGAATTAATTGCCTTCTGAGGACATGTCTCGTTCCATTCTCATTATTACTTTGCCTCAAATTCTATTTGGAGAAAAATGCCCGGATAGTCCCTGTGGTTTCACCTTTTTTCACCTATAGTCCATATCTTTCTAAAACTACTTGAATAGTCCTCAAGGTTTTCCGTTTTGTTCTCGGATAGTCCTTGGGTCTAACTTCAGTTTGTTTTCTCTGTTAAGTGTGTTAAGAGGGTGTGAAATGACAAAAATACCCTTTTCTTAAAAGGCCAAACCACAGGGACTCTCCGAGCATTTTTCTCTTTTTCTCCTCTCCCCCTCTTCTTCTGATCCAGCGACATCTCTGTCCAATCCATTTTGACTAGATCTAAATTAACCTAATCTCTCAAATCACAATCAAACCTCAATATCCACAACAATTCGTCAACAAACCACAAATACAATACGATTTAACTTCTAATTCTCCAGTAACTAACCTTCTGATTCAATTTTTCGCCAAAACCTTTCAAATCAAACCGCAACAACAAACTGAACATAATCAGTTCGCAAACAAATCACATCCGATTCAGTTTTTCAACAAAACATTTCGAATCAAACCGCAAAATAGTGATTTTTTAGGTTAAATATCAGCATAAATCGTTGCCAAATCGTGGAGAATCTGAGCTAGCAGGAAGCTCGTCGTCGTCTTCGTTATTCATGGCCCGGAATGATGACATCGTTAACTCTTGCGGATTTTCATTCCGTAGCAGTGGTGGGTCATCAAATGCGACTATCGACCAGGAGACGAGAGAATCGAAAGAGCAGAAGTTCTTCGTTCTTCGGGCTCGTGCAGGAGACTGAAACCAGTCCGGTTGTAAGCGTATCGGACCAGGAGACGAGAGAATCGAAAGAGCAGAAGTCGGTTGAGGTGAAAAGGGGAGGCGGGTCTCGAACTCAAACCTAACCAACCACCACCATCATCGCTTGTCACCGCCGATCGCCGCCGCGTATGGTGGCCGGCACCTTCTTCCTCTCTGATCGAGTCGCCACCCGACACCATCCCTACGCCGTCGACGCCCTTTCTCCAACTCTGTTCTCTCTCCCTGCAGCTCCGATATCTCTTTGTCTCACGTGTCTTGTCGCCGGAACATAATTCAGGTCCGCCGCCGCTCACGGCGGAGCTCCCATCGGCTCGCCGATCGAACCCGAGAAGAGAGAGGGTGGAGAGTTGTCGGTTGCCGTGGGGGGGGGGTGTTTGTTGTCGCCCGATCTTGAACGAGAATGAGAAGAAGGGGTGTTGTGGTCTGTTGTCTTATGGAACTAGGGTTTTCATATGTAGAAGTGAGGGAGATGGGTGGTGGGGTTTTATAAATGAAGAAGATGCCCGGATAGTCCCTATGGTTTGGCCTTTTAAGGAAAGGGTATTTTTGTCATTTCACATCATTTTAACAGAGAAAACAAACTGAAGTTAGACCCAGGGACTATCCGAGAACAAAACGGAAAACCTTGGGGACTATTCAAGTAGTTTTAGAAAGATAGGGACTATAGGTGAAAAAAGGTGAAACCACAGGGACTATCCGGGCATTTTTCTCTTCTATTTGTTTGTTCTTGTATAACCTTCAACTCCAAAGATATAATAATAAGAGAAAAATGCCCGGATAGTCCCTGTGGTTTCACCTTTTTTCACCTATAGTCCCTATCTTTCTAAAACTACTTGAATAGTCCCCAAGGTTTTCCGTTTTGTTCTCGGATAGTCCCTGGGTCTAACTTCAGTTTGTTTTCTCTGTTAAAATGATGTGAAATGACAAAAATACCCTTTCCTTAAAAGGCCAAACCATAGGGACTATCCGGGCATCTTCTTCATTTATAAAACCCCACCACCCATCTCCCTCACTTCTACATATGAAAACCCTAGTTCCATAAGACAACAGACCACAACACCCCTTATTCTCCTTCTCGTTCAAGATCGGGCGACAACAAACAGCCCCCCCCCCCCACGGCAACCGACAACTCTCCACCCTCTCTCTTCTCGGGTTCGATCGGCGAGCCGATGGGAGCTCCGCCGTGAGCGGCGGCGAACCTGAATTATGTTCCGGCGACAAGACACGTGAGACAAAGAGATATCGGAGCTGCAGGGAGAGAGAACAGAGTTGGAGAAGGGGCGTCGACGGCGCAGGGATGGTGTCGGGTGGCGGCTCGATCAGAGAGGAAGGAGGTGCCGGCCACCATACGCGGCGGCGATCAGCGGTGACAAGCGATGATGGTGGTGGTTGGTTAGGTTTGAGTTCGAGACCCGCCTCCCCTTTTCACCTCAACCGACTTCTGCTCTTTCGATTCTCTCGTCTCCTGGTCCGATACGCTTACAACAGGACTGGTTTCAGTCTCCTGCCCGAGCCCGAAGAACGTAAAACTGTGAACCGAGTGGATCGGTGTGCAGAAGTCGATAGTCGCATTTGATGACCCACCACTGCTACGGAATGAAAATCCGCAAGAGTTAACGATGTCATCATTCCGGGCCATGAATAACGAAGACGACGACGAGCTTCCTGCTAGCTCAGATTCTCCACGATTTGGCAACGATTTATGCTGATTTTTAACCTAAAAAATCACTATTTTGCGGTTTGATTCGAAATGTTTTGTTGAAAAACTGAATCGGATGTGATTTGTTTGCGAACTGATTATGTTCAGTTTGTTGTTGCGGTTTGATTCGAAAGGTTTTGGCGAAAAATTGAATCAGAAGGTTAGTTACTGGAGAATTAGAAGTTAAATCGTATTGTATTTGTGGTTTGTTGACGAATTGTTGTGGATATTGAGGTTTGATTGTGATTTGAGAGATTAGGTTAATTTAGATCTAGTCAAAATGGATTGGACAGAGACGTCGCTGGATCAGAAGAAGAGGGGGAGAGGAGAAAAAGAGAAAAATGCTCGGATAGTCCCTGTGGTTTGGCCTTTTAAGAAAAGGGTATTTTTGTCATTTCACACCCTCTTAACACCCACTTAACAGAGAAAACAAACTGAAGTTAGACCCAGGGACTATCCGAGAACAAAACGGAAAACCTTGGGGACTATTCAAGTAGTTTTAGAAAGATAGGGACTATAGGTGAAAAAAGGTGAAACCACATGGACTATCCGGGCATTTTTCTCTAATAATAATAATTAATTGATTGTCATAGGAATATACGATACTTAACAATTTACTAATTTAATGATCATTAAAAACACATTTAACAAGCTAACTTTAATATAAATTAATTATATTTTCTATGAACTCAAGTTATCAATTACATTTGATTTAGTAAATTATAAACTTCCTCAATTTCTTTTTCTTTTTAATCTTTTATCATCCTAATTATTTGGATTTAACGAATCAAAAAACACTAATATATACAAATAATATGAAATTCGATCGAATGTTAATCATTTCGGTTCGTTTTCATTTAAGATCACCAAACTTCATTTATGAACCAAATACGAATAGAATTTGATAAAGTTAACTCTAAAGTTACTCAAAAGTTTAGGAAATATTTATATAAAAATATGTATATTTTAGAGTATATCAGTCAGTAACAAAATTCCGAATAATTAGGGATTCAAAATCTGATAAACTTGGTAACTGAAATCCCGAAAAATCATGTAAATTTTTTTTTTAGATCTTCCAAGCAATCTTTATCCGAAATTAACAGAGGTTATCCGAAACAACAACAACGATGATCCGAAATCAGCAGAGATTTATTGAAAACAGCAAAGATGATACGAAAACAGTAGCAAATGTAGACAATCTTCAAACAACTTTATCCGAAACCACCAAGGATGATCCGAAATTGATGAATGATGATCCGAAATCCCTTGTAGTATCCGGAACAGTAGCAGACTCAGCAACTCAGCAACTTTTGAAAACAACCAGAATCAGTGTGATATCAATCTGAGGGGCTGCTTGGCAACATCTGAATGGTTAAGTGCTGAACCAGTAAGAGATCTGAACTATTAAGTGCTGAACCAGTAAGAGGTCTGAACCATTAAGAGCATGTATGATGCTTAACCGTTCAGAGGCAAATGTGTGACCAATTCAGATTAGAGGTCTTAACCATTCAGACTCTGTATAAATCTTAACCATTCAGAGGCAAATTTCTGAACCATTCAGACATCTGCTCGTGAAACAAAGAGTCTGAACCATTAAATGCTGAACCAGTAAGAAGTCTGAACCATTGTTAGGATCTGAGTTTGTCCTGATTGTGTTGTTTTAAGAAAATGATTAATGAAAGAAAATAGATCAGAGAACAATTGCAGCGGAATGAAAGTAAAACTCTATAACACAATCAAAGAGAGATAGTTTTCATCACACATGTTTTCATTAGTCGAGAGATTGAATCGAATTACAAAAGTTCAACTACTGCATGCATGAATACTAAACTCACCCTCAGCCTGAGCTCACAGTTGTTCGTACAAAATGAGTGTGTGTGAAGAGCTGGTAGAACAGTACAGGTAATGTTCTATTTATAGTACAAATCTAACCACTGAGCATCTTAGCTGACGTCACCTATACAATGACATCTAACAGACTAACAACCTCAAAACACTGATACTAAACAAACACTGTTACATTGAAATACTGATAAGTAAAACACCGATGCTCCTATCCGTTGTTGATGCTCAAGCACTGATGTTGCAGATCAGTGCTTTCTTCTTAGGTTGATCAGGCCTTTGATTCAGCAGTGCCTTGTCTTCAACAGGGCTTTGATAATCATCAGTGGATAAGTCTTGACAGTCTTTATAACCAGCAGTCTTTAAAGGAACAGTTGTTGAGTAGAACAGACTTTAGGATCATCAGCTGTTAGAACCACTACCATCGGAGGGAATTAGAAACATGCACTGCTTATTGTGGATCAACTGTTATGAACCAGTTTTGGCTTTCTGTAACGCCCTAACACGTTATAATCGAGTATTGCAGCGGAAATACAAACTTTAAAAATTTTCTTTCATTATATACATTCTTTCACTTAAATACATTAATCCCTTTTTATAAATTAATTAAAAGCTAACATACTTATATAAAATTAAGTGACCACATTCGCACCCACGTACAATCCATGCGTTGACTCGATCTTCAACCGCGTACACTTCTTTATGAAACATCATAAACCTGTTCAACCTGCAGTCACCACATTCAATCACATCATTAGTAACCGGAGACATATTACAAAATCTTAACACATGTATAATAAGGCGTTAACATATCATGCTTTCTCTTGTACTAGCCCTTTCATTCATCCATTTGATCACTTGCATCGGATAGCGGAGTCAACCCTCACTTCCATTGTTAAGATGCCTATACTTCACATTAGTTCTCAATAGAAACACGGTTAGTATCATTAGCTTCCCTTTCTTATCTTTACTTAATTGAATTTCTCTCTTAACCAATTCCGACTCATTCCACTAAAACATACCTTAGTAACAAGATCGATTCATATCTTCTTACATTACATTAAATAAATTACCGTTAAATACATTACCAAACAAAAGGGTAAGTTCGGAGTTCACTTACCTTGCGTGCCTGTGTTTGCGTTCGCTTACTTGAGTCTTCTTAGCCCGTTAGCCTTCCACGCCCTCAACCATCTTGATATGATTCCTATACATTCATGTCATTACATTCATATTCTTATTAGCATACATGCTTATACATATGAACAACCCTATTAAATTCACATCTCACATATGACCTTCATTATTCTATTCAAACAAGCATAAAGCATACTCAACATCGCCCCCTACATAATCTTCACATGAACTATATCTGTTTACCTATTACTTGCATACAATTTCACTCATTATTGTCTTTTAGACATTTCATCAAACACTTGGTGTGCACAATATCAACAATGCACAAGATACAAGTGTTCATAGCATAGTTCTACTTGTCCCCTTTCTAGTCTAACAAGAAGCAATCATATTCATATCTTTATTTCACCCTACATTAACTTAACTAATTTCTCTATCACACACTGATTATGTATCAATTCATATCTATGAGCATATCATTTAAATCATCATGTTCATCATATTCCTACAACAATGGGTATAAACCCTAAATTGCCTAAACAATCGAAATTAAGCAAGCTTCTCATTCTATTGTGAATTCCTAACTCACAATTACACAAGATTTCCACATAGATTCATGATTGGGTTAAAACCCACTTTCTACAACACACCAAATCAGAATTTTCGACATACCTTGTGTTGAACAAGCTTAGATGGTTAAAGATTTGAGTTCATGCATCAGTTTAGGCCCTTAATTCCTTCCTAATCTTGTGATTTTCTGAAAACTAGGGTTTCTTCTTGGTCTCCTGCTCCTGATCGATCCATACGAACACACCAGTATGTGTGTTTGTGTTTTTCCTTTTTCCTTTTATTTGTTTTAATTAAAACTTCCATCCTTTTTAACAAGTTTGGTCCCTCTAATTACTTGGATTGTTTATTTGTCATGTAACCTTCCTTCTAATCAAGTTACTAACATAAATACCTAACTAGGTTAAATATAACAAGACTAGACTTTTTAGGTAACATAAATAATTTGCATATTTTGGGGTGTTACACTTTCTGTATCATCTATTCTTCAAGGAATGATCACATGGGCCAACAATCTCCCCCTAGAACAGATGATGCCAAAACACTGCTTTATTTTGATCTTTATTCTCTCATCAGCTTTTCCCGAATTTTCCCTTTGAATTGGAGCTCAAAATTCAAGGAATCTTCATCATCTTCATCCTTATGAAGTTGTAGGTTCAACAGATCTTGGAGGACATTCACATTCAGACCTAATGCATCCTCCCTTGAAAGCTTTTCAACTCTACCATTAGACTTGAGCAAAGTCAATTCGTGGGTCTGTTTGTCAGATTTCTAATTTAGAATTTTTGGGTCTGATGGGTTTCTTGGGAGAATCTTTATTTCTGATGAGTTTGGAGATTGAGGTCTGCTTGCCAGCTTTTTGACAGTTTCAGCAAGTTGAGCTTGAAGTTTTAAGGAAGCAGCATCCAATCCAAATTGTAGCTGATTCTTGATAACCTCTTTTCTATATTCAGCATCTCTCTTTTCATCTTCCTCATCTATCTGCTGTTGTCTTTTTCTTTGGTTTAACACTTGGATGGATACATCAGAAGATGTGAACAACTTTGTAAGAGAGATGGTCTGCTTCTAAGGCTTGTCAGTGGTTTGGTCTTTGTACACTGGCTTCTTGGGAGCTGTAGGATCTGATTCTCTTAGTTTTTCCAACTTATCATAAATTTGATCAACATACTGCCTGAACCATCTTCCAATGGCCCTCATAGACCTATACTTTGCTGCTACAAGCTCAGCTCTCTTCCTCTTATACTCTAAGGCAAGATCTGCACTGGATTTCTTAAACTTGTTCCAGTTTGGAGCAGTCTTCCTCATTTGAGGATCATTCTTCATTCTTTCACATCTGTTTGCTTCTTCTTTGAGAGCTGTGAGTGGCCAGTCTTTGAATTGATGCCCATAGACTTGGTATGATTTGTCTCTCATGATAAGTTCTATGAGAGCTTTCCTTAGTTCCTTTTGAAGATCAGCATTAGGTGGCCAATTTGACATCTTCTTGCTCAAGTCTCTTGCAAAGTCTTCCAGTTTCCTGACTTTACTTAGCTCATGTTGCATTCGACTTGATAAGTTGCTGTCACCTTTCCCTTTACTCTCTTCTTTAGCAATGTATTCAACTTGTTTTACTTTCAATTTCAGATACTCATCCATGTTCCTTGGAGTTCTGAAGCCATGAAGAGATGGGAAGGTTCTCTTGGATGGATTATCCTCTGTATAAAATTGTAACATTTATGTTTGAACTGCAGGCAGTTCCAGAGGGTATTGTACTTCCAATGGTATATCTCGTGGGGGTGTGAGCAGTGAGTGGTTGATTTAGTGGATTTAATGTTGGTGATGGTGGTGGAATAAATGGTTCAGGTGAGGTTTGAATGAATGGTAAGGATGACAAAGGAGTAGGTGCAGGTATCTCTTCTTCATTCTTTTCATCATCATGCACCATGAATTTTCTTTTTCTAGAATAAATGGATTTTGGTGGACGAGGAGTTTTTGAAGTAGAATGGGCAATAGGTGTAAGGATTGACTGTGATGGAAATTGAAATGTGTTGGTGCATTCATCTGTCGTCTTCGTCTTAATATCGAGTCTCGGGTTTTGTTGCTGAATTGATCAAGCATGATATCACTAATGACATCACCATGTGACATCAGTAGTGACATCACACTCATGACATCACATTACATATTCACGTGGAATTGCATGCAATCTTGAAACAGATTATACTTTGAGGATTTCGCTTCAAGACAAAAGTCAATATTGTTTTATCAATTTCGCTTGAATGGTTTAGCATGTGGATTTCGCTTGAGGAACTTCCAAGCGAAATCATGAATAGTATATATAGGGGCATTGGTCATTTCAGTTGTAATTTTTCAGAGATTCTTCCGGTGAGCCACGAAGTGCTGCCGAAGTGTTGTTAGGTCTGTAATCGCATTCGTTATCAATACAACAACAGTTTAAAGTGAAATCTCGCTGAATTGAACTCGATTTGTTCGTTTCCGCCGCTCAAACTGAGATAAACTCTTCTGAACGACTCGTTTGGGTCCGAAATCGATCCTACAATTGGTATCAGAGCTCAGGAGGAAGAGATCTTGCCAAAACAGCCTGTTTACGTCACTTTTTCTGTTTCTACACCATTCTTTTTCAAAATTAAAAATTTTTCACGGTTAAAATCGGCTCAAATTCACACATCTTATGCGTAATCATGTTTAAATGAATCCTGGAAAGTTTCAGCACTAAAATCAACGTAAAAACCAGTTAAAATCAGCTGCTCGCTTGAAAGTTGTTCGTGTTTGCTGACGTCATCATTGCTTAAACACCCTTTCGCTTGAAATATGATGTTTGTTTGAAGCGAAACACTGGTTCTCGCTTGAAATTTGTGCTGAGTTAACTTGAAACACTCTTTCGCTTGAGTGTGTACATCGAGTTGTGTGAAAATATTAAAAGTGATCATGTGATAGGTGTCAGTCCCAGGTCTCGTAAATTGTGATATTGCATGTGATCGGATAAGTGTTGTTTAAAACAACAGTTTGCATGTGAAATACATTCTGTGGTCAAATTAGATTGACATTAAAAAGCATTTGTTGATAATTGTGTTTGTCAGATATTGAGGAGACTATTCAATAGTGTGTATGTGATAAGTACATTGAATTTGAAGTGTCAGTTGGTTGGGATAAGATACCACATGTTTGTGTCGGTTTACATGTGAAAAGTTGGTAAATATGTGTAAGGTTTTTGCATGTGAATCTGATAAAGTGTTCCAACCCATTTGATAAGTCTCGGTTCAAGTGATCTTCATTAAAGTTGTTGACAAAAGTGCTTTGATTATATCAGTTTGCATATGATAAGACTTTAATAGTGACTCAATGATATATTGCTTAAAGTGAAGGCCCAATCATATTTTTCTTTAGTGGATTTACATTAAATCAAACGGTCCAATCAAGTTGTTGGCATGTGATCTGATTAAATGTTGTTGGCTAAGTGAAGTGTGTTTGTCGGCTTGTTATACTTTTTGGTCAAAAGAAATCTTACATGTGTTAGTTCATGGGTTAAAATTTGACGGCTCATTAAACTAAACACGTGAATTGTGAATTGTTTGAAGTCAAATTGTCAAGTCATCCATATCTTGGCAGTTTTTTTAAAAGCCTGATTTTGGTAGATTTTTTATAAAATCAAAGAAGAGGTGGTCAGTCTGTTTGGATTCAAACTCGTTCAAGGTCGTGTGATTTAGTGAGGTAATTTTTACAAGGAGATACATCTAATTTGAAAATTCGAAACATGGAGAACGAGTTCTACAATGCTTTTGCTAGTCCAGTTACAATCACTCAGAGTGCTTTGTATGAAAATGAAACCGGGACGTCTCAGAAACCACCCAAACTCATGGATATTGATGATTACAATGGATGGTCCGAAAGGTTTGGAAATTGGGTTGAGGCGTATCACTTGGATGCGTGGGAACACACTGAAGAGCCGTATGTTAAGCCCACAAAGAACGATGTTGTGAATGGTACTCCGTTGACACTTAGAGAAATGAGTACTGCAGATAAAAAGAAATATCGAGATGAGAAATTGATGGTGAGTCTGCTTCAACAAGCGATAAAAGAAGATATCTTGATACTGCTTCAACATGATGGAACTGCTTATTCAATTTGGACAGAATTAGAAGCAAAATTTGTTGGAAGTAATGATAAAAATGTTCAAGTTGAGAAGAAACAGGTTGAAAAAATTCCAGCTTTGAAGGTCGAGAAGAAAGCTGATGATGAAAAGATTCCTGGAAAATGCTTAAACTGTGAAAATGTTGAATCAGTATGCTTCAAGTGTGACAACTTAAAGACTGACAATGACAAACTTTTGAAGGATGTGGAAAGTTTGAAATCGGAAGTCAAGAAGTTGAAAGATGAGAAGCAAACTGATGTAAAACAGATTCTGGATTTACAGGGAAATTGTGAAAAGCTAAAAGCTGAAAATGTTAAACTGTTAAATGATTTGAACAGTTTGACATCAGTAAACAATAAATTGAAAGAAAAAGCAAAAGTTTTTGAAGAAAAAATTAAAAGTTTTGGAAATGAAAAATCAAAGATTGAAAAAGATTTTCAAAGTCAAATAAAAATTTTAGAAGATGAGAGAGATTTATTTGGTAAAAACAATCTTGAAAAACAAATTGAAATCAATTCTTATCTTGAAAAGATTATTCGACTTGAAAAGGAAGCAGAGTGTGCTCAAAAGAAAATCAAGGAATTGGAAGAAAAGTTGAAGGTGTTTGTGAATACTTCAACTATTTCTTGTCCAAAACATTTAAATTCTGTTCCAATAAGTGACAATGTCACAAACTTTGACAATGTCAAAGTTGAAGATTGTGATGAGAAATCTGATGATAAAAAGGATAAAAGTGAAAAACAAAAATTGTTTTTGAAATTAAAAGAAAAATTTCAAGAAACCGTTCCACAATCAACTGAAAAGGGAGAATGTTCTAAGCAAAAACCTTTGAAGAAGAAAGTGGAACAAAAACAAAAAGAGAAAAATTTGAAAAATATTCAAAAAGAGAATAACAGCTCATCAGATCGATCATCCAATCGCAATGAAAAATTACAAAAATCGAAAAATCAAAACTCTAAAATTGTTGGCAATAAGTGGTGCAGGTCGGACCACAGTGCTCAAAAGCCAAATTCAGCAAACAAGAGGAGCAAGGATTATCACCAAGCCAAACAGTGCTATGATCTGAATGTTTGGACTAAAAATGGTGATTGGTACGATAACAGAGTGTGTTACCGATGTGGTTATCAAGGACACATTGCTGTTAACTGCCAGAGTTGGAGTTATGATACGAGAAGATGCTTTAACTGCAACATCAGAGGTCACATTGCCAGAGATTGCCCAAGGAGATCAAATGAAAGATCGAGGGCTAAATCTCAGAAAATGCAAAGATACCAGTCTCTGTCAAGCCCAAAGAACAGAAAGTTCAAGAACGTAAAGTTCAAGAACCGAAAGTGAAGCTTTCTCAAGGGCAGAAAGACAGACTGAGGAAGAAGAGGAAGAAGGCTAGAGAGTATCTAGAGAAGATTTTGTCCTCGGGTTCACTGGATAGATCAAATAAGAGTTCTGATGAATCGACTTCCTCGATTGCAAAGTCAAGCAAGATGTATTCATCAGATACAAATCTGAGGATGAAAGAGGATAAGAAGAAGAAGAAAATGGTCGGCGATGAATCTGCTGTGTCAAAGTCAGACAAGCCACCATCAGGCGATGAATCTGACATATCGAAGTCAGACAAGCCATATGCTGGCAATGATTCTGGTTCGTCAAAGCCAGAGGAGCCATTGGTTGAGGTAAAAATGGAGAATTT
The DNA here is from genome assembly GCA_030545235.1 of Helianthus tuberosus. NCBI lineage: Eukaryota > Viridiplantae > Streptophyta > Magnoliopsida > Asterales > Asteraceae > Helianthus > Helianthus tuberosus. Next base: position 59,441,815 of record CM060436.1, read on the forward strand.
AGGTTTAACAATGGATGATGCAAATTTTCCACCATTGTTGAACAAGAATTCAAAATCACCCAAGGATCGTCAGGCTTGGGTGAATCTGTTTAAATGAAAAACCTGACTTGCCGGAGATCCCAAGTTGGTAATCGTGGATCATGAATCGGCATCATTCATTATCATGTTTGTATAATGTGTTTGAGAAGTTTTGCAGGACTTGCCGGAACTCCCAGGTTTGTAAGCGAGGAGTAGGAATCGGCACCTTGAGAATTCAACTAACAGATGATGTTTGGTTGAAAATGTTTGATTGGATTGATCTTAAAAGTGGTAAATCAGGGACATTAAGTTGTATCTGATTTTCTACAAGTGGTTGAAAAACAATGTGATGATTTAATCCCCAATTTTACAAGTGGTAAAATCAACAAAACTTATTTTCCGGAAAAACCATTTGATTAAAACAAACTTAAGTGTTTTGAAATCGATGGCAAAATAGTTTGTTGTGAGGGGGAGTTCTGATTGTTTATACCAAGTGGATGGAGAATTGAGGCAATTCGATATCAGTTGTCACGTTGTTGTACAGTTTGTTTTCAAATTTCCTAAAATGTGTTTGCATTTTAGGGGGAGTAAGAATTTTAGAAAATCCAAAAACATTAGAAAATTTGAAAAAGCCAAAAACATGATAAAATCAAAAATGAGTTTTTGTTGCAAAAAGAGGAAATGATAGTACATCAGTGGACTGTCACAACATGCTAAAGATTTGGTAAGATAAAAAAGTGATAAACGGTCTTACTGATGATGTGTCAGTAGGTTTTTACACATTTAGTAGATTGTGACGAGATATAAATCTAAATTTCAAACTTGCTTGTTCTGTGGGTTAACACAAACTTGGATATATAGGTAACCCCTGAAATCTTGTTTGAAAGGTCCCTTATTCTGAGATACTAGGTCTTTATGCTCAGTGATATCTGGGGTATTATCCCGGGACTTCTGCTGAAAGAAATTTCTGACCTAGTCCCCGGATAATACTTTCTGCAAATGCTTGAAACATAGCATCGCCCTCAGCAAGCTGATGAAACAATAAAATTGATAGTCGCTGCTGTTGTAATGCAAAAGATCCTCTAAAGGGGACACACCAAAAGTCGAAGCCGTCATCTCTCTGCGTATCGAAAGATCGACCTGAGCTCTCACGGCCCTCGTACTATAATTTATTCCCCTGACAGATATCATCTGTGGTATACTCACCTGTAAGACTGAATATTGGGATCTGGATACGGGAGTATATTCAAGTAGTGGGACACACGAATAAGTTCAAGAGCTTAAAACATTAACCTCGTATCTCGGATCAATTGAATTTTGTGTGAAAATTTAAGTGGATCAATATACTGACAATCTAGGTGAATTGTTTAGAACTTAAAATGAAATGAAGCTTAACGGTGTTGGTGATTTGTCTCAAAAACTGATATGATCCTCTTGCACGAACTCACAAAAATATTGTTTGTAAATATTTCATTTTTGCATTTATTTTCTTTCAGAAAATCCAAAAAGATTTTAGTGTGTTTTAGCATAAATTTTTGAAAAATCCAAAAAGATTTTCGACAACTGGTGTTGAAGAGCTGATTTTCAAAATTCCGAGTGCTAAACATGATGAACAAATGGTTTGGGTGAAAGTGTTTGAAGAGTGTTGAAATGAAATGAGAAAAATTTTTTGCAATATAATACGTTATTCCTGCAAGTGGTAAATTAGATTTGAAAATTTTATCCACAAATTGTTATCAGAAAATTTATTTTTGGGTAGAGTTTTTGCAGGTTAGCCAGGTTCTGAAACCTGAGGGTGATGAAGTGCCAGGTTACGATCTAAGAACATGTGGAAAGTGAATTCCAGACTACGATCCCAGCAGATTGAGAGGGGGAGTCTGAAGATATTAAGACTCGTCAACATTTGAGAGAGAGGAGTTTGTTGATGTTAAAGATAGAGAATGAGGATTTTTGCAATGACAAATACTTCAGAGAAAGATCAAAGACTGATAAAGACTGAAGATTGAGAAGACTCGACACTTAAGACTCGTCAACATCTGAGGGGGAGTCTGTTGGTGCATTCATCTGTCGTCTTCGTCTTAATATCGAGTCTCGGGTTTTGTTGCTGAATTGATCAAGCATGATATCACTAATGACATCACCATGTGACATCAGTAGTGACATCACACTCATGACATCACATTACATATTCACGTGGAATTGCATGCAATCTTGAAACAGATTATACTTTGAGGATTTCGCTTCAAGACAAAAGTCAATATTGTTTTATCAATTTCGCTTGAATGGTTTAGCATGTGGATTTCGCTTGAGGAACTTCCAAGCGAAATCATGAATAGTATATATAGGGGCATTGGTCATTTCAGTTGTAATTTTTCAGAGATTCTTCCGGTGAGCCACGAAGTGCTGCCGAAGTGTTGTTAGGTCTGTAATCGCATTCGTTATCAATACAACAACAGTTTAAAGTGAAATCTCGCTGAATTGAACTCGGTTTGTTCGTTTCCGCCGCTCAAACTGAGATAAACTCTTCTGAACGACTCGTTTGGGTCCGAAATCGATCCTACAAAATGTTAAGGAATCAGTGGATTGGCTAACAGCTGATGAAACAATTGGTGTTTCAACCGTTGTTGCCTTAACATCTGTTGAAGCTTTTGTTGCATCAACATCTGTTGCAATGGAGGATGGTAATAGTGAAAAGGGTTTTGTTTTTAGCTTTTTGACTGGTGGTTTTTGTGGTGAGGATGTTGGTTCAGGTGCAGCAGTGGGTGGCTTTTTGGTACCAGTAGTGGTTACGAGACCAGCAGTGGTTGGCTTTTTAGGTTTGACAGGGGTTTGTTTTTGTGGTTGATGTGTTGAAAAACACAGTCATTTACCCGTGTATTTTATATTTTATAGTTTTTGGGTCATTCTTAGTCTTTATAGGTTTGTATTTTATTATTTTATTTTACTACAGGTCTCTATTCGAAAAGGAAGCAGAAGCGAGCTTAAATGATAAATAAACGAAGAATTGAGAATTATGATTAAAGTTGAAGGGACTAAAAATGTGATGAGATGAAAGGTTGTTTAAAAATAGTTCATGAAACTTGAGGGACTATAAGTGCACAAATGGATTAAAGTTATAATAATTCACTTTCATGTCACAAAGAAAAGAAAAGGACTTAACGTGAGTGAATTCTGAATTGGTTTTGGGTGTTGACCGAAAGAAAAGAAGGTTGACCGCATGGTGATTTGTTTGTGTTTGGGCTGAGTTTAAATTGCAACAAAGGCCGGCCCACTTTAAATCGCTAAAAAGGCCATATGTTAATATTTGAATGGGGCTTTTAGTGGACCGAAAATTGTAAGCAAGAAAAAGATATATACGGCAATTAAGGCAGCAGAAGGGGGATAGACGGCTGGAAAGGGATTTTTGTGCGACATCATCAGACGCACGGCTGAGACAAAGACAGTGGGGAATTGTGAAGCTTCTTTAGCAAAGATTCAAGGCTACGGAATCATCGGGATAGAGCGGGAGGCTGGGAGAACAAGGAATTACCGGGTTTAATTATCCGATTCTTTTAGTTTTCTTTTATTCTTTGTTTTATCCAATGAATTCTGAATTTAAACCTTGTTTTATTATTTTTGAAACCAATATGCTTGGCTAATTTCATAAACCACCTAGACTATGATGAATGGATTAATATAAAGATTTTACCGTTTTCGTTATTTGCATGGTTGTTTATGGATTGATTGTGATTTGTAAAAGGTTTGATTTAATGATTTGACGTGTATGCGTGCTTTGATTTGGTTTGTTATTGTTATTTGCTTCATATGATTCTTAGTGACGGTCTTTATCACAACATAGGGTCATATTAGGGTTTAGGGTTTCGGTGAGTGTCTATATCACGTTAGAAAACCTTCACTCTTTAGGGAGAATCGGCCGATAACCTCTAGAAGTAAGTAGTAATAATTTGCTAAGTCTTAGTGTTCTACTAGTCCTAATACCTGGGAAGTGAGGGGCTATTGGTAGGTCTTACCCGGCGAATTGCTTTAGATAGGCCTTGGGAAAGGTTATGTCTTGGTTTACCTGTCGGTTTTATTAGTCTATCAAGTCAAATCTATTACTTCAAACTACCCTAGACCTAGGACTGGGAAGAAATAGGTCAACATTAGGGTACTTACACAATAATTAGAGGACTGGGAAGAAATCTAATAACCGGTAGGATTAACAGCCTAGGTAGTGCCACAGGTTTCTCCTTGAGAATGGTCGAGGGGCCTCGATGGTCCTTAATAGGTTTAGTATCATAAGATCCCGGTTCCATAACGCGTGCAATTAACTTATTCGGTAATCTCTTAAAAACAATCCAGGATTCTTGTCTAGGTGGTCTCGTTCTCACATAAGAAAAGTTCACAATCTTCGTTCGTTTTAGGCTAGTCTTAGTTAATTTAGTAGTTAATATAGATTTCCTAGTTTTTCAGTAACCCCCCCCCCCCCAAAACAATTAAACAAGTTTAAGTCGCGTCAGTCAGTGTCTGTTAGAGTCTAGTTTACGTAATACATAGAGTCTTTGGGTTCGATACTCGGACTTGCTTAGGCTATACTACATTGACCGGTACACTTGCCGGTTGTGTGGTTTAGGTTAGAGAGTCTGTTTTTTATAAATTTAAAACTTAGAGTGTCTAGTTTAGAGAGTCTAACTTAGTTAATTTTTATAGTCCGTTTAGCACACATCAAGTTTTTGGCGCCGTTGCCGGGGACTCTTGGTAATTGCGTTCATTAGCTTTGATAGATTTACTTGACAAATACGTGCTACGTATTTACTTTGTTTTGTGTCTTTTCTTTTCATCTTGAGTCATAGTAACTAGTCTTTGTTTTTCTTGTGTTCAGGTTTTTGCTTGTAGTGGATGCCACATCTGCGCTCGCACGGACCGCCACCACCAGTCAAGCAGTCATCATCTCAGGTTACTTCTACATCTTCATCTCGTTTACCCGATTTCGATTCCACCCCGTTAACCACCCCACCGCCCACACCACCACCTTCGCCTAGCCATTCACCTAAGGATTCACCACCCGATAGCCCTACTTCTAGTACCTCTAGTAATCTAGAAAACTTAGAACACATGGCTAACCCTAGGCAAACCGTCCATCAGCAGGCCACTCAGAATTTCACCGGCCTTGCTTCACCCATCACCGTTCCACCCATAGTCAATGACAATTCATGGCAGATTCCATCTTATGCCATGCAGGCCATCACCAATAGCATCCAATTCCATGGCCGAGACGATGAGGATGCCCCGGCCCACATTAACCGTTTCTCTAGGATGCTAGCTACCTTTAGCCTTAGCGGTGCACCCAACGATGCTACCTACTTACAGCTTTTCCCATTTTCACTAGCTGGCCGTGCGGCTACTTGGTTGGACTCTCAACCAACCGGTACTTTTACCACTTGGGCGGGGCTTCGTCAAGCCTTTCTGAATAAGTATTTTCCGCCCGCTAAAGCTTCACGGCTTAGAGACGAAATCCATTCTTTCCGCATGGGGCCCGACGAGCCTTACTACCTTGCTTGGGAAAGGTTCCAAACCCTTTGTGCTCGTTGCTCCCAGCACGGTCTTTCCGATTGGGCCTTATGTGAGAAATTTTACAATGGACTTACCCAGGAGACTAGAGATAGGTTTGATACGAATGCAGGGGGGCATATGATGGGTATTCTTACAGTTCCTGAGTGTCTAGAGCGTTTTGAGGCATTTGCACAGTCTCAATCACAATCACGATCCGATCAGAGGTCTCAAAGTGGTAATTCTACTACCATTACTAGCGCACCCGCCCATGGGGTGAGCCATGTCACTATGGATGCTAGTTTGGCTTCTGTTTTGGAAAATATGGATAGGCAGCTTAAGGAGATTAGAGCGAAGATTGATAAGTGTGAGTTTTGTCGAGGTGGTCACGATACGAGTGCGTGTCCTGTGCTAGTCGGTGAGGAGCAAGTTGATTTCGTGGGAGGAGGTTTTGGTAGAAATCAATCTAGTGGGTTTGGTAATAATACTCTTGGTTCGGGTTGGCGAAATAGTAATAATAACTTTAATAATAATAGTAACTTTCGCTCAAGTGGACCTCCTGGTTTTCAAATAGCTCAAAATCCAAATAGGGGTCTAGGTTCACTTTTTAATGGGAGTTCGAATGGCCAGGTTCAGAATGGAGGGTCGAATGGTCAGGTTCAAACAGGTCAGGGTTCAAGTTTCGATTTAGGGGGTAGCATGGAGAGAATGGAGGCTATGATGAGCCAGCTAGTTGCTAGAGATCAAAGTACCCAAAAGAAACTTAGTGAACACGATCTCTTGCTTAAGAATCACCAAGCTGCGGTCCAAGACCTTTCTAGGGTAGTGAGTGATATTTCTAGGAAGTTAGATGAAAGATTACCCGGTCAGTTTGCAGCTAACACCCTACCGAACCCTAATGCTTCTGTTAAAGCCATTACTACCCGTAGTGGCAAGACCGTAGGTAACCGTAGTGTTGAGGAGAGAGAGGTTGATGAGGATGGTGATGTGATAGATGAAGTGATTGAGATGGAGGCTCCCGGCAAAGTGCAAAAGAGGCTAGTCCCAGCAAGTACCGCACAGCCCGGTGAGTCTCAGGGTGAGAAGAAAGTTGAGAGAAAGCCCATAGACGTTAGACCTTCACCCTATGTGAATCATGAGTATGTTCCGTTTCCCTCACGCCTTAAGAATCAGAAATATTCGAGAGAATACGGGCAGTTTCTAGATATCTTCAAGCAATTGAAGATTAACCTTCCTTTCATTGAGGCACTCCAGTCCATGCCTAAGTATGCAAAATTTTTGAAGGACCTTCTTAGGAATAAGGAGAAGTTAGGGGAGTTGTCGAATGTCCCGTTGCATGGAGGGTGTTCAGCCATTGTTTCAAATAAGCTTCCTGAAAAGCTTACCGATCCCGGTGTGTTCACTATTCCTTGTCTATTCGGTAGTAACACCAACACTAGAGCTTTAGCCGACTTAGGTGCTAGCATTAATTTGATGCCCTTTTCGCTTTACGAGAAGCTAGACTTAGGCGAGCTGTCACCTACCCGAATGACATTGTCTTTAGCTGATAGGTCCGTGAAACACCCGAGGGGCATAGTTGAGAATTTGCTTGTTAAGGTAGATAAGTTTGTTTTCCCGGCCGATTTCGTTATTCTAGACATGGAAGCCGATGAAAACATACCCCTGATTTTAGGACGGCCATTCTTAAACACCGCTAAAGCTCTCATAGATGTCTCTTTAGGCACCATCACACTTAGAGCGGGAGAGGATTCGGTAGTTTTTGAGGTCATGAGTTCGAAAGGGCCTAGTGATAGAGTGCATTCGGTTTCGTCATTGGGGGAGTGTGAGAAGGAAGAGAAAGATGAGGAGAAGGATGTGAGTGATGTGAGTTTAGAGAAGGTGCTAAGATTCAAGTGTGGGGAACCACCGGATAGGAGAGTAGAAGAATTAGAGAAGAGAGTGGAGCGTTTAGAATCTAGGATTGAGACACTGAGCAAACCTCAGTGTGGGGATAGATTTCGGTATGGAGAGTTTAGATTCAAAACGCTAGATGAGGAGTTGAGAGATTTTGAGAGAGATAGGGGTGTTCGGGTTGATTCGGGTGAGATATATAATGGTGCTACAGCCCGTGAGAGTATGTTTGGAGGTGAGTTGTATCTCCATGATCCTCCATAAGTATGTGAGAAGTTGATACTCGTTTGTAGAGTTTGTACCTTTTGTATTTTCGTTTTTTTTTCGGTTTTTAGAGTAGTTAGAGGTCGTTTTTGTTAGTTTTTCGGGTCTTTGTTGGTGGTTTGAGAATTTTGCATGATTCGTTACCGTATTGGAAGAGGAAAAAGCATGAGAAACGAGGTTTAGGTATGTGTTTTTGACACTTAGAAAAAAAAAATTAGAGTTTTTGGATGGTTTGGTAAAAAGTTGAAATTTTTTCTAAGTCACAAACAAAGAAAATACACGAAACCTACTGTTGAAAACGACCCCTAGCGTGACGCTAAGGGCCGTCGCGTCACGCTAGGGGTAAAGGGTCAAAATTAATTAAATTTGCATGCGCCGCGTGACGCCAGGGGGCTTAGCGTCGCGCGAGGTCTCTTGAACCGGTTCAAACGTGTTTTTGGCCTTTATTTTGTATTTTGAGTCCTTTAGTTTGTATTTTGAGTCTAAATTAGTGGTTTGTGTCATTTTTTTTTTTTAGAGTCGGTACTGCGTTGGGTTTTGTTTTGCTTTGATTGTGCAGGTTTGGATTGTACCACCCGTACCCAATTGCCATTCGGGTGATTCTGGACTTGCTATTTTGATAAACCTAAGCAGACTAGGCAACGATCGCGAATGAAATGCTATACGATCGTTCGGGGGATTCATGATTCGTACGGCTGGCACTGACTTTTGTCCTAACCAGCTAAGTCGTTTCCCTTTTTGTTGTTGTTGTATATTTTATTTATTTTTGTTTGCAGTTTCTTTTCGTAGGTAGTTGTTGAGTCGTATTTTCGTTCTTGCATTAGGGACAATGCAATCTCTAAGTGTGGGGATGGGATACTTGTAAATATTTGAGTCATAAATATGAAAAAAACGAAAAAAATTGAAAAAATTGAAAAAAAAAAAAATTAAAAAAAATCAGAAAATGTCTTTCGAATAAAAAGAAGTTTGCAATTAAAGCGGAAAATGATAGAAAAGGTGTTTTATTGCTTGGATTGAATAATAATAATATGAGACTATAATAAACCGAGTTTGCGTCTAGTTTGGGATATGTGGATAGGCCCGGGTTTGGTTTTAAGTCCCTTTGAGCTAATATACCTTAATTGTCGGTCTGCTAGTGGGTTTTCGCCTGGGAAATATGGGAAACTAAAACCGCCAAAAATAGTATAAGGGGCACCGTTATAAGCTAAGATCGTTAGAGTTTTTTATCATATCTCGCTGAAAAAGAAAAAAAAATATAGAATAAAAGTGAGCTAGAAACTAAATGAAAGTAACACAGGTCTATGTATTCCGAGTTGGGGATAGCGACTCTACAGCCGGTTTACCTCTGGGATGTGTGAAATCGACTTGCCGAATAAAAGTACCGAAACCTATGTAATCTGTGATTGGGGATAGCGACTCTACAGTCGGAATACCGCTGGGTTAGGGAAAGCATCGTCTAGTCTCACGAATGAAAAAAAAAAAAAAGCAAGAAAAGAAAAAAAAATGGAAAAAAATAGATTTGATTTTTAACTCTCTTTATCTTGGTATAAAACGGTTAGGAATTGGTCCAGTGATCGTTCTTTTAGTCCTATAAGCTTGAGGGGGGAGTAGGTGGACCGTAGATTCTGGTGTGAGACCCTAGGTGGACTGACTGCACTTAAACTAAATTTACATGATAAGGGCTTAGGATTAGATTTTGGTTTAAAAGGATCAGTATATTCGCAATCGCAGCTAACGCAAGTCTTGGTTTTAATAAGATGTAAATAGTTTTTAATCCAAGTAATGATTTGTCTCTGATTCCGTTGCATAATTCTTTTTCGAGGACGAAAAAAGAGTAAGTGTGGGGATATTTGATGTGTTGAAAAACACAGTCATTTACCCGTGTATTTTATATTTTATAGTTTTTGGGTCATTCTTAGTCTTTATAGGTTTGTATTTTATTATTTTATTTTACTACAGGTCTCTATTCGAAAAGGAAGCAGAAGCGAGCTTAAATGATAAATAAACGAAGAATTGAGAATTATGATTAAAGTTGAAGGGACTAAAAATGTGATGAGATGAAAGGTTGTTTAAAAATAGTTCATGAAACTTGAGGGACTATAAGTGCACAAATGGATTAAAGTTATAATAATTCACTTTCATGTCACAAAGAAAAGAAAAGGACTTAACGTGAGTGAATTCTGAATTGGTTTTGGGTGTTGACCGAAAGAAAAGAAGGTTGACCGCATGGTGATTTGTTTGTGTTTGGGCTGAGTTTAAATTGCAACAAAGGCCGGCCCACTTTAAATCGCTAAAAAGGCCATATGTTAATATTTGAATGGGGCTTTTAGTGGACCGAAAATTGTAAGCAAGAAAAAGATATATACGGCAATTAAGGCAGCAGAAGGGGGATAGACGGCTGGAAAGGGATTTTTGTGCGACATCATCAGACGCACGGCTGAGACGAAGACAGTGGGGAATTGTGAAGCTTCTTTAGCAAAGATTCAAGGCTACGGAATCATCGGGATAGAGCGGGAGGCTGGGAGAACAAGGAATTACCGGGTTTAATTATCCGATTCTTTTAGTTTTCTTTTATTCTTTGTTTTATCCAATGAATTCTGAATTTAAACCTTGTTTTATTATTTTTGAAACCAATATGCTTGGCTAATTTCATAAACCACCTAGACTATGATGAATGGATTAATATAAAGATTTTACCGTTTTCGTTATTTGCATGGTTGTTTATGGATTGATTGTGATTTGTAAAAGGTTTGATTTAATGATTTGACGTGTATGCGTGCTTTGATTTGGTTTGTTATTGTTATTTGCTTCATATGATTCTTAGTGACGGTCTTTATCACAACATAGGGTCATATTAGGGTTTAGGGTTTCGGTGAGTGTCTATATCACGTTAGAAAACCTTCACTCTTTAGGGAGAATCGGCCGATAACCTCTAGAAGTAAGTAGTAATAATTTGCTAAGTCTTAGTGTTCTACTAGTCCTAATACCTGGGAAGTGAGGGGCTATTGGTAGGTCTTACCCGGCGAATTGCTTTAGATAGGCCTTGGGAAAGGTTATGTCTTGGTTTACCTGCCGGTTTTATTAGTCTATCAAGTCAAATCTATTACTTCAAACTACCCTAGACCTAGGACTGGGAAGAAATAGGTCAACATTAGGGTACTTACACAATAATTAGAGGACTGGGAAGAAATCTAATAACCGGTAGGATTAACAGCCTAGGTAGTGCCACAGGTTTCTCCTTGAGAATGGTCGAGGGGCCTCGATGGTCCTTAATAGGTTTAGTATCATAAGATCCCGGTTCCATAACGCGTGCAATTAACTTATTCGGTAATCTCTTAAAAACAATCCAGGATTCTTGTCTAGGTGGTCTCGTTCTCACATAAGAAAAGTTCACAATCTTCGTTCGTTTTAGGCTAGTCTTAGTTAATTTAGTAGTTAATATAGATTTCCTAGTTTTTCAGTAACCCCCCCCCCCCCCAAACAATTAAACAAGTTTAAGTCGCGTCAGTCAGTGTCTGTTAGAGTCTAGTTTACGTAATACATAGAGTCTTTGGGTTCGATACTCGGACTTGCTTAGGCTATACTACATTGACCGGTACACTTGCCGGTTGTGTGGTTTAGGTTAGAGAGTCTGTTTTTTATAAATTTAAAACTTAGAGTGTCTAGTTTAGAGAGTCTAACTTAGTTAATTTTTATAGTCCGTTTAGCACACATCAGTGGTGGTGAAGGTGGTTTAGGGAATATGGCAAGTGGAGGTTTGTTGTGTTTGTGTGATTTATTCCTGTTTGAAGTGCTAAGATCCTTTGTTTTTTATTTCCCATTCTTCCAACTCCTTTTGTTCCTTTTTCTAAATCCTCTCCTTTGTTTAATTTTGATTATTTATAGTCTTCTTTCTAGCAACTTCATCATCTGCTTGAATGTTCAGGGTTTCATCAACTCCCTTTTTATTGTCTTTGACAGATGTTTCAGTAGAGGTTGCTGAAGACTTCTTTGCAGGCTCTGGCTTTTGTTTTGGCTTGTTTCTTGGTGTGGGCATGCCAAAATTTTTCATGTCATGTTTCTCCCCCTTTTTGGCATAATCTTGATCATCATCTTTTTCGAAGATAGGTGCAGGGGTAGTACCAGTCATCTTTGTAAGTTCTTCTTTGATTCCCTTGATGTCAGCCTGAGTATCCTTATACCTTGCTTCAACCATAACCCTTATAAGTTCCATTTGTGTGTTATGTTGAGCAGCAGCTAGTTCCCTTTGGGCAGCAAGAATGGGTTGAACACTATTCCAGAGCTATTGGGATAACTGTTGTGGAGTGGGTTGACTTTTGGAAGCTTCCACCAAAAATTTTATTGATTCATTCATTGTAGCAACAGTGTTTTCAATTATGGAAATCCTCTCCGTCAAATCCTGATATTTTAAACCATCATCCAATTTAATGGGATCATCTAATTTCCTACCAGTGGTAGTTGTATCTATTGTTGAAACAGGAGGAGTCTCCAAGTTTTCATCAAAAGATGCCCCTTTTTCTTGGTACTGGGGACTTCTCTCTTCATCAGTGCTTTCCTTTGTGATCTCACCAGTGGTTAATTTGAACTTACCAGTGGATACCATGGTAGCCACAAAAGAGATTTCCTTCAAGGGAGTCTTACTTATGAAACTACTGTCCAGATGTAGATCAGTGGTTCCAACATCTGTAGTAGCTGCTCCAATTGAACTACCAACAAGAATTTTTTGAAATTCAAGTGGTGTAACCTCCTCAGCTGTTTGTAGGTTAGCCAATTGAATTGGTTCAGACATAGCCAATGTAGAAGTTGTACTCTCAGTAATGTTTTGGTGAGAGGGGCTGCTTTGTGTCTGAATTTCAATGGCCTCAAACAGAGGTAATATGGTAGGTGGAACAGGAGATGTACGGAGTGGTGTTGAAAGAAATTTGCCCTGGGAGAGGGGCTGATAAACATACTCTCAAGTGAGGGTAATACTTCATATGGTAGTGTCCCTGTGCGTATAACATGTTCCTTTTGTGAGGAATCATGAGGAGTTGTGGCTTTGGGTGGAGATCTTTCCAGCTGTTGTGAGGAAGTAGCAACAGTGGTTTCTTGTGACATTTGTGTTGTCACAAGGTTAACTTCTGGGATCTCATCTTCCAGAAGAACCTTTTTAGTGGGTTTGGTGGATTTTTTCTTGGTCTTTTTGGGTTTTGTTGGTGGGGGTTGCACAACAGTGGTTGTGCTGCTGTGTTCCCCAAGAGTAGTGGGCTCAGCAACAAAAGTCTGAGGAGCAGATGTGGACTCATTTAAAATTTTCTTAGACTCCTTTGCTTGTGTTTGAGAAACTTTTGACTCTTTTGCCATAAGACGAGTACATATTTCAAAAGATAAGCTGTTTATTTGGAAAGATGGTTCTTGTTCAAAAGCTTGTGTTGTAATTTTCTTCTGTAAATAATGGCTTAGGAACCATGGAAACAACAAGAAAGCTGTTGGCTTCTTTTCTTTAACATTTTTCAGATTATTAACCAAATCAGTAAACAATGCTTGGGAGTAATTAAAATTTGTTTGTGACATGATAGCATACCCCAAGTATTGAATTTTTAAAGGAATTTGATTGAAAGCAGTTGTTTTATTTGAAACACAAGTGAGCAGGGTATGGAATAAGAATTTCATAGGTGGTGGAAAATTTCCTTTTTGCATTGTTGCTTTTGACAATTATCCTTCGTACCCTCTTTCAATCAAATCATCTTGTTACTCACTTTTAGGAAAAGAAGTTTTACCTACTAGATCATTTATCTGAAAAACCTCTGAGATGGTTTGTGGGGTAATAGGAACCAAAACACCTCCTACTATTGATGAGATTGCCCAAGGCTTTTTATTTTGAACTTGAACTTCAGCATTAGCCCAGAAATCTCGTAGGGTGTCTTGATAGATGGGTGCATTACAGGTGAGTAAAGTTTTGTACTTTGATGAAGATAGAGTATCAATGATGGAATGAAACTCTATATTTTTATCAGTCTTTTCGAATGTACAGAGGTAATTGTGAGGGTGTTTGATGATGAGAGCCATGGTTGGAATGAGAAATCACGAATGATTGAAGGAGAGATGAAAAGAAGATGGTAACTGCTTTGGAGAATTTTTAAATTCGATACGGCAGTGAAAGCTCTGTTTGGGGGTTTTATCAGGGTTTTATTAAAGGGAAAAAGAGAATGCTAACGTGGCAGTGGTTTCAAAGATCGGACGGTTAACATCTGCCCACGTGGCAACCTCTGATGGACAAAATGGAAGACAGTTGTCTGGAAACCACTGATAAGCAATATCAGTGGTTGGGAACAGTGAATAACATAGCAGTGGCTGATTTTTATCTATCAGTGGATAGACATCAGTGGTTGAAACACTGATGATTAATCAACAGTGGACAACAAGGAAATGAAGAAACAGAGGTTGTCTTTCAACAGTGGGTGAACTTTTTAACAGTCAGAGGTTTGAAACAATTAGTGGATATGGACAGAGTTTTAAGGATTTATGAAAACTTTTCATTTTAACTATTTTTAGGATAGATTTTTGATTTTTTGAAAACATTTTAATGCTTTTTATTCAAGGATAAGAAGGTGTTAGCCTTCTAATCCAGGTTAAGCATGCCATTCCTAGAGATCAAGCTTTCAAAGGTGGATGTGTCTAATGCTTTTGTTAGCACATCTGCCAGCTGGTCCTTAGATGCAACATGATGCAGAGAAATCAAACCTTTTTCATAGCAATCCCTCATAAAGTGATGTCTGATGTCAATGTGCTTGGTGGTTGAATGGGAGACTGGATTTTTGATGATATCAGTTGCTTGACTATCCAACATGAGAGGAGTCTTTAGAGAAGTTATATCAAAATCCAGTAACTGATTTTGAAGCCACAACAGTTGGGCTGTACAGCTTGCAGCAGCAATGTATTCTGCTTCAGCATTGGATATGGAAATAGCTGCTTGCTTTTTGCTTTGCCAAGACACTAAGAAATTGCCTAGGAATTGACACCCTCTTGATGTAGACTTCCTTGTGTTGCATCCAGCAAAATCATTGTCTAAGAAACCTGAAAGCTTAACATTCCCATCAGCAGGGTATCAGATACCAAGTGTGGGAGCATCTTTTATGTATCTGAATATCCTTTTCACAGCAATGAGGTTAGGTGCTGATTGGGATCTAGCATAAACACATGTTGCAAACATGATGTCTGGCCTTGAAGCAGTTAAGTACAATAAAGATGTAATCATGCTTCTGTATAAGGTTTGATCAACCAAATCATCTTTTTCATCAGACATGACAAGCTTTGTGGTTGCCATGGTTTTACTACATGGTTTACAATCATTCATCTCAAATTTGTTTAAAAGATCTTTTACATATTTGCTTTGATGAATGAAAGTACCATTTTGCAACTGCTTAACTTGGAGACCGATAAAGCATTGTACACTACAAAAAAAAGCCATTTAGTGGCACACATTTTTAATGGCATATAGGTTTTGTGCCACTAATTTTCGTTTTTAATGGCACTTTAGGTATTTAACACATACATTCAGTGGCATTTAACTTTTATGTCACTAATCAAGGCTTTTAGTGGCATTTTGCATATGCCACCAAAATTTTCTATATGTTTTAATAGCACTTTGCCTGTGCCACGAAAATTTTTGAAACATTCACTAAAAATATTCCATTTAGCGGCACACGCTTTTAGTGGTATATTAATTTTGTGCAACTAATTTAGGTTTTTAATGGCACTCTGTGTATGCCATATTTGCTTAGTACACACTTTTAGTGACATTTAATTTTTATGCCACTAACTTAGGTTTTTAATAACACTAAAAATTTTCAACCACTTCTTTTTATAGTACATTTAATTTTCATTAGTCGAAAGATTGAATCGAATTACAAAAGTTCAACTACTACATGCATGAATACTAAACTCCCCCTCAGCCTAAGCTCACAATTGTTTGTACAAAATGAGTGTGTGTGAAGAGCTGGTAGAACAGTACAGGTAGCGTTCTATTTATAGTACAAATCTAACCACTGAGCATCTTAGCTGACGTCACCTAGACAGTGACATCTAACAGACTAACAACCTCTAAATACTGATACTAAACAAACACTGTTACATTGAAATACTGATAAGTAAAACACCGATGCTCCTATCCGCTGTTGATGCTCAAGCACTGATGTTGCAGATTAGTGTTTTTTTCTTATGTTGACCAGGCCATTGATTCAGCAGTGCTTTGTCCTCAACAGGGCTTTGATAATCAGCACTGGATAGGTCTTGACAGTCTCTACAACTAGCAGTCTTTAAAGGAACAGTTGTTGAGTAGAATAGACTTTAGGTTCATCAGCTATTAGAACCACTACCATTGGAGGAAATTAGAAACATGCACTACTTATTGTGGATCAACTGTTGTGAACCAGTTTTGGCTTTCTGTATCATCTGTTCCTTAAGGAATGATCACATGGGCCAACAACCATTAAGAGCCTCAATAAGAGGTGAACAAGCAGCCCCTGAGCCTAGAAACAGGTTCAACAGGCTATGATACCAATTGTAAGTCCCGAATTATTGGATCAAACTGTCCCACCCTGACTTTTACGGAAGCGTGATTATGTGTGACTTGCTTAATATCATTGCATTCAATCATAATAACAACTATATGATAAAACTAAAGATGATCATCCATTAAATAAGTTTAAAATATCACAAACAACATTGTCTTGAAACCCAAACACAACTTCAAATCCAAATACAAACCATGCAATTTGTTTAGAGTTCCATAAGGACTCGACAAAATACTCTAAATAAAACCAGGCTTTGAAAGATGTGTCTCATCTAGGATATGACACACTTTCCAAACCCTTAAACATCGGATGATATCTTTTATTCTCAACATAACTTGAAACATCCAAACGCCCGCCAGATCCACATTTAATTCCCTGAAATACATGTAGTGTGAAAACATCAACAAAAGTTGAGCGAGTTCATGTGTTTGTTTGTGTGCATGAATAAACCTTTGTAATCAGTGAAAGTATGTATGTATGTTTGTAAACCCCTGGTAGGAAAGCAACAAGGAAAACAGATCATTAATGGTTTGCAAGACCATTAATATGTGTCACGTGATGCAGGAAGGCTCAAACCTAGCAGATTTTGTCTCCAGGAATAAGACATAGTCACCTCATGGGCCAAACCCCGATCCACATGGGTGTGGGCTCACTACACCCAAATAGATCTATCACTCATGTCCCTCGGTCCTACTATGAGGATTAATGGTCTTAAGCGTTATACCCACCACTCACATCATCAAGCAGTACCCTTCCTTAGCTAACCATACCACATATAAATGTTTGTAAACAGTTTGTAAAATGTACTTCACCCCCGAAGTTATAAAACAAAAACAGTTATAAGAAAAGGGGGACATGAACTCACAGTCTCGCGTTCTTCGTAACCATAGTAACTCAAAGCTTCGTCTGGCGTACACGACTACCTACAACGTAATAGGGCCTATTAGACGAGCGGGTCGTGCCTTGACTTAGTATAAATTAGTGTCTTTCAGTTACGTTTCTTTGTGTCTTCAATATTATTCCAAGTTATATAATTATTTGTTAAAATAATAAATATTTTAACTTATATTATATTTATTTCATTTTGGAATAATAGTTAAAATAATATATTTTAACTTGCTATTTTTCAAGTATTTATACATGTGTATCCTTCCCAAGGATGGGTATATTTGTAATTGTATTCGTATTCGTGTACTTGTATATTTTTGCCACGTATTGGTGTCGTATTCTGGAGTGTATTTATGCGTACGAGAATACGTATTTCCTTGTAAGTGTTAAGTATTCTTATACATAATGTTGTATTAACTTTTCCGGAATAATATCCTTAATAAAATCCATCAATATATATTTCCAAAATATATATTTTAAGAAATATTTACTTAGAAAAATTATTTATAATTTTTCCTTTTGCAAAAATATTTATGAATTTCATACAAGTCTCAAAAATACTATATTTCCATGTCTAACTTAGATAATATATATGAATCCATTTCCCTTCCAAAAATAATATATTTTAAGTTTACTTATGAAAATACATTTTCTCCCAAAAATATTGTATTTCATGTTTGTTTGTTTGAGAAAATATATATTTCTTTCAAAAATAATACATCTTCTAATCATTCCAAGAAAATATATATTTTTATTTGCCCAAAAATAATATATTTTCTTCTTATAAAAAATATGACATAAATTTGTAATAATTGTAAAAATCACATTTTCATTCACTTGGTGTCCAAAATATTATTTACCAAAATATACCTGTGAATAAATTTTCAGGAATATTTTGTAAGTTATATTACTTTGTTCGGTTTCACCAATATTTTGGGTATTCTTTGTATATTTATTCCTTTGAATTTTGGTAATATTTTGGATTATAATTTCTTGGTATTTTGATGAGTTATATTATTTCAAGTCCTAAAATAATATAACTAATACACGTAATGTACACATAATCACACAAATTGTGACATCTAAATATATATTTTCCTAGATACATATTTAGTCACTTTTATTTATAAAAACCAACCTCCAATATTTGTAATTTTTGTAACAAAAATTATGACAAACTTTATGTAAAAATTCATGGTTTGAAATATACTTGTAAATATTTGTTTAGAACAATTTTTCTAAGTGTTTAATTTATAGAAAAATTTCGCCATAGTTTCCCCTAAAAATGGAGGTTTCCATACCTTGAAGGCATATCATTTTCTTTTGTAAATCAACACAATCAATCAACAATCAACAATAAACAATCTACACTTACCAATTTTGCCAAAAACAAGCATAAACTACCACTTCATGAACTTGAAAATTTACAAAAAATTGTAGTAACTTACTAGTGTTTTTAGTAAGTCTAGTTACCCTTCAAAGTATGGTGGATTCCTTAAAAACATCATTTTTAAAGAAGTTAGTTCTTTACAACTTACAATCACATTTTCTAAAAATCCTTCTTCTTGGATTTTTCTTGTTACATAAGGGTTTCTACACTTGTTTAACCTTTGAAAATGTGGTTTATTTGTTTAAGAACCAAGATTAAGTAAACTTTGTATTTTTAACTTGGTTTCTTGAAAAATCATTCTTGAAATATTAGATTTAAAAGACTTACATCTTACTTTGATCGTCACTTTATAAGAAAACAATATATTCTTTCAAGTTCATGTCTTTCATGAGGATGATATATGAATCTTTAACACTTTCATCCTCACATCTTGCTAGATTATGTTTTTAATCATGATTTAGCAATATCATATGATGATCTACATCATTATCATAAGCAATCAATCATCAAGTATCACAACAACACTAAACAACATGATTTCTTTAAGATTTCTTATAATTTTAAACTTATGTTCATGTTTCATGTTCTTGTTTCTTAGTGTTCTTCAAGATTAACATCATGTATCTTCTTTTATCCAACAAAATATGATGAAAAATGAAGAGTTTAGTGTTCTTACTACTAGCTCAAGGCTAGGGATGATCAAGAGAAGGAAAGAAGTGGATAAAAGCAAATGGTGAAGGTTCTTCAACTTCCGAAAGCTCCTAGCTTCCTTATGCACCTTCTAACACCTTGGTAAGTATGTAGAATGTATGGAGGATGAATGATAATGGTGGTGGTGCTTGTGGTTGCTTACGGCCGAACCCAAGAAGAAGAGAGGAAGAAAGAAGTGGTGCTGTGATGAAATGAAGCTCATGAACTCTAAGTCTCACTTATAATCCATATCATAAGTTTTACTAATGTATAATATGTTTAATAAAGAAAGAAAAAAGATCTATTATTAAATTAAAATAAAATCTTGATGGTGGGGGCCATGTTGGCCGATTACTAGGTGGGGGGGGGGGGGGGGGTATAGGTGTAGGGTTTAACCATAAGTTAGTTATTTAGTTAGAAATCAAGTATATAGTTAGGGATTTAGTTATTAGATATTTATATAGTGTGTTATGATGTTCGGGGACCATAACTAGCTTGGTAATGTTAAAACAGTGCTTCTAGTGAAAATTTGGTATTTCGGGTAGTGTCCGGTTGTTCGGTTGGTTACCGGTTCGTTAAGGTGCTAAACTATGCAGTTTAGTGTGCTTTATGTACCCTTTTGTGACAGTTTCGATTCCCGACACTTAGGAAAGCATTCAGGACTATTTAACCACATTTCTAAATGATATTAGATTGTTTAAATGCTGAATTTGCTGATTTTCTGCAGAATTCTGCAGTTTATGTGAGTTTTAGGCACTTTCTGGCACTTATACTCTCTCTAGGAAGGCAGTTTTGTGATCCTTACTTTCCAACACACTATACTAGTGTAATACTTGGTTTCTGGCTCATTATGTGTCTCAACACATTGTCTGTCTATGTACTGAACTCCGTCAGCATTTTTCTGATTTGTCTGATAACTGTGCTAATTGTGTCTCGTGCGTCATCTGAAACAATATAGTTTGCATGCAGTAATTGTAACGCTCCGCGTTTCCATAACTTTCCTAATTTAGAAATCGAGACTTAAAAATCTATTTATAGAAGTTTGCCTCTTTCAAAAATTATAATCCGTTATATCGTCGGAAATCTTTTATCTTTATTTTAATTCGTTATAAATATGGTTAATTTTTTTATTGTTTAATTAATTAAATTAATTAAGTTTACAATTTAAAAAGTTTATTTTCATAATAATCTAGTTAGTCTCGTTAATTTTTAAAAGTTAATAATATAAACTAACCTAGTTAATTTAATTTGTAAAGTTAGTTTTCTTCGTTAAAACAACATAACTTGATTAGTTAAAGTTCGGGGGCGATTTATGTAAATTGTTGAATGTATATGCTTCTTTTAAAAACAACAAAAAGGAAAATAACATCACAAAAATGATGACCGCGGGACTCGAACCCGGGTCGCCATCCCCGCAAGCACGCACACTAACCACTGCTCTGTAGTCTTGACATCGAACATAACTCGACTCATAAATCTTTTATACTCTTGTTAAATCAAACCTGAAACCCAACCCACTAACTAAACCTACCTTTATAAGAGAACTCTAAACCCTAATCCCCTTTCACTTATCTTCAGCCGCTCCCATCTTGTTCCCTCCCAACTTTTGTTGTCTGCAACTTATAAACAAACAATACACACACAAACTCTACTGTACGTTCATTTTCTCCAAACTGATCCAACCTACACCTCGACCCCGTTTCCCTCTTCTTCCCCCACACGACACCCTCCAGCTCGATTGAACGGCCGGCGACCACCACCGTCTGGTTGCAGCGGCACACGACGGCGACTGGACGAAGAGAGAGAGAGACCAGACGCACGAGAAGAGAGAGAGAGAGAGAGAGAGATCGGAGACGAAGGGAGACGACGACGGTGGTCGTCGGACCACGGCGGTGACGATTCAGGTTAGAATCTGGTTCGGGTTATGTTGGTTCAAGTTCCGATTTGACTTTCGTCTCAGTTCTATTTTGGGTGGGTCTTGGTTCAGGTCTCGGAGAGACGGAGACGACGTCGGAAACTGACAACGACAGGGATGACGGTTTCGGGTCGGGTCTAAAGCGCCTGAGTTCAGGTTTCTGATTTGTTTCGGATCCTAACTCGGTTCTGGTTTCACGAACAGTCTGTTTAGTTTCGGCTCGGGTCAGGCTTCAGTTCAGTCTCGGCTCATGTTCAGTTCGGGTCAGTTTCGGTCCGGTCAAACATGGTCAACAGCAGTCTTGGCTCGGTTCAGATTCACATTCGAATTCGGTTCGGTATATAAGTTCTCTTATTTCTTTTGTTTCTTATTCGACCTTGTTCCTTTTTGTTTATGTTTCCTGTTGAAATATTACATTTCTTTCCTAGTTATAACCTTATAAAACAACTGAAAGCAAAAGCAGTTCATACACAGGGCCGGCCCTGAGAATTCATGTACCTTGTTCGAGCTCGAAAAAACGTGCCCTTAGACCTTAACGAAATTGGGTATTGAGCTCACTAAAGGTCTAAACCTAATGCCAATGGGCTAATAACTAATCTAAACCATAAAAATAGTTTTGTAAGTGGGCCTATATTGGTGTTTGTATGGGTATATCCTATTAATTAGTTTATATTTTACATATACATATCGGAGTTTTTTAAAAAATAACGTGCCCTTCGAAATATCGGGCCCTGGCCGATGGTCCTCCCTGCCCACCTTCAGGGCCGGCCATGTTCATACAGTTTACGTTTGGTTTGTTTTGTAATGTAATGAAGAAGATGACATGATGAGCAATTTATAAATAAACTAAGCTTTAAAACAAATACAGTTACATTGTTTCAGTTTTGGCAAATTCTTTTGGCACTTTATTTATTCCTTTAATTCATCTCTTTTTTTTAGAAAAAAAAAATCTAAAAATCCTTAATTAACCATTAGCAACCTACTTATATTCCTTTTCTTTTAACCCTAAATCTTCAAATAATTAACATTTATTTCCAACACTAAACATTAATAGTAAGGAAATTATAATATCTAATCTATTTGTAAACGATAAATATAGTTATGTTAACCAATAAATAATAACGAGTTCGTTACGTGTTATTTTACATATCTAGGATAGCCATATGTTCGTCCTCTTGGATTTCCCAATCTTACTCGTGCGATCACTTACAAGAAATCGCAACGCTACCAATGTGAGTATACTCGATCCCATTTTTTTAACTTTTAAACACTTTGGGATGCAACATGTATTCTATATTAAACTCACGAAACTTTGAAACTATTTGAATCACTCTCTATCCATATTTGAAACATGAAACTATATGATGCTTGTTAATCTCGTATGTGATGTTAAACTTTTCGTGTCTATATGCTCATTAACTTCGTACAAGCCTACCTAAACAATTATAGAGCTATAGGGGTAATGCACCACCCACGATTCTTGGGGTATTGTTAAGTCAAACATGTTAACCTCCCTTTATTCTATCCGGGGATAGGCTATTTTAACGCATTGGATTCTTGGGTTTGAACATATACTTGACACCATTACGACATACTAGTAACTTGCATATTGTGAATCATGTTGGATACGAGCCTTAGACTATTTTAAAACCATTTTTATGCTATGTATCAAAACTTGTATACTCTCCTTTGCTTTTGCATTGAACTCTATTTTAATACATGTTGCAGGTTCGATAGACAAGATGATGCTAAGTGAAGAAACAAGATTTAGGTGGACTTAGAAACACACTTAGATTAATCAACTTTGTATTATGTGTTTGGGAACAATGTTGTTCGTATTTGATTCTTGTATGACATTTTTAGTAAATTTATGAAGTCAAATTTAAATTATATTGTCACATAGTGTTATGAAGTCTCTTACAATCTATTTCGTCTCATCCCGATGTTTCCGCCATCGGTTGGGGTGTGATAGATTGGTATCAGAGCCATAACTATAGTGAATTAGGAAAAAGTAGGAATGCTTTAACCTAGTCTATAGTTTTAGAGCTTTATTCTTATGTTTTGCTTGAAACTACATTGCATGCTACTTTATTTGCTTTTATTTATTCTCCTTTGATCTTTTAAGCATATATGTCACTTATGTGTTAACACTTGACATGCTACACTTGTTTTATTAGGTGCTAATACTTGTTTCATCGTTCTATCCTTTATATGTCATTCTTGACATACTTTTTATATGTTAATAATTGTTTCATTATTCCATTCCTTATGTGTTACTCTTGACATGTTTATACTTGTTCGTCTAATCTTTAACATACACTTTTCCTCTTACATTTTACTCGATTAATCTAAATCCGACACACTCATATTGTACAAACGAGACGAGTTTACCAAAATAGGCATGAAACCCACAATTTGGTAAACGACTCCCAATCCGCTTAATTTTATTTTTGCATGAAATTATACCATTAAGTTAGGGGAGAGACCCACACCATGATGGAAATTTCAAATTTTCAATTTCAAATTCTAGTGGACCCTCGTCAACGTGTTAAAATTTGATTTTGACCCGACGAGCACCAACCACATTTAGGGTACAAAGTCGTCAAGTTAGGGGTGAAACCCGCATCTTGTCGACTAGTACCACTCCTTGATTTTTATAAATCCCGCCAAGTCTCGAATTGTCGATTGATTTGGAACATGTAATAACCGGAAAGGTAAATACCGTTAACCGACGTGTCGGCGAGAGTATTTAACCTATTAGGCCAAAGCATGCCCTCAAATTCAAAAGACTCTTCGACCACTTTGGTTAGTCAACGTTCCGTTTTGGAACCATCGAAGTTCCTTTTTATCAAACTTACGCTTTATTATTTCCGATCTTTTATAATGAAGCTCTCTTTTGTCAATTTTGAACCATTTTTGGGATTTCACTTTTGCGCATACATCATACTATTACTTTCGTATGGTTATACATTATTAGCATGCATAATTCCACGAAAATTTTATTTACACTTTTGCAACGGCGAGTGGAGAAATATCATCAAGATAGGAGTGATTCCCTTACCTTGACGATTAACTCCGCTTCTTTCCTCATCTTACAACGACCCCACCAACGGATTAGGAGTGATTCCCTTACCTGGGTGATCGTTACCTATACTTTCCTTTTAATAGACTATATTATGTAAACATGATCATGTTATTACCAAAATCGTTTATCATTCGTTAAAATCCCTACTTATTTCAAATGCATAGTATATTCAAACGTATATCTTTTACCACAATCTATTTTCACATCACTCGCATACACAAAATTTTAATGTTACCATAAACGCTTGTTCCTCGATTTTCAAAATTTCACGAAGTGCTACTCATCAACTTAGACGGTCTAACAAATCCATTGCCCACGAAGTTTGTATTCAACGTAACTATTGAAACAAGCTCATCACATATCATTAAACTAGAGATTTTCTATTTTTTTTATTGAGAATCAAACCAACTTTTCGCATACGCCTGTGAAATATTACCAAAATTATCCAATCATTTCCTAAAACTTCTTTCAAAAATCAATAAAACATTTTATTTTAAGTCGCTTTTCAACAAACACTAAGTTCATATACCAAATTCATTTTCTAAGGATCAACTTTTTCACAAGAATCTGTAAACTTCGAAGTTTCTAATACAAAATTACTTAAAACGATGCAAACTTATTAATCTCTAGAACTTTTCAAAACCTCACTCGATACGTCAGTTAAATTCAAAACACGTGGGCAAGGAAACTTCATAGGAACCAATAATTTTCAACTATATCAATTCCCCAGAAACCATAGTAGCATTTCCATTCCTTTACAAAGTACCTTTCGCATAACCAATAAACGTTTTGTACTCTCTTTACATTCACAAACTAGAGTCTATATTTCGTGACAACTCGATCTATTTTAACTTCACGTTTTGCGCAAACAACTATATACGCATATCATTTTACACGTTTTAGTCAATATCTCACAACAATCTCATGCGAGTCACTCATTCCCTTTTTCTTTCATACTCAAAACTCTTAATCGTTTACGCGCATAAACTCGTGTAGTTCGATTTATACTATAAACAAAATCATTATTTCCTACATCCATACTTATACATTTTATGTCTTCACTAATGTTCACACTTACATATTTATGTTATACTCATGATTCAAAATTCATATGTTTTACGTTATACATACACCCACAATTATACATTTACGATGTACTTACATTCATGTTTATATTACATTCATATTCATATTCATATTCATATTCATATTCATATTCATATTCATATTCATATTCATATTCATATTCATATTCATGTTCATACATTTTATGTTCTCATTTACACATATACAACTTTGTTTACACTTATATTCACACACATATATTTTATTCATACTTAAACCTTCATGTTTTACACATATATTCACGTTCATATCTATGCACATACATCTTATGTTCACACTTATACTCATTTTTCATACACATTATGCTTATACTTTTACTCATACTCATGTCATGCGTTTTGTGTGTATGCTCACGTGCGTGTTCATATCTAAACTTATACTATGCTCATGCTTTTATTCATACTCAAAATTCATACATTCGCATCGTACGCGAGCGAAACCCTAGGGATTCGCTTACGTTGGCCTTATACTATTTGGAACACAAACATGCTTATATGCTACATCCCTATTTATACACAATCTTGTTTTCAGAATTTATGAATACCTTAAATTCATACGTAACTAGTACATGCTATGCGGATCATGCGACGATCGGTATAATCGCGGGTGCACACGGGATTATAGTGATGGGCGTATGAGAACCATAGAGTGTACTACTGCGTATGGTAAGACACGGAACATAACATGACACTGAATACGAGACTGACGTAATATGGTTAAAACATGGTGGATACGCCGCTGGTACTTCCTATATATAAGTGTTTTCACCATGTTACCAAACTTTCTTAAAACGTGCCATGAGAAATTCAGTGTTTTGGAGACTTTTTTGGACCTAATACAAACTTTAAACAACTCACAAACGCATTATATCCGATTATTCACGACGAGACCTCATTCTTAACACACTACTTTCGTAAACCCAATACTTATGCTATTCTTATACTCATAATCGTTATTAGATCAATCGTTCACCCTTATACCTCAATTATTCTCCGTTGTCTCAAACTCCAAAGCCTCAATTTTAAGCAATCATCTTCGGTTTGCCAAAAAAAAAAAAAAAAAACCCTTTCGGGTCTTCCTCTTTAATAAATTTCGGGACGAAATTTCCTAAAGGGGGGAGACTGTAACGCTCCGCGTTTCCATAACTTTCCTAATTTATAAATCGAGACTTAAAAATCTATTTTTAGAAGTTTGCCTCTTTCAAAAATTATAATCCGTTATATCGTCGGAAATCTTTTATCTTTATTTTAATTCGTTATAAATATGGTTAATTTTTTTATTGTTTAATTAATTAAATTAATTAAGTTTACAATTTAAAAAGTTTATTTTCATAATAATCTAGTTAGTCTCGTTAATTTTTAAAAGTTAATTTAATTTGTAAAGTTAGTTTTCTTCGTTAAAACAACATAACTTGATTAGTTAAAGTTCAGGGGCGATTTATGTAAATTGTTGAATGTATATGCTTCTTTTAAAAACAACAAAAAGGAAAATAACATCACAAAAATGATGACAGCAGGACTCGAACCCGGGTCACCATTCCCGCAAGCGCGCACACTAACCACTGCTCTGTAGTCTTGACATCGAACATAACCCGACTCATAAATCTTTTATACTCTTGTTAAATCAAACCTGACACCCAACCCACTAACTAAACCTACCTTTGTAAGAGAACTCTAAACCCTAATCCCCTTTCACTTATCTTCAGCCGCTCCCATCTTGTTCCCTCCTAACTTTTGTTGTCTACAACTTATAAACAAACAATACACACACACACTCTCCTGTACGTTCATCTCCTCCAAACAGATCCAACCTACACATCGACCCCTTTTCCCTCTTCTTCCCCCACACGACACCCTCCAGCTCGATTGAACGGCCGATGACCACCACCGTCTGGTTGCAGCAGCACACGGCGGCGACTGGACGAAGAAAGAGAGAGAGAGAGACAAGACGCACGAGAAGAGAGAGAGATAGAGAGAGAGAAATCGGAGACGGAGGGAGACTACGACGGTGGTCGTCGGACCACGGCGGCGACGATTCAGGTTAGAATCTGGTTCAGGTTATGTTGGTTCAAGTTCCGATTTGAGTTTCGTCTAAGTTCTGTTTTGGGTGGGTCTCGGTTCAGGTCTCGGAGCGACGGAGACGACGTCGGAAACTGACAACGGTAGGGATGACGGTTTCGGGTCAGGTCTAAAGCGCCTGAGTTCGGGTTTCTGATTTGTTTCGGATCCTAAATCGGTTCGGGTTTCATGAACAGTCTGTTTAGTTTCGGCTCGGGTCAGGCTTCGGTTCAGTCTCGGCTCATGTTCATTTCGGGTCAGTTTAGGTCCGGTCAAACATGGTCAACAGCAGTCTTGGCTCGGTTCAGATTCGCGTTCGAATTTGGTTCGGTATATAAGTTCTCTTATTTCTTTTGTTTCTTATTCAACCTTGTTCCTTTTCGTTTATGTTTCCTGTTGAAATATTACATTTCTTTCCTAGTTATAACCTTATAAAAACAACTGAAAGCAAAAGCAGTTCATACAGTTTACGTTTGGTTTGTTTTGTAATGTAATGAAGAAGATGACATGATGAGCAATTTAAAATAAACTAAGCTTTAAAACAAATACAGTTACATTGTTTCAGTTTTGGCAATTTCTTTTGGCACTTTATTTATTCGTTTAATCCATCTCTTTTTTTTTTAGAAAAAAAATCTAAAAATCCTTAATTAACCATTAGCAACCTACTTATATTCCTTTTTTTTAACCCTAAAACTTCAAATAATTAACATTTATTTCCAACACTAAACATTAATAGTGAGGAAATTATAATATCTAATCTATTTGTAAACGATAAATATTAAGATTAGTTATGTTAACCAATAAATAATAACGAGTTCGTTACGTGTTATTTTACATATCTAGGATAACCATACGTTCGTCCTCTTAGATTTCCCAATCTAACTCGTGCGATCACTTACAAGAAATCACAACGCAACCAATGTGAGTATACTCGATCCCATTTTTTTTACTTTTAAACACTTTGGGATGCAACATGTATTCTATATTAAACTCACGAAACTTTGAAACTATTTGAATCACTCTCTATCCATGTTTGAAACAAGAAACTATATGATGCTTGTTAATCTCGTATGTGATGTTAAACTTTTCGTGTCTATATGCTCATTAACTTCGTACAAGCCTACCTTAACAATTATAGCGCTATAGGGGTAACACGGTTCTTGGGGTATTGTTAAGTCAAACATGTTAACCTCCCTTTATTCTATCCGGGGATAGACTATTTTAACGCATTGGATTCTTGGGTTTGAACATATACTTGACACCATTACGACATACTAGTAACTTGCATATTGTGAATCATGTTGGATACGAGCCTTAGACTATTTTAAAACCATTTTTATGCAATGTATCAAAACTTGTATACTCGCCTTTGCTTTTTCATTGAACTCTATTTTAATACATGTTGTAGGTTCGATAGACAAGATGATGCTAAGTGAAGAAACAAGATTTAGGTGGACTTAGAAACACACTTAGATTAATCAACTTTGTATTATGTGTTCGGGAACAATGTTGTTCGTATTTGATTCTTGTCTGACATTTTTAGTAAATTTATGAAATCAAATTTAAATTATATTGTCACATAGTGTTATGAAGTCTCTTGCAATCTATTTGTCTCATCCCGTTGTTTCCGCCATCGGTTGGGGTGTGACAGTAATGATATGACATTATGCAATATGTGATGCACATGTATGTATAAGCACTAATCATGATTTAATAGTTGTACGGATACCTGAAATTTAGACAGTTGACACATTCTCCCCCTGTTAAGAAAATTTCGTCCCGAAATTTTAAGCTTTACTACTCGTTGCAGGGAAGTTAGGGAACAAATGCGGGTATTTTGCTTTCATGCGGTCCTCACGCTCCGAAGTAAACTCTGGGCCGTGACACGCGTTCCATCGAACCTTGACGAGTTTAACACTACTCCTCCGAGTCTTGTTAACTTTCCAGTCAGTAACCTCAACGGTCTTCGATAAAGTGGAGTGTGTCGTCAATGTGTACTTCGTCAGCAGGAATAACCACTGTTTCTTGAGTTGGACTTTTCTTCAGATTAGATACATGAAATGTATTATGAACACCATTAAGTTCTGCTGGTAGCTCCAACATGTATGCTACAGGACCAATCCTTTCCAGAATTCTGAACGGTCCGATAAATCGTGGGTTTAACTTACCACGCTTCCCAAAGCGTGCCACACCTTTCCAAGGTGAGACTTTCAACAAAACCATATCACCCACTTCGAATTCCAAAGGTTTTCGTCTTTGGTCTGCATAGCTCTTTTGTCGATCACGAGCCGCCTTAATGCGCTCTCGGATCTGCATGATCTTATCAGTCGTCTCTTGGACCAGTTCGGGACCAACTAGCTGTCTATCATCTGCATCTGCCCAGCATAACGGTGATCGACACTTGCGTTCGTAGAGAGCCTCGAACGGTGCAGGTTGAATTCTTGTATGGTAGCTGTTGTTATAGGAGAACACAACCAAAGGTAGGTGAGTATCTCAACTGCCACCTAAGTCCATTACGCAAGCACGAAGCATATCTTCTAATGTTTGAATCGTAATTTCGCTCTGGCCGTCGGTTTGTGGATGGAATGCAGTACTCAGATTCAACTGAGAACCAAATTCTTTTTGGAAGGATTGTCAAATCCTTGACACAAATCTTCCATCTCTATCAGATATAATCGAGATAGGCACTCCATGGCGTGCGACTATCTCCCTTAGGTACAACTCAGCTAACTTACTTGTGTTATCCTTTTCTCTGATTGGAAAAAAGTCGCAGACTTTGTCAATCGGTACACGATTACCCAAATCGTATCATGGCCTCTGGGAGTCTTGGGCAACTTCGTTATGAAATCCATTGAGATCTGCTCCCAATAGTAATCCTTCAAATCTTGGTACATCTTGTCCGATCCTGGATGGATCAAGTACCTTGATTTATGAGCTTCATCAAAAATAACATCTCTAAGACCACCAAAGAGAGGAACCCAAATTTGTCCCATAAACTACAAGGTTCCTTCCTCAATGGGTACCAATTTTTTCTCCATCCCATGGAGATATTCAGCCTTTAGATTTTCTTTCTTAAGAGCTTCTCTTTGTGCAGTACGAATACGCAACGAGAGGTCTGTCTGAATAATCATCTCCAAAGCCCTAACCCTTATGGGCTTGATCATTTCTTTTCGACTCAAGGTGTCTGCCACCACATTCGCCTTTCCTGGATGATATTTGATTTCGCAATCATAATCATTTAATAGCTCTACCCAACATCGCTGTCTCATGTTAAGCTCTTTTTGATCAAATATGTGCTGGAGGCTCTTGTGATCTGTAAAGATCGTACATTGGGTACCATAAAGGTAATGCCGCCAAATCTTCAAAGCAAACAACACTGCGCCTAATTCCAAATCATGCGTGGTGTAGTTCTTCTCGTGAACCTTCAATTGACGCGAAGCATAGGCGATAACCTTTTGTTGCTGCATTAGCACACAGCCCAATCCCTGACGCGAGGCGTCACAGTAGACCACGAAGTCATCGGTGCCCTCGGGTAGTGATAAAATAGGTGCATCGCAAAGCTTATTCTTAAGCAGCTGAAAAGCTTCCTCTTGTTTGTCTCCCCATTCATACTTCTTATCCTTTTGAGTGAGGGAGGTCAACGGTTGAGCGATTTTGAAAAAATCCTCAATGAATCTGCGATAGTACCCTGCTAAGCCCAAAAAATGTCGGATCTCGGTTGGCGTCTTCGGAGTCTCCCAACTCTTAATCGCCTCGATCTTGGTGGGATCCACATGGATTCCATCCTCGTTTACCACATGACCGAGGAACTGTACCTCAAGCTACCAGAACTCGCACTTTGAAAACTTAGCATAAAGTTTCTCCTTCTTAAGTAGCTCTAAGATGGCTCTGAGGTGTTGCTCATGCTCTTCTTTTGTCCGTGAATAGATCAAAATATCATCGATAAATACAATCACGAATTTATCGATATATGGCTTGCAAACTCGGTTCATCAAGTCCATAAATACTGCCGGTGCATTTGTCAAACCAAATGGCATCACTAGAAACTCGTAATGTCCATAACGAGTTCTGAAGGCAGTCTTCGGTATACTCTCTTCTTGAATCCGCAGCTGGTGATAACCTGATCGAAGATCGATCTTGGAGTAGTAACTCGAACCCTGAAGCTGATCGAATAAATCATCAATCCTCGGCAAAGGATACCGATTCTTGATGGTTAGCTTGTTCAGCTCTCGGTAGTCAATGCACATACGAAAACTACCGTCCTTCTTCTTGACAAACAAAACTGGAGCTCCCAAGGCGAGAAGCTTGGTCTGATGAGTCCCTTGTCTAACAACTCCTGAAGCTGCGTCGATAACTCTTCCATCTCGGAAGGAGCAAGTCGATAAGGTGCCTTGGCTACAGGCGCGGTGCCTGGAACCAAGTCAATATGGAATTCGACTTGTCATTGGGGCGGTAATCCTGGCAAGTCTTCGGGGAAGACTTCAGGATATTCCCTCACCACAAGGATATCTTCGAGCTTTGGTTCTTCGGCTTCTTTATCACAACGTGAGCCAAGAAGGCAACACATCCTTTCCGTAAAAACTTTCGAGCCTTCAAACAACTGATAATCCGTAGAGGCGTATCACGCTTCTCCCCATGAATCAAGATCGTCTCTTCATTCACCATCGGGATACGGATAATCTTCTCATGGCATACAATCTCAGCTCGGTTACTCGACAACCAATCCATTCCAACCACCGCGTCGAAACTTCCCAACTCAACTGGCAGTAGATCAAGCGTAAACTCACGCTCTCCAAGCTCTATCACACAACCTCTAATTACTTCGTTTGCTTCTACTAGCTTTCCATTAGTTAGTTCTATCGAATACGGGATGTCTAACTTACTGGAAACTAACCTAAGTATATCCTTAAACTCTAGAGATACAAAGCTATAGTCGGCACCAGTATCAAATAGCATAGATGCAAAATGTTGGTTGATAGGGAACGTACCAGTGACTACGTTTGGATCTTGACGAGCTTCCCTGGCTCCAATGTTGAAGACTCTTCCTTGGGCTTGGTTTTTCTTCGGGCAATCCCGCTTGAAATGCCGAACATCACCACAGCTAAAGTTACCTTGTCCGTTTCCAGTACCACCCTGATTGTTGTTGTTATTTCCTCCGTGGTTTCCACTTCCTGCTTGGTTTCCGTTTCTGTTTCTGTTTCTGTTCCCATTACCTCCCTGGTTATTTCTATTTCCATTACCGTTTCCACCACGGTTACCATTGCCATTTCCATTTCCTTTCTGCCCACCATTCCCACGACCATTACCAGCCTAGCACGTTTCCTTCGAATGACCATTCTTTCCGCAGCTATCACACTTCCTGAACTTGCACTGGCTGGCATGATGATACTGACATACATTACATTTGGACAGGGTGCCTATATATCCTTTCCCCTTGTTCTCATAACTTGCAGCACCAGTAGTACCAGCTTGTGCCTCCGCTGGTGGGTTAGCGTCTCTACGCTTGTTGGCATTGTTGTTTGCACGAGTACCCTTCTTGAAATTCGAGAACTTCCTTTTGTTCTCTCCTGACGACTCGACATGAGTCTCTTTCTCCTTCTGCTCGGAGATTGAAAACTTGCCCAATCTAATGGCTTCTTCAGTCAATGCCACACTCAAGTCAATGGCTTCAGTGATCGTTGGAGGCTCAGAAGTAGTCACCATGCTCAGTATTTGGGGTGCCAATCCCCAAATGAAACGTTCA
Organism: Helianthus tuberosus; assembly: GCA_030545235.1. Taxonomy (NCBI): domain Eukaryota; kingdom Viridiplantae; phylum Streptophyta; class Magnoliopsida; order Asterales; family Asteraceae; genus Helianthus; species Helianthus tuberosus. The sequence goes on from CM060436.1 coordinate 59,474,964, forward strand.
ACTCGCTTGAACTCTGGCTCTACCATGTAGGGGACAGCACGAGACAAATCATGGAATCTCTGCACATATTCCGCTATCTTAGGACCATCCATTTTCAGATTCCAAAACTCGGTTTCCAACTTTTGAATTTCTGCCCTTGAACAGTACTTCTTACGCATCAGTTCTTTCAACTCATCCCAAGTCATAGCATACGCTACAGCCTCACCTAGAGTATGAACCTGAAGGTTCCACCACGACAGGGCTCCATCGAGAAACAATCCAGAAATGTAAGTGACTTGATGCTCCGGCGCACACTTACTCATTCGTAGCACATAATCTGTCTTCTCAGCCCATCTTACGAAAGCTACGGCACCTCAAGTGCCATCAAAGTTCCGAGGCTCGCAGTCCAGGAACTGCTGGTAAGTACAGCCTGTACAAGCAACATCATTCACAGAAAGCATTAGCAAACGCACATGGAAATGTCCAAACGTATTGTAATGTGTCTTAAGTGACTTAAACATTACCGTGAGGTGGGTTATTTCCTGAGGTGCCTCCGCTATGTTCAGAGCGTAGGGCCTCATGTTGTGCGATTGCCTGTGAAATCCGTTCGTGCAGTTCTGCCTCTGTTGTGGGCAACTGAGTGTTCCTTAGAGGAGGCATCTTCTAAAAAGAAAATTGTATAGGTCAGGTCTTATTCGTATAATGACTATATAGTACGTATATAATAGCATTTATCATAGCAAGTATATAACATCTCAATCATAGCATAACATGTAATTCAACAACGTATTTAATGAGAACATGACGATTGAGCTTTCATTAATCATCGACCACAAATATTGTTACATGTTTTACAAAGTGTATCATATTAAAAGGGAACACAGGGTCACACTACCCTTGTCCAATAAGTCTACCAATCTACCAAAGTCATACAATCAAAAGGTGGTCTCCAAAAGGCTTCACAAGCTCAACTCAATAGTGGTGCTCTCATCAAAAGCAATGCAACCTACATAAAACCAAAAACCAGCTATGCTGATGGTGGTGGCAGAGGAGGAGGTGGAGGATAGAAAAGCAAGCTGCGCACATGCGCAAGCCCTTCCTCAAGCTCATATACATGACGCAGCAGATAACTAATCTGCTGCTCAACGGTGAGAAATCGAGCATCAAACTCGGGATAAGGAGTAAGAGGTGCAGGTGGATGTGAAAACGGAGACGACGATGAATGAGGGGGGAAAAAGCAGGCTGACAAGGACATGGTAAAGAACGCGGTGTCATCTCAAGCTCCAAGATCCTGCAACTCATAATCTCATATTGGAGCTGCAGCGATAGAAATAACTCATCCCGTGTATAACCAACAAACTGGGAGGGATGGTAGGGATCTGATATCGGCATAGTATATGGTGGGAACCATCTGAGTGGCTCATCAAGTGGTGAAGAAGTAAAAGGAACAAAAGGTGCAGACTGGGGAATGTGTTGAAAAGCTATTGAAACATGCGGATCATGACTAGGCTGCTGGCCTGAAGTGCCTTCCCCTGGGCGGGGTGCGGGTATGTCCTACAAGAAAACGATAGGTAAATCAACACGATGAACATCAGACTCCACTGGGTGAAAAGGAGCAACATCAGCAGGTGCGGGTGCAGGTAGGGGAATGAATGGCTCAATAACAGGAGGGTCAATGGGTGCAGGAACTGGATCAGGTATGAGGGGTGCAATGTCTGGTATGCCAAAAGGGATAGGGTCATGATCAGGTAAGGGCTCAGGATCAGCAGGTGCAACATCAGGGTGATCGATAGGAACGAAATCTAACTCAAGATCAAGCTCGGGATTGTGTGGAGGTGATGGTGCAGCTGACATGGCTGTATCATCATCAGAATCAGTGGCATAGCGTCGTAACCCAACTGCCTGCAAGGCAGAAGACATCACAGACTCAAAGGAATCTGAGACAGAGTGCAAACTAGAGTCAGAGGAAATCTCAATAACAGGGATCTCAGGAAGTGGACTAGCAACACCGTCCTCATCTAGCTCTCCATCGCCATGGGCGTCATCAGGAGGACCATCAACAAACAAATCAAAATCATCATCAAAGAGATCGTCAAAAGGCCAATCCTCAGGAGGGATGACCACTAGAGGAACAAGAGCGAGGATCGGTGCCAAAATATGCTCACCATCAGGATGACTGATGATAAGATGATCGTGGACTGGAATGGGAATAACAAAAGGATCCTCGTCTGGGATACCATCAGCAAGCGGTAAGTCATCTCCAAAATCAGGCAACGCAAACGGCTGAAAGTCGTCGTCTTCGTCTGATAGCATATCTGGGTCGCTCTCAGTATCGGATGTAAAGATCTCTGGCTCTGGGGCAATCTCGTCATCAGAAACGATAGCCATGTGTCCATCGGTGTCGAACAATCCGCTCTCGGATGAAGACATAGTGTCTGTAACAGAACAATCACAACATATGCACATATATTAATCACTAACATTTAGTATGCAAGCAAAGTCAACATAACATGAAATCATGTATCCTCGTGATTCCTCACGAACCCTTTCTATCCTTCCTAGTCTACAAGACTAAACCACCTAGTCTCCCAGACTAAACCACCTAGTCTCCCAGACTAAACCATAAATGCAAACCTTGCAATCGTGTTTCTTGTCTTTTCGTTTTTAAAAATGTTTGTTTCCCTGGATCTGGGCGTTTCGTGTATGCAATGAAAACATGTTCTAAAAATATTTTCGTGAGAGCCCTAATGATTGTAGTCTAGACTCGAGAAGGAATCCTAGTTCGCTACAATCGAAGCTCTGATACCAAACTGTCACACCCTGACTTTTGCGAAAGCGTGATTATGTGTGACTTGCTTAATATCATTGCATTCAATCATAACAACAACTATATGATAAAACTAAAGATGATCATCCATTAAATAAGTTTAAAATATCACAAACAACATTGTCTTGAAACCCAAACACAAGTGCAAATCCAAATACAAACCATGCAATTTGTTTAGAGTTCCATAAGGACTCGACAAAAGACTCTAAATAAAACCAGGCTTTGAAAGATGTGTCTCATCTAGGATATGACACACTTTCCAAACCCTTAAACATCAGATGACATCTTTTATTCTCAACATAACTTGAAACATCCAAACGCCCACCAGATCCACATTTAATTCCCTGAAATACATGTAGTTTGAAAACATCAACAAGAGTTGAGCGAGTTCATGTGTTTGTTTGTGTGCATGAATAAACCTTTGTAATAAGTGAAAGTATGTATGTATGTTTATAAACCCCTAGTATGAAAGCAACAAGGAAAACAGATCATTAATGGTTTGCAAGGCTATTAATATGTGTGACGTGATGCAGGAAGGCTCAAACCTAATAGATTTTGTCTCCGGGAATAAGACATAGTCACCTCATGGGCCAAACCCCGGTCCACATGGGTGTGGGCTCGCTACACCCAAATAGATCTATCACTCATGTCCCTCGGTCCTACTACGAGGATTAATGATCTTAAGCGTTATACCCACCACTCACATGATCAAGCAGTACCCTTCCTTAGCTAACCATACCACATATAAACGTTTGTAAACAGTTTGTAACATGTACTTCACCCCCGAAGTTATAAAACAAAAACATTTATAAGAAGAGGGGGACATGAACTCACTGTCTTGCGTTCTTCGTAACCACAATTACTCAAAGATTCGCCTGGCGTGCACGACTACCTACAACGTATTAGGGTCTATTAGACGAGCGGGTCGTGCCTTGACTTATTATAAGTTAGTGTCTTTGAGTTACGTTTCTTTGTGTCTTCAATATTATTCCAAGTTATATAATTATTTTTTAAAATAATAAATATTTTAACTTATATTATATTTATTTCATTTTGGAATTACAGTTAAAATAATATATTTTAACTTGTTATTTTTCAAGTATTTATACATGTGTATCATTCCTAAAGATGGGTGTATTTGTATTCCTATTCGTATACTTGTATATTTTTGCCACGTATTGGTGTCGTATTCCGAAGTGTATTTATGCGTACGAGAATACGTATTTCCTTGTAATTGTTAAGTATTCTTATACTTAATGTTGTATTAACTTTTCCGAAATAATATCCTTAATAAAAATCCATAAATATATATTTCCAAAATATATATTTTAAGAAATATTTACTTAGAAAATTTATTTATAATTTTTCCTTTGGCAAAAATATTTATGAATTTCATACAAGTCTCAAAAATACTATATTTCCAAGTCTAACTTAGATGATATATATAAATCCATTTCCCTTCAAAAAATAATATATTTCAAGTTTACTTAAGAAAATACATTTTCTCCCAAAAATAATGTATTTCATGTTTGTTTAAGAAACTATATATTTCTTTCAAAAATAATACATCTTCTAATCATTCCAAGAAAATATATACTTTTATTTGCCCAAAAATGATATATTTTCTTCTTATAAAAAATATGATATAAATTTGTAATAATTGTGAAAATCACATTTTCATTCACTTGGTGTCCAAAATATTATTTACCAAAATATACTTGTGAATAAATTTTCTGGAATATTTTGTAAGTTATATTCATTTGTTCGGTTTCACCAATATTTTAGGTATTCTTTGTATATTTATTCCTTGGAATTTTGGTAATATTTTAAATTGTAATTTTTTGGTATTTTGATGAGTTACATTATTTCAAGTCCTAAAATAATATAACTAATACACGTAATATACAAATAATCACACACATGGTGACATCTAAATATATATTTTTCTAGATACATATTTAGTCACTTTTATTTATAAAAACCAACCTTCAATATTTGTAATTTTTGTAACAAAAATTATGGCAAACTTTATGTAAAAATTAATGGTTTGAAATATACTTTTAAATATTTGTTTAGAACAATTTTTCTAAGTGTTTAATTTTTAGAAAAATTTCGCCATAATTTCCTCTAAAAATGGAGGTTTCCATACCTTGAAGGCATATCATTTTCTTTTGTAAATCAACACAATCAATCAACATTCAACAATAAACAATCTACACTTACCAATTTTGCCAAAAACAACACTACGTCAAAAAAGGCTTATGGCCACACAAAAAAAGTGGGACCATAAGCCTTTTGCCACACTTTTTTTTTCAACTCAAGTGTGACCAAAGGTCAAGTCATCGTAGGTGTCATAGGGCCACATTCACATATAGTGGCCGTAGCAACTTAAAAGTGTGGCTAAAGGGTACCCCTATTTCTTGCTGGAATGAGACAAAACTGTGGCTAAAGGGTAGCAACAGCCACATGAGTTTACTTTACATGTGACGGTCTCTATTATTTGGTCACATATATTTACTAAAAAGTTTGTTTTAGCCACATAAATTAAAAAAATGTGTGGCAAAAAGGGTTGTTATAATCAAACATTTTGTCCAATAAGTGTGGCTAAAGGTTAGCTACCGCCACATGAATTTATTGTAAGTGCGATCAATTCTATTATGTAGTCACATGAATTTATTGTAAGTGTGTCTAAAAACCTTTACTAGACACACATCACTTTTGTAATTTTAAGTGTGGCTATTGTCTAACATTTGGTCACACATATTTCTTTTTCCCATGACGTTTGGTACCATTCTGTCACACAAACAAAACAAAGTAATGTTGGTGTGACTATTGTCTAGCATTTGGTCACACAAATTTGTTTTTCTCATGACATTTGCTATCATTCCGTCACACAAACAAAAAACGAAGTGACGAAAATGTGGCTAATGGTTATATATTGCCTTATAAAATTTTGTAATTTTATGTGTGACTATTATCTAACCTTTGGTCACATATAATTTCCTTTTTCCCATGACCGTTTGGTATCATTTCGTCACACAACAAATAACAAAGTAAGTATGACGTGGCTAATGGTTATTTATAGCCACATGGAATTTTGTAATTTTAATTGTCGCTATTGCCTAATATTTGGTCACACGTATTCATTATGTTTCTATGTGACCATATTCGTGTAATTGCTCACTTTGTTTCCAATTTTTTGTAAAGTAAAAACTGCACTAAAACATGAGATAATCTAAAAACAAATGATATTAACAATCATAACTGAAAATCCATAAATATGTTTTCAATTTGAATACAAATGAAAGATAAACTTCTAATCAAAACCTATCTACAAAGTTGCAAAAAGAAACGACTGTACAAATAAGCTAAGAACTATTTCTATGATGTTTTCTTCAAGTCCATATACTCATTGTTTTTGAACTTGAAAGTGCTGCAAATTTGCATCCATAGGATGGTGGCCATCTTGTTGTGGTGGAGAGTAAACTTGTAACTGTTGGCTAGTTCTAATGTCTCTTAACCCATCCATAATAGCATGTCATTGGCATGCATTACCCAAACCAGAGAGGTATTTGGACTCAGCCTCACCCTTAGCTCTCTTGATTTGTAGAATTTTTATCGATTGAAATTGAAGTAAGAACATACCTGATAATTCAACCTGAAGTTAGAACAATCTAATTCATTCAACCCGTGGTTACACCACGTAAGTTTGATGATGTCTGAGTAGGCCCAGGATAATGAGACTGCACATAAGACTGCACATAAATGTAATACTATAGTAAGATAGCTTTTGGAGAATGACTATCAATTTTCAATTGCCATATAAATAATTAACATCAAGTTGCTTAACAACATCATCTTCACATATTTTCAACTTTTCATAATGGGTGCAAAAAATATAAAAGAATTAGGTGACAGACAATACCATCTTCAAATGAAAATCAACAATTTTGAAAGCATGAACAAAAACCCTAAATATCTTCAACAAAACCAAAAAAATGGCCAAATAGTGAACAAAAGTGTACATGTGTGAGCATATGTTCCTTCTCGTACAGCTATGCTTAAATCTGTAGCAACCAGTGCTTTGCCCCTTGCTGGTACTTTTGTATCGCCTGCATTACATCATATAAAAAACAAAAAATGAATAAAAGTATCAGAAACTATAACAAAAATGAATACCTATATAGTTCAGAAAAGGCCACAAATTCTGATATGTTCTAAACTTTTAATGTTTAGAAAAGGCCACAAGTTCTGTTTTAGTACAATAGTTGTTGTCAGTTTGAAAGGCAGGCTACCTATGTTTCAGCTCTGTAACAGCCATGTCCATATAGACCAACCGGAATTGAAGGTGCCTATAATGTATAATTTGAATTTAATTAACTGTCTTTGAGAAGCTGTTCAATGGAATATGATAGATCAGTTCCAACATTAGCATTTACCACAATCCACACCTACCACAGCCATCATGTCAACCCGTCTTTAAACCACATCGATTTTGTCAGGCTTCAAATTAGGAACCCCATACATCATAAGTCCTCTGATTTGGTCAGCGCGCTAGAACACGACGACTGTATGGCCTATCCTATTTAGTTGATCAGCAGCAACTAACCCAGCAGGATCACTTCCAACAATAGTTACTTTTTTCTGTAGAAAAATGGAATGGTCAAAAAATAAATGAAAATGCAAAATTAAGCGAATTAACGCAAAGAAATTCAAAATTACCAAGTTCTCTTGAGGGTGGTCGAGACACCATCCTTCCTCAAAATCCTTGTTTATGAGTGAGCACTCGATGTTTTTAATCGAGACTGGATTTTCGATTATACTGAGCGCACAAGAGCCTTCACATTGAAGTCGATCTAATGCATCACGCCATCTGTTCCGATAAACCAGCCCGTTGAATTCAGGAATTTTGTTGCCGCTTAATAAACAGAACAAGATGAAGGTTATTGTATTATAGCCAAGCATAACGAACCATCTTTATAGCGTACCTACATTAAACCACCTAAAAGTACCTTAAAGTCTAATATATATATATATATATATATATATATATATATATATATATATATATATTAACATTCAGTTCACTCACATAATATACATAATAACATTTAATCAGTTCACATAATTCATTAACTTGTGACTATAATAAATGAAATGCAAGATTGCCAAACAATTTCTCACAATAAAAATTGGTTTACTCTTCATGATATGAATCTAGCTTTATAATGCAAAATAGAGAAAAAAAGATTAAGCATAAAATAGTTTAGCAATATCACACAGACGACCTAATGTTTTTATTCTTTCTTTAGTAAACAATAAAAAAAACAAATATATTAGATCTAAGTACATAAACAACAAAATAAGTTATGGATAAATGAAAATCTGATATTTTTAATCAAAAAGGAAAAAAATGAATCGTTTACCGTCACTAGAAGGAGCAAGGGCAGGTTCACCGCCATTGTCGACACCGATGGAGGTAGAATCACCATTGTTAAGCAATGCAAAATGGAAAACGAAGAAGGTGAACACACACAGATCAAAATACTAGAAATGTAGAGTTGAATCAATTCTAAGTTTCAAATTGGGGATTAGTTAGAGTAACCACTACAAACCACCACCAAATTGTAAATTTCAAAGAATTTGAGTAATTATGGAGAATTCAAATGGATGTTTAAAAAGAAGATTGACGAACCAACGGTTACGAGTTGAGTAATCGGCCTTCCGAAGTGTCGGTGATTTCTCAATGTCGAGGAGGCAAAGTAGCGTGGCACATAAGAATTTGAGTTTCGTAACGTTTTTGGGATCTAGCATCACCGATCTAACCTGAAATCGAACCACCATATCTAACATTAGAGTTATCAGGTTTAACCTAAAATCAAAAATGAATAACTGATTGCTTACCATCGTCGATATATACTTCGAACATAGCTTCGTCAACTGACCCGGTCGTCTTAGTTCGCCGGCGTTGCTTTGTTCCATCGTAAAGTACAACACTGACACTCGATTGCCAGCATATTATCTCCTCTCCGTCGGGATAAATAGGCGCAGGAATCTATGGCCGGCTCTTGTTTCATCCCCGATCTCCTCTTTCCAGTTCTCACTCTGAGAGTTTTTGTTTAGAGTGTTAAGCAAATAAGGGTTTGGGAAATAACTAGGGCTAAGAATAGAGGGAAATTGAAAAAATTTAAAAGGATTGCCGCGTGTATGTTATACCCACTCCACGACATATTGTTTTTATAGTTAACATATTCAAAATTACTTTATTTTATAAGTTATAACTAGGTTAAAACCACGTGTATTACACGGGTTAAATAAATAAATTTTATATATTAAATAATAAAGCAATATACATCTTTAAAAACCTCAATTATTACACAGGTTGAATAAATGTTATTTTACATACTAAATAATAAAAAAAAATTATATCTTTAAGAACCCCGTGTATTGGATGGGTCGAAGAAGTGCAATTTTACATATTAAATAATAAAAAGTTATATCTTTAAGAACCACGCGCATTGCATATGTTGAATAAATGTAATTTTACACATTAAATAATAAAAGAAGTTATATTTTTAAAAACCTCGTGTATTGTATGGGTTGAATAAATGTAATTTTCTATGGCAAATAATAAAAAAAAGTTATATCTTTAGAAAACCCGTGAATTACACCGGTTGAATAAATCTATATTTATATACGAATAGTAAAAAAAGTTATATGATTGAAAAAAAACTAACGGTTATACTGGATACGCGATGAGTAGAGTTAGTGCAAAGATGATTTTTAAAAAGAAAATACATTATTGAAGAAGCAAATTAGCAACCATTTGAGTGATAAAATGCGGGTCCAATTCTGACAATTTGATTTATTAATTAGGTAATAAAATTGATATACTAATTTTTTGTAACGAAAATAAAATTATATTAATACAAAGTGTGTTTTTTTTGATAAATAATTTGATTTACTTAAAAATATCTTAAATTAACACTTTTTCACTCATATTTAGCTTATCTTTTAACCAAGTTGGTGTTTGTGTAATATCCATATAACATATCAAAATTTCGACTAATCAAACTTTCTAGTTATTTACTTCATTTCTAATTGCTGGCAGTGGCGGATCCAGGGGTGTTTTGGGGGTTCCCGGGAACCCCTCGGTTTAGGAAAAAAATGAAAAAATAGTGGAAATTTTATATGATTTTTAAAAAAATAGTGAGAATTAGTGAAAATCTATCAAAAGGAACCCGGTGAAAAAAATTTCTGTATCCGCCACTGATTGCTGGCAACCTTCTAGTTATTTACTTATTGTTGCCAAAATAGATGACGGCAGAGCAAAAAGAATAGGTTTAATAAAATGGATAGGGGTAATATTGTTATTAATTAAAATCCATAATATAATAATTATATTTATTTAAAAACAATCCATAATATAATAATTATCTTTATTTGAAACAAATTATATCTATAATAAGTTGGGGAGAGAGGAGGGGGAAAAAAATAGAAGGCTCCAATGAATGACATGTGTCCCCCATTTAGTTTCTTTTATTATATTTATAGATAATAGATAATATATCATATAATATTTTCTATAAATTTAATTTGTTTTAGAATATCTTATATAAATTTAAATACATCGTCATTCGTTAAGATATATATGATCTACTATTTCCCATTGTGATTCGGTAAGGCCCAGTATGATCCATTAACACTTATATGATATACAATTGTTCATTGCGATCCATTCAGGCCCAATACGGTCCATTAAGAAATGTGTGATCTACTATTGTTCATTGTGATTCATTAAGACCCTATATAATCCATTAACACGTATTTGATCTACTATTGCCTGTTGTAATCCATTAAGGCCTAATATGTTCTATTAAGATATATATGATCTATTATTCCCCATTGTGATCCATTAAGGCCCAGTATGGTCTATTAAGACATATATGATCTGCTATTGTCCATTGCGATCCATTAAAGCCTAATATGGTCCACTAAGCCGTATGATCTACTCGTCCCCATTGCAATCCATTAAGGCCCAATATGTTCATCAAGACATATATGATCTACTATTCCCCATTGTGATCCGGTAAGGCCCAATATGGTCCATTAAGACGTCTATGATCTACTATTCCACATTGTAATCCATTAAGGTCCAATATGGTCCATTAAGACATATATGATCTACTATTCCCCATTGTGATCCATTATGGCTCAATAAGGTTAATCAAGATATATATGACATTTTGTAGTTAGATTTTTTGTATATTTATTTCAAATAGTGTATGTTTTTATTTGCGAGTATTATTTGAAGGGGATGTTTTAGGATAGGAACCGAATTGACAAATATATAAAGCTTTAAAAAGAAAGAGATTACATGTATTATCTATGCCGTTCAAAAAAACATGTATTATCTCTATGAATGATTCGAGAGCTACTCAATATCGGATCGGTAAAGAGTTTGAACGAGCCGAGCGTTAACGAGCCCGAGCCTAAAATACAACTCGTTTAGTTATCGAGCCCAAGCTCAAGCAGGAAATACAAAGCTCGTTTAAGCCCGCAAGCCTAAACAAGCCCAAACAAATTTTAGTCTTTTTATATATAATAATACGATAATGATGATACGCGATGTTAAAAATCCCAAGTCGGTTTCTGTAACATCCCGAAAATATAAATTCTTAAAGTTGCAAATTAATTTGTAAAATAAAACTAACTAGGAATGACATTAACCTAGTTAGTTGATGACTTATGTGTAGTTAAAAACATAAAAACAAACAAAAAGGAATATAGAGGGGCCAGACTTGTAAAAACTGAAATTTGTTTTAATTAAAACAAATAAACAAACACCAAACACACAACAGATGTGTGTGTTCGGTCGACACAAGCAAGGGGCGACCAAGAGAAGAACATCAACCCTAGTTCTTGTCTAAAATTCAGAAATTAAAGGTCAAGATCAGCCCCAAAACAAAAATCAAACATAGATTACTGATCCTCATTGTAAGGGGATTGTAACGTATGTAAAATTCTATGAAAATTCTCTGTTGGAAATTCTTATGAATTTGGGAGATTCAAAATTTGATGATACATGTATGTGATTTGGTTAGATTAGGGATAATATAGTGTCTAGAAGTGAAACCTAGACAACTACATGTGAAATCATGTCCAAATGCAGAAAATTCCATGAACACATTGAAGGTGGGTAGTGGTTTTACATGATGATGATGAACACTAGGGTTAGAATGATTATTCTAGTGTAATTTGATCTTAGAAAGTGATTTCAGAAAAAATATGATGTTTAAATGCTATATGAAGGCTTTATTGATGTTAAGTTAGCTAATTAGCAAGCTATAAACTTGAATATGAAAGATATAAAAATTCTGCCCTTATAGTGTTTGTTGAAATGCCTCAAAGAAGGCTTGAAACTGAATTGTTAAGTTAAAAACGCATAATTAGGAAGTATGACAAAATGTGCGTTATGTATGTAAAACAAAGAGTTCTAAACATAAAGTGATTGAACTCTATAGGAAAGGAAGCCGGGGCATCTAGCGGGCAAACCGGTGTGGACGCACGTTTGAAGGGCTTGCTTTAAAGGTATGTAACTTGACTCGTTACATTAAGTAGATTTTGATGATTATACAATGCGTGATTGAATTTTAGAATAAGAGTTGTTATGAAATAAAGCGGTGATGTCGCAACAATTGATTAATATGTTAAAGTTGGTTGAAACTCGTTTGTAGTCGTCACAAAGGAGGATTCCTTAGACGAGCCGAACGGGTCGAATAATCAAGTAAGGCATGGTTGATGCTCCGGAATATGATGGATTGATCTTTGATATTGGTTAATATATAACCTATTAGAAATACGAGAATTTAATGTATTAGTATGCTAGAAAAGCGAAATCCGAGATTTGGGTTTGAGTGTAATGAACAAATTCAACGAAATATGGATTTCCAGGGACTACCATAAGTTACGGTAATACCGTAACTTACGGTAGATGTTAGATGCTTACGGTGGGTTGCCCCTGTTTTACGGTAGACCCAAAGGTTTCCAGGACTCACCGTAACTTACGTTGATACCGTAAGTTACGGTGGAACAAGTAAAACATATATTTTATTATTTACAACTAGATGTTGGACCTCGTGTTTATTTACTATATAGAAATGTCAAAACTAATGTCTTGACGGTTTTTGACCATAGGTGACAAAGAGGATCTTACGGATGGCGGTCAAGCGAATAATGAAGAACCGAACACTACATTTTGAAGCTTCCGCAATGTTTTAAATCTTTAATAGACTTTTTGTGTATGGGTTGTAAACAATTGTTTAAAAACTTTTGCAAACGTTTACCTTATACGTTAGTTGATTAAGGTTTATGCCACGTATGAACTTAACTTTTGAATGTTATGATAAATTAGTAATTTTTATTATTGAATGGTATAATCTATTATTTATATCAAGTAAATTGATACGGGTCTTACAAGTTGGTAATCAGAGCTTAAGGTTGTCAACAAAGTGTTCGGTTCAAGCTTGATCGATCGTCCGGTAAAGAATTAACTTATTATGTTAAGTAGATTATATCTTGTGTAATGAATAAGAAACAAATTGTTATGCATGGGAAGAGCGTGTTAACACACTCAAACCCGGAAAGTGCACTAAATGTGAACGGTTAAAGCAAGTTAGGAACTTGGCTAAACCGAAACAAATGAAACAATGCCATGAATGAAATGTTTAACGTTTGATGTAAACATTTCAGTTTCAAGATGTCGAAAGAGAGCAATAATGATCCGGTGCCGACAAGCACCGAACAATTGAAAGAAATGATTGCCGAGGAGGTAGGAAAGGCAATTGAGGGCAGTCTATCCGGGTTTTGTAGACAAGATCCAAAGCACAGTGTTGTCGCTTGTAGAAGAGCGAGTTAAAAGGTTGGAGGATACTGTCAACCTTACGAAAGACAAAATGGGAGAACGTAAAGGATGCTCATATAAGGAATTCATGGCGTGTAAACCGCCAATCTATAACGGGGAAGTCGACCCGATAATTTGCCAAAGATGGTTGGGTGATATTGAAGGGGTGTTTGAAAGGACCCATTGCGATGAAAGCGATTTCGTTGCCTACGGAACGGGTCAGTTAAGAGGACAAGCCAAGGATTGGTGGGATAATAAAAAGAATGAAATAGGGGCCGAAGCGGCAAGGGCCATGACATGGGAAGAGTTTAAGACACCATTTCTTAAACATCATAGTCCCAAAGCGGTCATCAACAAAATCAAGGAAGAGTTCATGCAACTTAGGCACAAGGGTGAAACGATAGACAAGATCACGGCGATGTTTATGGATAAGATGAAGTTTAGTAGTGAGTTGGTGACGAACGAAGAACAGAAAATATACTACTACTACAATATGTTGAGCGCTGAATATAGGGAGTTTATGACTCCTTCAAAATACGAGACCCTTACCGAAATCATTAATGTTGCTCGGGAACGGGAAATCGAGTTGAAGAAGCAAGTCGAAAGAGGTGAACGAAGGGCACAAGATGTGAATCCAAGCCCGACAAAGAAAGCCCGAACTGGAGAATCGGGAAAGAAAGTAGATACAAAAGGTGGGTCGCCAAGTTGTAAGGTGTGCGGGAAGGGACACAAAGGGGAATGTTAGTTCAAAGACAAGCCTTGCCCTATATGTAACAAGACGGGGCACACGGCCTCGCTATGCCCGGGAAAAGTTTCGGTTTGTTACAAATGTTATCAACCCGGCCACAAAAAGTCCGAATGTCCGGACTTAGTTGGAAAGAGAGATGTTAAAGAATCACCAACAGAAGCTCCCAAGGCGAAGGCGAGGTCCTTCCAACTTACCGCGGCTGAAGCGAAGACAGAACCCGATGTGGTTTCAGGTATATTCACAATTAACTCAATTCCAGCACGTGTATTGTTTGATACGGGTGCGAATAAATCCTTCATTTCGCATGGATTTATTCGACATCCTTCATTTGTATTGACGAAATTACCTGTGCCCTTAGAAGTTGAAATAGGGGACAATAAAAGTTTTATAGTTTGTGATGTTTGTCGAGGCTGCAAATTAAGCATCGACGATGAGGAATACTTGATAGACCTAATCCCGATGTCAATGGGGGAATTCCAAGTAGTCGTTGGGATGGATTGGCTAGCCCAGCACCGTGCAAAAGTCGTGTGTTTCTGTAAGGAGATAAAACTAACATCTCCGAGCGGGAAACACGTCACCATTTATGGCGAAAAAGGAGGCAACCCCATAGTGTGCTCAATGTTGAAAGCTCACAAACTTATGAAGCGAGGATGCAAGGCATTTATGATATACGCGAATGAACCCGAGAAAGAATCACGGAAGATTGAAGATGTACCGGTAGTACGAGATTATGAAGATGTGTTTCCGGAGGATTTACCGGGAATACCGCCTGAACGGGAAGTAGAGTTTGGGATCGAATTGATTCCGGGCGCAAAACCCGTAGCAAAAGCCCCGTACCGACTCGCACCGTCGGAATTACAAGAGTTGATGTCCCAAATTCAAGACTTGCTTGACAAGGGATTCATAAGGCCGAGTGTGTCTCCTTGGGGTGCACCAGTATTGTTCGTGAGAAAGAAAGACGGGAGCATGCGCATGTGTATCGATTACCGGGAGTTAAACAAACTCACGGTAAAGAACCGATACCCACTTCCGAGGATAGATGATTTATTCGACCAATTACAAGGTGCGAATTGGTTTTAAAAAATTGACCTTAGATCTGGGTATCATCAATTAAAGGTCAAGGAAGAAGATGTACCTAAGACGGCTTTCCGCACGAGATACTGACATTACGAATTCCTCGTGATGTCATTTGGGCTAACAAATGCACCCGCGGCTTTCATGGACCTCATGAACCGGGTTTGCAAGCCAATGTTGGATAAGTCGGTCATTGTGTTTATCGATGATATTTTGGTATATTCAAAAAGTGAAGCTGAACACGCACACCACTTGCAAGAAGTGTTAGAGACACTTAAGCGAGAAAGGCTGTATGCGAAATTCTCTAAGTGTGCCTTTTGGTTACGAGAGGTACAATTTCTTGGCAACGTCATAAGTGCCGATGGAGTATTGGTGGATCCTTCGAAGATCGAGGCTGTGTCAAAATGGAATCCTCCGAAGAACCCTTCGGAAATTAGAAGCTTTTTGGGGCTTGCGGGATACTATAGGAGATTCATTCAAGATTTCTCCAAGATTGCGTCACCGCTAACAAAGCTAACCCAAAAGAAAGAAAAGTTTATTTGGGGTGTCGATCAAGAAAAAGCGTTTCAAACGCTAAAAGAAAAGTTAACTCAAGCTCCGGTACTGACATTGCCGGACGGAGTCGAAGACATGGTGGTTTATTCAGATGCTTCACTATCGGGGCTCGGTTGCGTGTTGATGCAACGGGGCAAGGTAATAGCCTATGCCTCGAGACAATTGAAGATACACGAGAAGAAATATCCCAAGCACGATCTCGAGTTGGCTGCGGTGGTATTTGCATTGAAAATATGGAGGCACTACTTGTATGGGGTAAAGTGCACCATTTTCACCGACCACAAGAGCTTGAAATACTTCTTCGATCAGAAGGAGTTAAATGTGCGACAAAGGCGATGGCTGGAAACGGCGAAAGACTACGATTGTGAAATACATTATCACCCCGGAAAGGCTAATGTGGTGGCGGATGCTCTGAGCAGAAAAGTGGACTATGTCCCAATACGAGTAAGATCGATGCAACTCGTGGTGACCTCGGGTATACTTGAACGTATTCGAGAAGCGCAATTAGAAGCAATGAAAGAAGAGAATTGGAAGAAAGAAAGAATAATCGGTCAGTTGAAGGATTTGTCGGATGGGAATAACGGGTTGAAGACTCGATCCGGAAGGATATGGGTTCCACATACTTGTGGAGTGAAGGCGCTTCTACTTAATGAAGCTCATAAATCCCGTTATTCAATTCATCCGGGTGCAACCAAGATGTACAATGATTTGAAACAAAATTATTGGTGGTCCGGGATGAAGAGGGATGTGGGGAAGTATGTGGAAAAATGCTTGACATGTTTACAAGTCAAGGCGGAGCACCAGAAACCATACGGCAAACTCCAACCTTAGAAATTCCGGTTTGGAAATGGGAACATATTACAATGGACCTATTAACCAAGTTGCCTAAGACGAATCGTGGTTTCGATGCCATATGGGTAGTGGTGGATAGACTGACGAAAAGTGCTCACTTCATTCCGATTCGTGAGACTTATACGTCAGAAAAGATGTCAGAAGTTTACACTAATGAAATAATAGCACGTCATGGAGTGCCGGTATCCATCGTGCCTGATAGGGATACCCGGTTTACTTCGAATTTCTTGCGAGATTTCCAAGAGCAAATGGGAACCAAATTGTTCATTAGCACTGCGTACCATCCTCAAACGGATGGACAGAGTGAAAGAACGATACAAACATTGGGGGATATGCTACGGGCATGTATAATCGACTTTGGAGGAAGTTAGGATGTTCACCTACCGTTAGTCGAGTTTTCGTATAATAACAGCTACCAATCTAGTATTAAGATGGCACCGTACGAAATGCTTTATGGTAGGAAGTGTCGAACCCCGGTATGTTGGGGTGAAGTGGGTCCACGTGAACTCGCCCACCAAGATATAGTACGAGCCACGAATGAAAAGATCGATATAGTTCGGGCACACTTGAAAGCGGCTCAAGACAGGAAAAAGGCGTATGCTGATAAAAGGAACAGGCCAATCGAATTCCAGGTTGGCGACATGGTCATGCTAAAAGTTTCCCCATGGAAGGGCGTGATTAGATTCAGAAAAAGGGGGAAGCTAAGCCCGAGGTTTATTGGGCCATTTAAAATTATCGGAAGAGTTGGCAAGGTAGCTTACCGTCTTGAGCTACCGGAGGAATTAAGTGGGATTCATGGCACGTTTCACGTGTCACAATTACGAAAGTGCCTATCAGACGAAACGGCCTATATCCATTACGATGATATCGAAGTGGATAATAGTCTGAATTATGCGGTGAGACCGGTCGAAATTTTAGATCGAAAGGTCAAACATTTACGAAATAAACAAATTGACCAAGGCAAAATCAAATGGGAGCATAGGAAAGGTTCGGATACTACATGGGAACCCGAAGAAGAGATGAGACGTCTCTACCCTACACTATTCGGTACGTACTTTGGTTTCGGGGATGAAACCCTTTTAAGGGGGATGGACTTGTAACATCCCGAAAATATAAATTCTTAAAGTTGCAAATTAATTTGTAAAATAAAACTAACTAGGAATGACATTAACCTAGTTAGTTGATGACTTATGTGTAGTTAAAAACATAAAAACAAACAAAAAGGAATATAGAGGGGCCAAACTTGTAAAAACTGAAATTTGTTTTAATTAAAACAAATAAACAAACACCAAACACCAAACACACAACAGATGTGTGTGTTCGGTCGACACAAGCAAGGGGCGACCAGGAGAAGAACATCAACCCTAGTTCTTGTCTAAAATTCAGAAATTAAAGGTCAAGATCAGCCCCAAAACAAAAATCAAACATAGATTACTGATCCTCATTGTAAGGGGATTGTAAGGTATGTAAAATTCTATGAAAATTCTCTGTTGGAAATTCTTATGAATTTGGGAGATTCAAAATTTGATGATGCATGTATGTGATTTGGTTAGATTAGGGATAATATAGTGTCTAGAAGTGAAACCTAGACAACTACATGTGAAATCATGTCCAAATGCAGAAAATTCCATGAACACATTGAAGGTGGGTAGTGGGTTTTACATGATGATGATGAACACTAGGGTTAGAATGATTATTCTAGTGTAATTTGATCTTAGAAAGTGATTTCAGAAAAAATATGATGTTTAAATGCTATATGAAGGCTTTATTGATGTTAAGTTAGCTAATTAGCAAGCTATAAACTTGAATATGAAAGATATAAAAATTCTGCCCTTATAGTGTTTGTTGAAATGCCTCAAAGAAGGCTTGAAACTGAATTGTTAAGTTAAAAACGCATAATTAGGAAGTATGACAAAATGTGCGTTATGTATGTGAAACAAAGAGTTCTAAACATAAAGTGATTGAACTCTATAGGAAAGGAAGCCGGGTCATCTAGCGGGCAAACCGGTGTGGACGCACGTTTGAAGGGCTTGCTTTAAAGGTATGTAACTTGACTCGTTACATTAAGTAGATTTTGATGATTATACAATGCGTGATTGAATTTTAGAATAAGAGTTGTTATGAAATAAAGCGGTGATGTCGCAACAATTGATTAATATGTTAAAGTTGGTTGAAACTCGTTTGTAGTCGTCACAAAGGAGGATTCCTTAGACGAGCCGAACGGGTCGAATAGTCAAGTAAGGCATGGTTGATGCTCCGGAATATGATGGATTGATCTTTGATATTGGTTAATATATAACCTATTAGAAATACGAGAATTTAATGTATTAGTATGCTAGAAAAGCGAAATCCGAGATTTGGGTTTGAGTGTAATGAACAAATTCAACGAAATATGGATTTCCAGGGACTACCGTAAGTTACGGTAGTACCGTAACTTACGGTAGATGTTAGATGCTTACGGTGGGTTGCCCCTGTTTTACGGTAGACCCAAAGTTTCCAGGACTCACCGTAACTTACGGTGATACCGTAAGTTACGGTGGAACAAGTAAAACATATATTTTATTATTTACAACTAGATGTTGGACCTCGTGTTTATTTATTATATAGAAATGTCAAAACTAATGTCTTGACGGTTTTTGACCATAGGTGACAAAGAGGATCTTACGGATGGCGGTCAAGCGAATAATGAAGAACCGAACACTACATTTTGAAGCTTCCGCAATGTTTTAAATCTTTAATAGACTTTTTGTGTATGGGTTGTAAACAATTGTTTAAAAACTTTTGCAAACGTTTACCTTATACGTTAGTTGATTAAGGTTTATGCCACGTATGAACTTAACTTATGAATGTTATGATAAATTAGTAATTTTTATTATTGAATGGTATAATCTATTATTTATATCAAGTAAATTGATACGGGTCTTACAGTTTCAACATAGGCCCATATATTTTTAAACTAGTAACATTGGTTAGCCGAGCTCTAACTCGTTTAAGTGATATCGAAGCGAGCACGAGCCGATCCGTTAGCTCGTTTGAGATTGTTTTTTAAATGGCTCGAGCCAAGCTTGAGCTTTTGATTTTAACGCAAGCCAAGCTCAAATAAGTAGACTCGAGCCGAGCTCTGCTTTATAAAAATATGACGAGCCGTGCTCGAGTAGTGGAAGGCTCGGGCTCGGAAAGCCTCGTATACACCCCTTAATGAATCTTATATGGGATCAAACACACAAAATACAAAATAAATATGATATCATCCACGGTCAAAGGAGGTCAACATGATAGCATCAATAGTCAAAAGTCTAATACAAAATAAATATGATTACCATCAACCACGGTCAAAGGAGGTCAACCTGATAGCAAAGAAAGTTTAAAAGTCAAGTAAAAGACAAATTATCTTGATTCCCAAGGAAGTAAATCCCAAGACTAGGATTTTGAAGTATCAAGTCAACTCGCTACTTCACAAAAACACAACACAAATGACACTAGCCATGCTCCTTTTTTTTAACAGCCAATCAATTTATTTTCAAACCTAAAAGCATCAGGTTACTAGCTTACACCAGATACAATACATATTGCATTCAAGAACTACCACCCAACTCTATGAAAATTAAAACTACCCCAAATATCCCAATCTAAGTTCGACTGTTTGGAACGGGCCTTAATCCACAAAAATGACAGCCCCTTTACATCTCCCATGATCTTCTGCAGCGAGTATTGCACTTGATTAAAAACTGCTTCGTTTTGACGCCTCCAAATGCACCAGAAAACCGTGTGGAAAATAGCTTGAATAACCTTTTTTAAGTTCGCTGACCCTCCTACGTACAAATGGAAATCAAGAAGATTTATTTTCTTAACTTATTAACTAATAAGACATAATAATGTAGTACATTTAACAAACTACATCACTAAATAGATTTTATCAAAACCGTCAAAACAAATCACTATTCAAAATTTCAAACATTTGTGATTTTATTTAGTATATATAGTTGATAAAAATATACATCCTTTTTACTTAAAAGGAAGTTGTATCAGATTATCAGCACCATCTATAAGCACATAAGCAGTTAAGGACATCATAATATGTGGCAATAATGGCCAAGTGTGAAGTATTTCTCCAAGTTGTTGCGTACTTCTCTATTGTCTATATGATAATTCAAGTATTTTATATATTAAAATGAAAGCTTTATTGAGGTTTCCCATGTAAGACATGGGTTATAAACTAGCATAAAATTAAAATAAAAAATAAACATACCCGGTAGCTATTGGCATCGTTTACTCCTGGAAAACCAGTAACAGATTGCTGCCCACTGCCAGATCCATATGGCACATTGTGCGAGTGTAGTCGGAACTTTGTCTTCTCAATTTCTCATGCATCAACTTGATCACTGATCCATAAGTAATCTATTACAATATAAATTCCAAGAAAATAGCACACAGGCAGTGAACGAGTTGTCATTCTTGTTATCAAAATATTGAGGTTTAAAAGGCGTCTTGAGACCAGTTTCTCTTTCACTTACAGAAACAACTCACGGACAACCAAATAACCCAACATGGTCTAGTGCAACTTAGTATAGTTGCAGGTCAGGTTTGGTCACTTCAGTCTGGTTACCAAACCGATGTTAAGTGCCTAACCCAGTTATATAAAAAGCTTCAGGTTCTGCTTCCGGTTAAAACTAGCAGGTCCGGTTTTAAGTTTCAAGTTTTCAAAATATAAGTTGTTTGGAAATAGTTGAATCTGATATCCGCTGAACTTTGTTAAATTTCAAGTTTGCTAAATATAAGTTCTAGTGTTAATAAGCCGTGTTTCATTCTGAATTAGAGTTTCTCCTCTTGTACGACTTTAATAGTTGTAAGCAATAAAAGTTAAGACAACTTAATGGTTCGAATAGTTGTAACCAAGCTGACGTAATTGCTAGATTATCTTTCAGTGTGTCTCTAAGTCAACCAGCCAATAGTAAATAACAAGATGATATGTGGCATTTTCTTGTCGCAGGGGTGTTGCTAGATGATCTTCTAGTTACTAAAGATCTTGCTGTAGTTGAAATGACCTCTACAGCATTACAAGCTGCAGCTGCTGCTGCATCAAATGCACAGTCAGCAAGGTTACCAGTAAGGTTGGTTTTGCTGATGACAGAACAAGACAGACAACCAAAGTACCTTCTGAGGGCGCGGTTGTACTCAGGAATCATGTTGCTCCACTTGTAAACGGTGACATGTATATAGATATAAGATATTGGCACTGAAAAAGCCGCGCTTCAAGGCTCAAGGTAAATTGAAATATTAAATTTTATTTTACTCTATATCATCTATAGAATGACTCAGCCTACAACATGCACAAACTCTAACCAGCCAGTTGTAAACCGAAACTTCATTTAAAGATTCTACGACCAAGATCAAGCAGAAGAGCACCTGAATGTTGCATAGCAAGCCCTTCTTGCATTGCTTCTGACTGAATTTAGGTTCTAACTATGGGGTCAGTGACACTCTGGTAGGGGCCAAGGTGCTGTCTTTTTGTTCTTTGTTAAGCATTAGATTTCTGAACTACAAAAAGTAACACTGGTAGGGGCATTTTTTAAAGTTTTTTTTTTTCCTGTTTCAGTGGTCAAACGAATTTTTTTAATGAAAATACAGGAATTTGAATGAATTCAAACCCTAAAATAGGAATTCGAACCCTAAAAACATTTTTTAAAGTTTGTTTCCTGTTCGTTAAATTTCAACCACATTGCAATTTGAATGAATTCAAACCCTAGATCACATACAATGTCAAAAATTGCGTGATTAGTGAATAAACGATGATTAATTTACCTTCGAATAAGGTGTTTGTGGCTTCTTGAGCTTGCGATTTGACTTCATCTCCATTGAATAAACTGAAATTAGGGTTTGAAGAGAGGATGAAGCGGGAAAGAAATACAAATCACCATCTGAAACAACCCTAGCTGTACTACCAACACCATCACCATCATTCCGCCTAGACACAGACCTCCCACTCAGAAAAATTCACATAAGTGACTAATAAAAAAGTATTCTTTTGTCACATATGTTCATAAGTGGCCATATGCATAATATCTTTTAGCCATGTCATTAAAAATCTATTCTGATAGGTAATAATATTTGGCCACACTTTTATACAGTGGCTAGTGATTATCACATTTTTTTATTAAACGTGTGACTAAAGGTGTATAAAAGATGCGTTTTCGTCACATGAACACAAAAATGAAAAAAACATCATGGTCGTAGGTCACATTTGGTCACGCTTTTCAAGTTGTGGCTAGTAAATGTCACATTTTTTTATAAAAGTGTGGTTAAATGTTGTGAATTTTTATACATTGGTCACATTAATAAAAAAATGTGTGGCTAAATGTTTTGAGCTGCAATACAATAGTCACATTAATAATAAATGTGTGGCTAAAAGTGTTTTAAAATATAATAAATGACCTTTAGCCACACATTTAATCAAAACTGTAGCAAGCCTGTTTTGGAAAAAGTGTGGCTAAAGCCCAGTTTTGACGTAGTGCAAGCATAAACTACCACTTCATGAACTTGAAAATTTACAAAAAATTGTAGTAACTTACTAGTGTTTTTAGTAGGGCTGGCATATCGTGTATACCCGTACACGATAAGACACGACACGATAAGACACGATACATGAAACGCTATACCCGAACACGACACGATAAGGTTTCGTGTCCTTTTTTTCAAACACGAACACGAACACGACACGATATACACGAAAATTACCTATTAGTACCTGTTAACGAAGACTAGAATAATCACATATTTAGAACCTGTTTAGTGATACAAAACTCGCCAAAAGTTCACAAAGAGCTTAAATAATCCATAAACACCGAATACTTAACAAGTTTAAAACAAAAATCCATAAACGACAAATCACAAAAGACTTAATATTCAAAACATCCATTAAAAACAACTTCAAATTTCCCATGGTTCTCTTCTCAGATCTTTAGTTCCAACAATTCAAACCTGCACATAATTGTACTCATATTTAGCATTGACAATTGGACATAAAGCAAGTAATTTTAATTTATCAAACATTACTTGAAACATTTGGAGTAAGTAAGTACCTTATGATTGTTCATTGTTTTTTAGCAACACTACTCGAAGCATTTGGAGTGGTTACCTTAGAATTGTTCATTGAGTTTGAAGCATTTGATTCTCCACTAGTATCAAGTGACATTATATCTTCAGTGAGCTCATCTAAATTAACTTTGTTAGAACCTACAAATACAAACGAACATATACTATTAGTGAGATATTATGTTATAAAAACCTTACAAAACTCAAGGGAAAAGGGACATTACAATAATCTCCATATAACCAATCCTTTGTGCATATTAGAGCCTCAACGGTATCTTTACCAAGTGAGCTTCGATGTTCATTAAGAACTCTCCCACTTGCACTAAATGTGGACTCCGATGCGACCGTAGAAACCGGAATTGTCAAAAAGTCTCTTGCCATCCTTGCAAGCGTGGGATATCTAAACTCAATTGCACTTGCTTGGAACTTTTCCACCGACTGCTTTCTTTTTAAGTTTAGTGAAGTACTGCCACACAATAGATATTTCCTTTCGTTGTCTCTTTACTCCTGATTTGTTATCATCACTATCGTTTGTATCATCTACCTCAACAGAGTGAACTTCATCATCTTCCACATCCATATTCATTGAGCTATCATTTTCTAGATCAACTTTGATAGAATCTGACTCCGTCTACAATAGAGAAAACAAATAAAGTTACACAAAAAATAATACCAAACTTGAACCAAAAGCCATAAAAATTAGATAAACATACATAGGACTTCTTATCCTTCTTCTTTCCCACCTTCTTTTGAGAATCACTCATATTGAATTTCTTAATCTGTTAGAAAGCATACAATCTGTTAGAAAGCATACTGTGATTAACAAGAGGTTTTCATATGTACAAAAAAAAATACAGTAAATTAACAAGAGGTTTTCATGTGTACAATAAAATTACCAAAGTTATAACATAAACTATAAACAAAAAAGTACCAAAGTTATCTACAAAAAAAAAAAAAAAAAAAAAAAATCAAACTGTGATTAACAAGAGGTTTTCATGTGTACAATAAAATTAGGCAGATTTGTTCTTATGTAAAGCCATATATAGTTTGTCATTTGTAATATACAGACTTTTATGTTGCTTAAAATCCCATTAGTTAACTAATCATTTTCAAAATGGTGTGAAAACAGCAGTCAAATAAAGAACAATTTGTGAATCTAACTGTTGAACAATGTGTGAAAAGTGAAAACAACGGTCAAATAATATGAACAATGTGTGAATCTAACTGATGAACAACAATGTGTGAATCTAATCTAACTGATGAACAATGTGTGAAAACAACGGTCAAATAATGAACAATGTTCGAATCTAACTAGTTTTACTTGTGCGAATCTAACTTAATAATGTTCGAATCTAACTAAACAATGTTCGAATCTGCTTACTTTGAACTGCCGGCGGACAGGGGAGGCCGGCGAAGACAGGGGAGGCCGGCGAAGACAGGGGATTGCTGGATTCCGGTGCGGTGGAGCGGTGGAGCGGTGGATGCCGGTGCGGTGTAGCTTGTCGATGTCGGCTGTAACTTGAGAGACTTGAGAGAGATCTGATTAGGTCATTAGGGTTTTCTATGTTTTGAACTAAAGAAGGTTCCTGACCGTATGGCATTTGGCATATATCATATATATTTTATTTAATTAAAAATTTAAAATTAAAACCTTATCATGTCCTTAACATGTATATAACAGGTAAACAGGTATCTGACCTGTTTAGACACGAAAATTAACAGGTAGTTTCGTGTCTACCTGTTTAGTACCTGTTACCTGTTAAGGTCATACACATACATGTTAAGGTCGTGTAGGTTCGTGTCGTGTATTCGTGTATCGTGTAAAAATTGCCAGCCCTAGTTTTTAGTAAGTCTAGTTACCCTTCAAAGTGTGGTTGATTCCTTAAAAACACCATTTTTAAAGAAGTTAGTTCTTTACAACTTACAATCACATTTTCTAAAAATGTTTCTTCTTGGATTTTTCTTGTTACATAAGTGTTTCTACACTTGTTTAACCTTTGAAAATGTGGTTTATTTGTTTAAGAACCAAGATTAAGTAAACTTTGTATTTTTAACTTGGTTTCTTGAAAAATCATTATTGAAATATTAGATTTACAAGGCTTACATCTTACTTTGATCATCACTTTATAAGAAAACAATATATTCTTTCAAGTTCATGTCTTTTATGAGGATGATCTATGAATCTTTAACACTTTCATCCTCTCATCTTGCTAGATTATGTTTTTAATCATGATCTAGCAAGTTCATATGATGATCTACATCATTATCATAAGCAATCAATCATCAAGTATCACAACAACACTAAACAACATGATTTCTTTAAGATTTCTTATAATTTTAAGCTTATGTTCATGTTTCATGTTCTTGTTTCTTAGTGTTCTTCAAGATTAACATCATGTATCTTCTTTTAACCAACAAAATATGATGAAAAATGAAGAGTTTAGTGTTCTTACTACTAGCTAAAGGCTAGGGATGATCAAGAGAAGGAAAGAAGTGGATAAAAGCAAATGGTGAAGGTTCTTCAACTTCCGAAATCTCCTAGCTTCCTTATGCACCTTCTAACACCTTGGTAAGTATGTAGAATGTATGGAGGATGAATGATAATGGTGGTGGTGCTTGTGGTTGCTTACGGCCGAACCCAAGAAGAAGAGAGGAAGAGAGAAGTGGTGTTGAGTGTTTTGTGATGAAATGAAGCTCATGAACTCTAAGTCTCACTTATAATCCATATCATGAGTTATACCAATGTATAATATGTTTAATAAAGAAAGAACAAGATCTATTATTAAATTGAAATAAAATCTTGATGGTGGGGGCCATGTTGGCCAATTACTAGGTGGGGGGGGGGTATAGGTGTAGGGTTTAACCATAAGTTAGTTATTTAGTTAGAAATCTAGTATATAGTTAGGGATTTAGTTATTAGATATTTATATAGTGTGTTATGATGTTCGGGAACCATAACTAGCTTGGTAATGTTAAAACAGTACTTCTAGTGAAAATTTGGTGTTTCGGGTAGTGTCCGGTTGTTCGGTTGGTTACCGGTTCGTTAAGGTGCTAAACTATGCAGTTTAGTGTGCTTTATGTACCCTTTTGTGACAGTTTCGATTCCCGACACTTAGGAAAGCATTCAGGAGCATTTAACCACATTTCTGCATGATATTAGATTGTTTAAATGCTGAATTTACTGATTTTCTGCAGAATTCTGCAGTTTATGTGAGTTTTAGGCACTTTCCGGCACTTAAACTATCTCTAGGAAGGCAGTTTTGTGATCCTTACTTTCGTACACACTATACTAGTGTAATACTTGGTTTCTGGCTCATTCTGTGTCTCAACACATTATCTGTCTATGTACTGAACTCCGTCAGCATTTTTCTGATTTGTCTGATAACTGTGCTAACTGTGTCTCATGCATCATTTGAATCAATATAGTTTGCATGCAGTAATGATATGACATTATGCAATATGTGATGCACATGTATGTATAAAGCAATAATCAGAAAGCAATTCAAGTCATTAATTGTAATTCAGCACATTCATTAAGCACTAATCATGATTTAATAGTTGTACGGATACCTGAAATTTTGACAGTTGTCAAACAAACAATGATATCAAACAAACACCAAGGATGGGCGAAATCCAAACTTGGTGAGATTCAAGAAAACTGAAAAAATGAAACACAAAGAACACTGAAAACACTTTACACCTTGCACACGATTCTATTACTTTGATAAGCCAAACCGTCTGGTACAAGATGAACAAAACCAAATCACCTCCCTAGCTTTCTCTTGAAATTCTCTGTAACAATGAGGCTCAAAACCCTAGTTTGAGAAACGAACTAGTTTATACACCTTGGGTAAGCTCACTTCCCTACATGGGCTCCCCATGGGCCTGCCTGGCCCACATGGCCTTAGGCATGGCCCAAATGACATATACAAGGTCAAAACCTAATATAAACTAACCCGTTAAAACCCAGTTCGCAACCATATCCCGTTGCGTATATTTGATACGTCAGTCTCACAGTTCTAGGGCCAAACAATAATTGTGCAAATGTTACCTGAATCATCGTTAAACTTTAAGTATTGTTTCTTACAAAATGGTTGTGTTTTTCGAGCTAGCCATATATTCAACAGGTTGTTCATTAGTGCTATTTTATTAGTTAGATTTCTATAAAACATTGCTGAGCCCGAGCCCGAATAGGCCTGAGCTTGGCTCGTCATGTTTTTGTTTTTATGAAGCTCGAGCTCAAGCTCGGCTCGGTTCGATCCTACTTATTTGAGCTTGAGATTGGCTCACGAAAGAAAACCTAACTTTAAGTATTGTTTCTTATAAAATGGTTGTGTTTATCGAGCTAGCCATATATTCAACATGTTGTTCATTAATGCCATTTTATTTGTTATATTTCCATAAAATATTGCTGAGCCCGAGCCCGACTAGGCTTGAGCTCGGCCGTCAAGTTTTTATGAAGCTTGAAATTGAGCTCGGCTCGGTTCGACCCTACTTATTTGAGCTCGAGATCGGCTCACGAAAAAAGCCCAACTTTAAGTATTGTTTCTTACAAAATGGTTGTGTTTTTCGAGCTAGCCATATAATCAACAGGTTGTTCATTAACAGGGCCGGCCCTGAGAATTCCTGTACCCTGTTCGAGCTCGAAAAAACGTGCCCTCGGGCCTTAATGAAATAAATAATTTAAACTAGTTTTTCATACAACCGTGAATCGTTCACAAAAGTTTAACATTCGATAAACGATGCAATTAACAAAACACAAAATATAGTATTCGAATGAGTGACTACCGTAAAATCTAATAAGCTAATAGCTAACCAATGATTCGTGAAGCCCTCCTTGCATTCTTGATAACAAATTGGTGAATCAACTCTTCACAGTTTAAATCATAACTTAATTCGACAAAAAAAGAAAAGAATATGGGCCTGAATTTGACAATCGTTTTCGTATAATTTACCAACAATTTAGTCTTAACACAACAGAAAAGGGCATGAATTCGACAATAATGAATCGCCTAAACAAGGGCTTGAATTTGAAAAAAAGAAACATAATAATTATTAACTAATAAGGGCCTGAATGAGTGAATTCAGCCAGAAACAAAACATAACAACTGAAGTACTGAACAAGGGCCGATTGACTATTCATGATTTGATGTTTACCTGAATACGTGATCCGTGATCATGAGACTGAGTTCGTCGAACAGACTCTATGCATGGTGGCCCGTGGTTGCATGCAAGACTGAAATCAAAGAACAATCGAAGAACAAAAAAGTGCAGACTCTGTGGCATCTGTGGGTGCAGACTCTGTGAGTTCTTCGGCGAACTAGGTCTGTCTCCTACTCTCTTGCTATACGACGTTTCAATATCCACAGGGCACTAGTTGCCGCCCAACATGGACTAATTGTTTTTTATTAGTTTTTAAAATCATTTGGGTATTGGGCTCACTAACCTAATCCTAATGGGCTAACAAATCTAAACAATATGATTTTTTTTTTTTTTTGTAAGTAGGCCTATGTTATGTTAGTACTTGTTTGGCTATACCCTTTTAAATTTTTTTACATATATAATATTGGAATTTTTTTAAAAATTACGTGCCCTACGAAATCACGGGCCCTGGCCGGTGGTCCTCCTCGCCCACCTCCAGAGCCGGCCCTGTTCATTAATGCCATTTTATTAGTTATATTTCTATAATACATTGCTGAGCCCGTGCACGACTAGGTTTGAGCTCGACTCATCATGTTTTTATGAAGCTCAAGCTTGAGCTCGGCTCGGTTCAAGCCTACTTATTTGAGCTCGAGCTTGGCTCACGAAAAAAAACCCAAAGCTCGGGTTCAACTCGGCTCGGCTTGAGCTATCTTGAAACAACCTCAAATGAGTTAAAAGATCGGCTCGAGCTCGCTTCAATATTACATAAACGAGCAAAAAGGGCGTTTAATTTATATTTTTAGTTCCCATGAGTCGCAAACAATATATGTGTTTCTAAAAATGCTTATTGAAAATGGCAATGGATGAAAAAATGAAAATTCGGTTATGTTCAAAATGGAGCATGTGATGATTGGGCGTTTTATCAAGCACGTGATAATGGGCGTCCATCATAATAGTCCATAAAATGTGGATATTTTACAGGTCGGGTGTTTATCATTCACTAAACACAAGATTAACTATATCACATAAACGAGCTAAAAGGGCGTTTAATTTTATGTTTTTAGTTACCATGAGTCGCAAACCGTACATGTTTTTCCTAAAAATGCTTAGTTAAAATGGCAATGGCTGTAAAAATGATAATTCACTTGATGATATTTCACTTATGTTCATCAGATGGAGCATGTGATGATTGGATATTTATCAAGCATGTGATGATGGGTGTCCTTCATAATAGTCCATAAAATGTGGATACTTTTTAGGGCGGAGCGTTTATTATTCACTAAACACAAGATTAACTATATCACTTTAACGACCTAAAAGGGCGTTTAATTTTATGTTTTCAGTTACCATGAGTCGCAAACAACATATGTGTTTCTAAAAATGTTGGTTGAAAATGGCAATGGCTGAAAAATGATAATTCACTTATGTTCATCAGATGGAGCATGTGATGATTGGACGTTTATCAAGCATGTGATGATGGGCGTCCTTCATAATTGTCTATAAATTGTGGATATTTTTATAGCTCGGGCATGTACTATTCGTTAAACACAAGATTAACTATGTCACTTAAACGAGCTAAAAGGGCGTTTAATTTTATGTTTTCAGTTACCATGAGTCGCAAACAACATACGTGTTTTTAAAAATGCTTATTCAAAATGGAAATGGCTGTAAAAATGATAGTTCACTTATGCTCACTTATGTTCATCAGATGGAGCATGTGATGATTGGGCGTTTATCAAGCATGTGATGATGGACATCCATGATAAAAGTCCATAAAATGTGGATATTTTTACAGGCCAAGCATGTATCTTTCACTAAACACAAGATTAACTATATTCAATAATGTTTTATCTTTGTGTTTAGTGATTCACTAAACACAAGATTATGGGTAAGGTCAGGGAGTTTAAAGGGTGATTACATGGTATGAGGGGCGTTTAATACACATATCGACAGTTTAGTAGACATTAACATATAATGTATAACAAGATGCATGTGTTTAATTTATTTTGGTGGAATTTACATGACATGCATCTCAGGGGCGCAACTTTGTAGGGGTCAGAGGGGCGCCCGACCTTCGAACTTTTCGCTCAGTAGTGTATGGTATGTAGTTTTCGTATAAATTTTTTTAGGTATATACGTTTTCGACCCCCTGGTTTTATAATTTTTTTTTAGGTATATACGTTTTTGACCCCCGATCAGAAATCGCAAGCTTCGCCACAGATGCATCTTATAATTAAATTAACTAACACTTCTAAATCATTTAAATAAGAAAATAACTTTGTCAAAACTTCAATGTCAACATAACATGACAAAAAATACCAAAGCCAAAGTTCAATGTCAAAACAAAAAAAAAAGACAAATGTCACCAGACAAAAGAAAAAAAATGTCGATATGTCCTTCTAGTCGCTCTGTGATTCTTTTGAATGAAGTTTCCTTGAGAATGCATTTTTCATAAGCACCCATCTTTTCAAATCGTTTAATTTTAGAAGCGAGAACCTCCTTTGTAGTGTTTACATCACTGAGTTGAGTAGTATCTTTGTCACATACTTGTGTCTTAAATCATTTAGCTCCAGTCTTTGCGCTTCAGACTCTGCTGAAAGTCCACATTGCCAATTTGAACCCGCGTCAGCAAAATAGGACTCCATTTGTCGCATGACAAAGACACCACAATCTGTTACATTATGCAAAGTTCGCCACGGCATCTCCATTCTAATCGGGTCGACACATATTTCAGACTAATCGCATTTGGATGGGATTAAATACTTAGGTAAAAAAAAAAAAACCATAGTGTGTCCTGCTGAAAAATAAAGAAAAGAGTAAACTGCCAAAATGGCCCCTGAGATTTGGTCACCTTTCCAACTTTAGTTCAAAACTCAAACCTTTTGAATTTGGGTTCTTGTGGTTTCAATTTTATTGTCATTTTTACCAAAAGCAAAATATGGTCAGAATTTTTAGTTAACATCCAATTTTTTTTTGTCTTTTTCCCCTCTTTTAATGAAGAGCAAAATTGTCAGATTTTTTTAATTTATTATAATAAAACGTTAAAAGACCATTTTGCCCTTCATTAAAATAGAGGAAGAAGGAAAAAAAGTTGTATGTTAACTGAAAAAATCTGATCAGATTTTGATTTTGGATAAAAACGACAACAAAATTGAAACCACAAGAATACAGATTTAAAAGGTTTGAGCTTTAGACTAAAGTGGCAAAAGTGAGCAAATCTTAGGGACTATTTTGAAAGTTTCTAAAGGCAATAATTGCAGATGGGCTAATAACTGGCCAAAAAGCCTAACTTGAATTACGACATGTTCTACACACCGTTTCAATTAAACACATCAAAATTTCAATTGTATGATTTCACATAACCAGCATA
Organism: Helianthus tuberosus; assembly: GCA_030545235.1. Classification (NCBI taxonomy): domain Eukaryota; kingdom Viridiplantae; phylum Streptophyta; class Magnoliopsida; order Asterales; family Asteraceae; genus Helianthus; species Helianthus tuberosus. The sequence continues at coordinate 59,507,506 of CM060436.1, forward strand.
AAACCCTTGAACATATGGATTTTGTTCGTTTATGTTTAAAAACCACAATTACAGAAAACGAACCTTTTTGTGAGGTCCTTTGTTTGTTCTTCATGGTAGCCGTGTGCATAAATAAAAGAATATGTTTGAAGGCGTGAACCTTTTGCAGAAACCCTGTCGCGTTCTATCATAAATTTATACAGCCATTCGACTTTTTTTAGCAGATACCATGATATCTCCCAAAATCGTGGGCTGATATTCTTTCAGATTCATATGAACACGCTCCAAAATCTAAAAACCAAAATTTCTTTCACTTATCATAAGCTCCAGGATAAAAAAAAAAATCCCAGATTTCTATCACTTATGATGACGGGGGTAGCCCAAATCTCAATAAAATGACTAATATACATAACAGCTTAAAAGGTTAAAAGGTTGAGAGGTTCAATACGCGCGAACTCAGGTGAACAGTAAAAAGGACTAGCACAGTGTCCGGTCACATCAACACTTAACGTGTGAACCATTTCTGCACAGACAGAACATGTGCACAGAGAACAACCTTTTATCCGCAGGTCTAAAGCCTCCAACCCCCAAACGGGTAATTCCTCCACTGTAGCCTTGGATCCATGGTCACGAGCTTCCTCTTATAGAATACATCTTATCTATAAGTACCAGCTCCAACAACCATATCAGGGACACCAGATCAGTTGGGCTAACACATACTCTCTGATCTTCTCTCCTCTCTTGAGAACAAGTTTCATACTTGCTTCTCTTCTTCACTTCAAACAGCATTGCTTCGCTAACAACTTCATTCCGACTTGAATTCCCTTCAAGCTGGAATCAAAAGCGATCAATAAACAAGTGATCCAACCCCACGTGCTACAAACGTGGGAGGACCCCACGACCTGCGTTAGGCTAATCGAAACCCTTGAACCCTTTTACCCGAAGATATCGCTACAGGCCTTGGTCTTGTATTTGTTGTATCAACAAGTTGGCGCCCACCGTGGGGCTACGCCGCTTACTTTATCTTAAAGACCAGTTGTGTAGCTCCATTTTCTCTTTACATCATGTCTGAAAGCGAGTCTCTCGGTCAGGTAAATCAAGTGCCTAACAACACCGATTTAACACCAAATTCTGGTCGGATCTCACCGGTCAAATCTACATTTCTTTCTACTCCCGGAAGTACTCCACCGAAAACTATGTTCCCGGAATTCACTTCTTTTCAAACACCAACCCCATCTCGATCAGGGGTTGCATCTCCTCAAATTGGTGTAATGCGTACACCGGAACGCATAGATCTAACACCCGAGGGAGTATCTAGAAATTTCTTACAACTAAGATCTTCTCTCAACTAGCATGTGAGCCTAGAAAGGAAGAAAAGGGTAAGAATAAGACTAAATTATGAGGAGTCTGAACCCTCATTATCACCTAGCCCTCCATCTCTTCCTTTTAGCAGCTCACGTTCAGCCACATCTTACATTAAAGCTGGCCCTAGTGTGACAGACCAACCACTCAAGCCCTTGAGCTTTTGGGGAGGACAAGTCCAACCGCTTTTCCTTTATTTACCTCCTAACCCGTACAAGCGGTACAACTATTGGGCATGAAACCACCATTGATCAATTATGGCAGTCACCAGCTTCAAGTATTCCTCCTCTCTTTGTTATTTCGTGGGAACAAGTCATGGCCACCTTGCCTTATACAGTACCATCAGAAAGCATTCAAGGATTTAACCTTATGCCCCAGCTGATGATACAGATAATGGTATCTTTTATGAGTACCATCAGAAAGCCTTTAAAGCTTTAACCTTATGCCCTAGCTGATGACACAGATGATGGCACCATTTCCTTTGCAGCACGTGAAAGCTGGATGATGACACAGAAAGCCTTCAAGGCTTTAACCTTAATTTCATCAACCAAGTGCCAACCACTCACCAGGGTACCTCAAGCGGTAACCCAGCTTCAAGGGTAATAAAATACCTCTCAAAACCTTACAAGCCCAACAACTTATCTTGCTTCTCCCAACAAATTGTTGAGTACGAGTTTCAAACCCAGATAAAGACGCCATCACGGTACTGAGGACCACCCCCAAATATTCGCTGGGTCTTCACGCATATGGTTCAATGACCTTCCTGAACAAAGCATTCAGACCTTTGACGATCTTAGCAAAAGTTTCCCATAACAACGTGATGATGAAAGTCTCAGAGACTTCACCGAAAGGTACAGGAAGGAAGGTTTAACTTACGCCAATAAAAAAGATTAGGGTTGCAGGGTTCATGAATGCTATAAATTCCAAATGTCTCACAAGAGACTTCAATAAATGCCTGCCCAAAACCCTTGAAGAAGCACTCAAAAGGGCTGAAGCCCACATTCGAGGAGAATAAGCTGTAGACATCAAAGAACAAAATAAAAGACTCTTAACTAGAGCTTCCAGTATGGCTCTTATGACAAACGGTTAAAAGGTTCGGATTCCAGAAGGCCTGAAGGCCGAAACCCTCCAAGCCAAGAAAAAACCATAAACTTTACAGCCTTAACCAAGGCTACATAAGAGATCTTGGCAACCGAAGAGGTAAAACACAGCTTCCGCCCTCCTCAACCTTTGCCAAAAAACAAAAGATTGGAAAAATCAAACTAGTATTGTGAGCTTCACGAATAGAAAAGTCACCATACTAATGATTGCTTCCAATTCAAAAAGAGAATCGAAAAAGTCGTCAAGTCCGAACTGGCTCACTTGGTTAAAGGGGTTAAGGACAAGATGGTTGAAAAAAAAGTAGGAAGTGAACATGGTCGACCTTGAAAACAAAGCTTCCCACAAACGCCATCATTTCAAGGCATGGGAACGTCAATATGTTTGCTTCCCACCACAAGAAGGAGAGTTGCTTTCAAACCCTCTGGTGATCGAAGCCAACATAGGAACCATCAAGACACAAAAGGCTTACATTGACACCGGTGTAACCACCAAAATCATGTTTGAGAAATGCTTTAACCCTCTCAACGACGATGAACGTTCAAAGCTTCAACAGTCTGAATCCTCCATCAAAGGTATCGTAAACATACCTATCAAGCCTTTAGGCCAAATAACCCTTAATGTTGTTCAGCAAAAGAACAAAGGGACGAACCGAACAACTCACCTTTGCGGTAATCAATATCCCTTCCAACTATGATATCATCATAGGAAGGCCAGGGCAAAGTGTGTTCGGAATGGCAGTTTCAGTTGGTCAAGGCATTGTGAAGTTTCCCACTGAAAAAGGGATATCAACCCTTCAACCTACCCAAGAAGATTTTGTGGTTGAAGGGGAAAGCTCAAGAAAGGACGAAGACGATGAACAAGGGTTGGACATAAACCCAAAATATCCTCAACAGGGGATAAGGTAAACACTAACCTTTCTAAAGAAACCATCTCATACCTTAAAAAGCTGCTCTTGCACTATGTCTTTGCTTGGTGCCCAGAAGATATGACCGGCATCCCTCGTAGCATTGTTAAAACACGAGTTATGGATCCCACCTAATGTTAAGCCCATTATAGAAAAGAAACGAAGTCAAGCCACTAAAAGAAGCCTTGTATAACGCCAAGAGATGGAAAAGCTTGTTCTAGTCCTTCGAGAGGTCATGTATCAATCTTGGAGAATGGGTATCGATTTTAAAGACTTGAACAAAGCATGCCCAAAGGATTGCTACCCGCTGCCCCAGATAGACATCAATGATAACTCGCTCACAGGCTTCCCGTTCAAGTGTTTTCTTGACGCCTAAAAGGGTTACCATCAGATCCTAATGAAAAAAGAATAGGAAGAAAAAACCACATTCCACACTGATAAAGGTATATCTTGCTATCAAAAATAGAATTTTGGTTTAAGAAATGGAGGTGCCACTTATCAACGTCTGGTTGACAAAGCGTTTGCGGATAAATCGGCAAGAACATTAAAGCTTATGTTGACGATTTGGTAGTTAAGAGCAAAACGGAATACCAAATGCTCCATGACATACAAAGAACCTTCCAAAACTCGAGAAAGATCAACATGAAGATTAATTCAGTCAAGTGCTCGTTTGTAGGGCATATCATGGGGAAACAAAGCATAAAAGCCAACCCTCAAGGGATGCGCTAACAAGAAAGACTTTCGATGGAAAGCTTACAGCTTTGAAGCGTTTTACCTCAAAAGGAAGCCTTCAACCAAATGAAGCAACACTCTGCTTCACTCCCAGCCATTTTGGCTCCAGAAACAGGAGGAACGATCTCTATCAACCTTTCGATTGCTGAAAAGGCCATAAGTACGGCTCTAATCATTGAACGAAACAAAGTTCAGATACCCGTTTACTTTTTCAAAACTTCAAAATTAGCAGAAATCAAATATTCTCCTTTGGAAAAACTTGTTCTAGCCCTAGTCCAAACGGCTAGAAGGCTTCAAAGGTACTTTCAGTCACACCCGATACAAGTGGTCACTGACTAACATATTAAGAATGTGCTTGAGAAACAAAAAAAAATTCCGGACGATTAGCCAAATGGATTGTGAAACTAGGTGAACACAAAATCACCTATGTCCTGAGAAAAGCTATCAAAGCTCAAATCTTCGCTAACTTCATCTTGAAAGTCCGTAAAAAATCCATAACAGAAGTTAATACAACTACAGTTGTACCCTCCAACCCTGATACCTGGAAGCTTTTTACCGATGAGGCTTCTAGTATCGAAGGGTCAGGGGCTGGGCTAGTTTTAATTAACCCTGAAGGGTTAGAATTCACATATGCTCTTTGGCTTGTATTTCAGACTACCAATAATAAAGCCAAGTACGAAGCATTAATCACTGGGCTAAAGCTAGCCAAAGAAATGGGGGTTCAAAAGCTTCAAGTCCTCACAAACTCTCTCAAGCCAAGACAATAACAGCTGCCTAGCAAAAGAACCCAACATGAATAAGTACTGAGAGAAATCAATGAACGCATTTCAAACATGTGCCATCAAATAAATTCCAAGATCTCAAAACAAGAAAGTTGATGCACTAAGAAAGCTTGCATCTCTTACGTTTACCCACCTCACCAAGAAGGTACTAGTTGGGGTATTAAAAACGTCATCCATCCAAAAACTAGAGGTTCAAGATGTGATCACTAAAAAAGGGCCAAATTGGATGACTCCCATTGAAAGGTTCCTCAAAATGGTGAATTACCTAATGACCAGACTGAGGCTAAAAAGGTTCGTATCAAGTCAAGGCAATATGTGTTACAAGGAGATATCCTTTACAAAAAGGATACCTTGCACCACTACTTCGATGCGTTGGCTCAAAACAAAGCCAATATCTGATCAAAGAGGTTCACGAAGGGATATGTGGAGCTCATTATGGCCCAAAATCGGTAGTGTCAAAGTTGATGAACCTCGGACACTTTTGGCCTTCCATGCATCGAGATACCTCCGAACAATTGCGAAAGTATGAAGCTTGTCAGTTACATGCTCCGGTACCCAAAAGCCCCAAACATGACCCCGTTCCCATCTCCTCGGCTTGACCATTTCACAAGTAGGGAATAAACATCGTTGGTCCATCCCCACTAGCCAAATGAGGAGTCAAGCTCTTATTGGTAGCCGTGAATTACTTCACCAAGTGACCAGAAGTAAAACCATAGGCAAAAATCTCAGGGAAACATGTCATTGATTTCGAAAGCATAATCTATCGTTTTGGGCTCCCAGGGGTACTAGTCATGGATAACGGGAAATAGTTTGCCGAGAAGCCTTCTAGCTCCTGGTGCAAGGAGTTCAGAATAACTCAAGTATTCAGCTCGGTAGCTTACCCACAATCCAATGGCCAGGTTAATAGGACAAACCACAACATTGTTGAAGGGATTAAATCTCGATTGGGAAGGTACGACAACAACTGGCTCGAATAGCTTCCCAATGTGCTATTGGAAATTCAAACAACCGAGAAAACAAGCCACAAGAAAATACCCTACAGCCTAGTGTTTGGATCAGAGGCTGTAATCCTAGCTGAAATCGGAGCAACAACACAAAGAACAATTAACATCGACCTCAAGCCAAATAAGAAAGAGACGATGTTGAATTTGGAACTCCTCGAAGAGGCTCGTGATCAAGCAGCCATACAAAAAGCAAGGTACAAGCAAAACATGGAATTGTATTACAATACACGGGTGAAGCATGAACGCTTCAAGCCTGAGGACCTTGTGCTTTGAAATAATGATGCCTGCAAGAAAGAAAGCCAAGGAAAGCTTGGCCCTAAGTAGGAAGGGCCATACACTATCCTTAAAGCCTACAAAGGGGGATCATACAAGCTGGCAGGCCTGCAAGGCAAAAAGCTTCCCCGCGATTGAGATGGCAAAAACCTTAAAAGGTTCCATGTTTAACCAAAATGTGTTACAAATAGTTCCAAAAAGTTGTTCTATTCCCCTAGTAATCAAAGTACTTTGAAATGAATGAACAATGAATTTGTCTTTCTATCCTATAATTAGGTTGAGAACCTAGCAAGAAACTCTATGGCAAGGGCCATGTAAGGGGATGAGCTCCCAGGCCACATCGCCCAATAGGTTCAAGGGTTGAATGGACCTATATAAGGGGTGAGTTCCTAAATCAATACAACTCCATGAGACTCATAGAAATCTTAAAAAACATGTCTCATAGACGGGTTTGAACAGCCTACACCAAATGTTCCTTAAGCCCCAACATTGGCTTACGAACCAAAAAGACTCTAAGTGAATGTCATACATAGGATAGAGGTTGTATCTTCTTGTTAAAAATATCCTAAGGCTAAGTGACTGCAGCACTGAACCCTTTAAGGTATAAATAACATAAGATGCACCACCCAAAACAAAGACAACATGCAAAACCAATGAAAACGCAAGGGAATAAATAGAACAACATAGCAAGATAAGCTAAAGATAGCAAGGGCCATACTGGCCATCAAACATAAAGCATTGTCCACAAGCATTCAAGGCTTTAACCACCAAGGGATCTAGACGGTTCCTTTAAAATAAAAAGATGTTCAAACAAACAACCCATAACATTGTTCGACATGCTAAGAAAGCTATGAATTAAGGTTTCTTCTTCACTTAGCAACATCAGGGATGGTAGACTTTGCTGCATCATCCTTCTTCGAACCTCCATCATCTTGGGTCTTTTTAGCCTTCCTCTTTTTCCTCCCTGCTGCACCCGCTGTCTCGGAGGCTTCAAGGCTTGAACCCTTTGAGCCCTCACCACCTTCAGAACACGTTTCCTCGCTATCTCCGAAGCAAGGACGTTTCTTCGAGAGGGACTTCAACACTTCGTTACAAACAGCCTCATTAAGGCCCTTGGGTTTTAACTCCTGCAAGACAGGCAAAGGTTTACCAAAACACTTGGAGACTTCACCCACATAAGGGTAAATCATATGCTCGATCTTAAAAATTGTTCCCTTGAAGACTTTGAAGGCTTTGGGTTGAAAAAGAGAAGACTTTTCCTAAGGCTCCCCAGGTTCACAAAGCTTTGTAACCAGCAAACAAACCTTGATGTCTCACATGAGCAAGAAGCTTGGTGTACACATCACCCAAGACTTTGTTGAACTCCGACGAATGGAGAAGATAGGTAACCACTTGCTGGAATCCATGCTCAATGAGCCGTTTATTATCACCAGTTGCCTAGGAAAGTGAAGCCTTTAACCCTTCTTTCTCCTCCAAGGAGGCTATTTCTGAACCTCCAAAGCAGCCCTATCAACCCTGACTTGAACCCTGTCAGCTTCCAAGCGTTTTTCCAACTCAACCATCTCAGTCTTATGCTGGGAAGAAAGCTCATCAATCCTCAACATCAGCTTTTCTCCCTCCCAGCATAACCCTATGCCTCCTTCTTTAGAGTAGCTAGTGAAGCCTCCATCTCATCCCTCTTCTTCGAGAAGACATCATATTCTCGCATCCTCTTGCGAAATCGGGATACACCCTCTGGAAGCAAGGCAACAAGGTTACAAGCACCCATTACCATTTTTCGAAATCATCAGGTCATCATCCATAGATGAGCAAGAACCTCGAACAACAGGAGAATCAAAGTGGGTAAGAACATCCTCACAAACGAATGAAGGCTTAAAGCTGTCACCAACTGTGACCTTCCAATCCAGCACATAAACCTCCCCTGGATTAACATTGGTGGAACCTTCACCACCCTTCCCGGAACCCTTCAAGCTCACAACCTTTTTACCCGCCAAACCACCAAGGGCCGTCCCTTGTCCTTTTTTTATTTTCCAACCCCAACTTCTAAATCATCTGAAGCCTCTATGTCATTACTTAGTTCCACCGGCTCAGAAGCCGATGGTTGGTCAGCAGTCTTTATCAAACAACAGCTCGAACGACGAGTAGAGACTTTGCAAGCAACAACTTTGGTGAAACCCTTGACATTGGGAACGTTCACATAGCCTGAACCCTCGAACCTATGTTCAGTGTCCCTAACAACAACATCTTCGCTGGATGTAGCCTCGGCATCTCCAAACACAACATCAGATGTGTCATCGCTCTTGATAAAGTCTAAGGCAAACATAACTGCAACAAATAAAATATAACATAAGCAGAAAATATAAAATATCATACCTTGATAATCTCTCACGAGCATAGGGTCACGATCCGGCTTGTCCCACAACTTGCTAACATCCATCAGCACTAAAAGATGTTCGGGAAAGGGACAAAGCCTGGAAGGACACCCCCTAATAAACTTCAACAACCATCTATCTCATGTTTGAAAGGTTCAAGCTCATTCAAAACAGCATAAGGATGCCTCCAAACAAGCCTGAAAGGAACAATGGACTCAGAAATCCAGGAAAATCGGTCCTTCCAAGAACCAAGGGTAGTAACCATAGACGAAATTAAACACACATCAACCTGAGATGTTTCAAAGGTAAAACAATCGCCGTTCTTGGCTAATTGGAAGAAACGGCGGAACAACAACAACGATGGGTCATACCCTATCGCTGGACACAAAACATCAAAGTGTAAAACCCTAGCAAAACCTTAAGGGTGTAACTGACCAAACGACACACGATAATACTCTAAAACACTCAGAACAAAGATAGAAAACGGATGACGCAAGTTGGAAAACTCAGCAATAAAGAGCAATCGAACCAACGGGACACTAATTGATCGATTTGCCAAAACCCAGAGCCACCGGATTAAACTTTAGGTCGATCCCACATTCTTTACAAAAAGCCTCAACTTCCTCTTGAGTGAGACAAGTTGAAGCTTTTAAGCCTATCACAACTACTATCATTCCGAAATTCAAATCTCAAAACTCAAACGCCTTAAAGCCTTTAAGCCTTTAAGCAATAAAAAATAATGTGTAAAAGTCAGAAGCATTTGAGCTTACATCCCAAACACCTCTGACTTGGGGGGCTGATGACAGGGGTAGCCCAAATCTCAATAAAATGACTAATATACATAACCGCTTAAAAGGTTAAAAGGTTGAGAGGTTCAGTACGCGCGAACTCAGGTGAACAGTAAAAAGGACAAGCACAGTGTCCGATCACATCAACACTTAACGTGTGAACCATTTCTGCACAGACAGAACATGTGCACATAGAACAACCTTTTATCCGCAGGTCTAAAGCCTCCAACCCCCAAACGGGTAATTCCTCCACTGTAGCCTTGGATCCATGGTCACGAGCTTCCTCTTATAGAATACATCTTATCTGTAAGTACCAGCTCCAACAACCATATCAGGGACACCAGATCAGTTGGGCTAACACATACTCTCTGATCTTCTCTCCTCTCTTGAGAACAAGTTTCATACTTGTCACACCCCAACCGATGGCGGAATCATCGGGGCGTGGCACTGAGCGAAACAGATTGTCCAGTAGTTTCCATAACAACTATCATTACCATTTAATTATATATCACGTCCCATACCGTAACTTAAACAGTTAAATAGTTATTACAGGCAAAGCATCAAGACAAATATTCTGTTCCGACAACTCAGATTTAAACATAACAAATTCATTCGTTGGTTTCTAGGACTCCAATTCCTAGCTTCAATTTCATCAAAGCTCGAGAAGCATATAAGCAACCTAAGCACCTGTCACATACGTTAAAATAAGGTCAATACATAAAATGTAAAGGTGAGCATACAAGTTTGATAGTAGCATATAGAGTTCGAATTCGTTTACGCATAACCAGCACGTACACATAGTGAAATGAAGCACGTTAGTTATCAACATAGATCCATCGATACCAATGACTGCGGGTTGACTGCCCGAGGCAGTTCGCAATACATGATTACCACCGTAATCCATGCAAGTAAAAGATCCTTAACAACCCCCGTGTGAACGGGTGCTGAGTCCAAACTATAGTACTATCGTTGCTAAGGCAGGTAGACAGCATTCCATGTGTAAACATAATAAACAAGCATTCATAAGCCACGTATAACATGCATAATTGGTTTAGCGTTAAAATATCTTGAGTAGTGTGATTGTTGTAGTTTGAATATTCGTAACGTATGTAACACCCAAAAGTGCTAAAGCAAAAAGGGTTCGAGTATACTCACAGCGATTATGGATTGAAGGGAGCGCTTTTCAGCGAGTACGGTTAGCCTGAATAGATTCGATAACGTAAGGATAAGTGGCACGCAAAACAGTACAAGTGAGAGTGGTTAGGATGGCTGATCGTGCGGATCAACTATCCGTGAGAGGGAGTTATCCGTGCGGGCGGACTATCCGTGCGGATGGTGATCCGTGCGGATGGTGACCCATCCGGATAAGCTATCCGTGTGGGTGAGCTGTCCGTGCGGATGGTAATCAGTGCGGATTAGTCGCTCGTGTGGATTGCTTATCCGTACGGACAAGTTGTTCGTGCGGATAATCGTTCAAGTGGATTGTTTCTTCCTATGGAGGTGTTTGTGTATGATGGCTTGTGCTTTGAAGTTTTCGTTGTAGTATTCAGAAATCATTTAAGTGTTTCTACCTTTCAATCCGGTCGCGCGGACAACAATCCGTCCGGATGGCAGTCCGTGCGGACAACGTCTTTAAGGTTGAGTTACTAAGTGGGTTAGGTAATCCGTCCGGATGGTAGTCCGTACGGAAAGTAGTAATCCGTGCAGGTAGCTGTCCGTGCGGACAAGACAATCCGTCCAGATAGTCTGTCCGTGCGCACAGCTTGGCCGTGCGGATGAACATTGTTTGAATTTGTTTTAAGGCGTTAGTATCCCATGATCCGAAGAGTAATCCATTCAGAGGTCATCCGTCCGGATTGCTCATTCGTCGATACTCAAACCTTGTTTGGAAAGTGGGTCCCAAGGGTAGCTCGTACGGATGACAACCCGTCCGGATAGCCTGTCCGTGCGGACAGCTCGTCCGTGCGGACAGCTTGTTCGTGCGGACAGCCTCTCGTTCTGGTTGTTCCATCCGTCTACTCCTGGTTGCTGTTATCGTTTTATCGAGGCGTTCTAATTACGTGGCAACCACTTGGAATTGTATTCTCACCCGCATGACTAGGCCGGTCAGGAACCACCCTAACTTGGCCTGTCGGCGACTCAGAACGGTCATTCCGGTTGACCCCGAAATCAGGTGTCTGGTGGGTAGAATCCAGATCTAGGACTAGTGCATCACTATTATCGAGTAGAGACTAGAATCGATCAGATTCGTACCGATTTTTAAGGGTAAAAGAAGGAGAGAACTTAGGTTTATTTCTTTCAGCTCTTTTATCCTTAGAAAAGTTTGGATTTAGGTGAAGTTGTTGTGAAATCTTGTGGAAACCGTTCAGATCTGAGTTATTCTTGGTGGAATGAAGTCAAGTTTGAAGTTCATGAGAACTTCATGATGACGTCACCCGAGAATACCTCAAATCTTGATGGTTTCACGGTTGAAAGTTGAGATTTGAAAGATGGAAAGGTGTAGAATCGTGTAGTGATCAAGAATGTACAAGAATTAGTGCAAGATCTTACCTGGATTGAGAGAAATCTGAGAAAAGGTGAAGAATGCGTGCGGTTCGGACGTCACTTGCCAAAAGTGGAAAGGTTGGAGAGTGACCCGTGTATTTATAGGATGCTAAATGGGGAAAGGGTGAGCCGTGCGGATGGCACGTTACCCGGATAGGCTATCCGTCCGGATTGGTCATCCGTGCGGATTGGCAATCCGTGCGGATTGGCAATCCGTGCGGATTGGCAATCCGTGCGGATTGACCATCCGTGCGGATGTCGCCTTATTTGGTGCGTTCGGTACGACGACGCTTCGGCTTCAGTTTTCGAGCGATTCGATAGGGTTTCCTAGTCAAATTACTTTCAGTCCCAACTACTTCTTATATGGTTCGACTCGGAATTCGGGTTCGGGTTCGCTTACATTTGAGTTAGACTTCGAGTTCGATTGAGTTCGCTTGATTATCACAACATAAAATAAACATGCACAGGTAACACGTAAGGCACACACACACGTATAAACAACAAGTAAAATACACAGCTCGAGTTACGATTCGATGTCGATCTGGTTAGCATAGCTTGATTAACTTTATCGCATTGTTACTTCCTATCATTCACAGTCGTAGGTCGATTGAAATACGATTAATATGATTCGATTATTGCAATGTACGACACTTACTCCACATAATATAAATAAAATAAAAACAATTCTACGAGTCGAGTCGCACGAAATCGGTCGTTGACTTTGACCTTGACTTTGACTTACACTCGTGAAAACACGGGGTGTTACAGCCTCCCCTTGTTTAGGGAATATCGTCCCGAAATTAAGCTGAAAACCGTAACTAACCGTGGATCACATGTGAGAGTTCTTCGTTTGGGTCACTGAAAATCGTCAAATTAATCGACCTCTTACAGATAAAAATCGCTGATTTTTGGATATGCTATGCGAAATTGTCTGATCTAAAAGCCTATAAAGTTTCAGATCTTAATTCGAAGTCATTTGTGAGAAAATTTGGAGTTCGTTAAAATGTTGAATGTTACTGTCGATGTTCACCGTACGGATGGCAATCCGTGCGGATAACATATCCGTGTTGACTATTGTTGACTAGCCTATTCGCGCGGATAATTGTTGACTCTGAGTCGTGCGGAATCCGTGAACGTGTGTGACTAAACATAATCGTAACGGAGTCGAAACCGGTCCTACAAGTGGTATCTGAGCAGGTGCTCAATTGCGCGGATCAAATACACTAGAATGTAACAAAATCGATGATTCTATTGATGAATCTGAAATCGTACAAGCACTAGAATCGTAAAGCCATTTTTTTTCTCTAACGCTTCCCTAGTTAAACAACTGTGGATACTTTGCCTTCATGTCGCTTTCGAGTTCCCAAGTGAACTCCGCGCCTCGCTTGCCTTCCCATCGGACTTTCACAATAGGAATGCGTGAGCGCCTCAGTTCTTTGGTTTGGCGATCCATGATTGCGACAGGCTTCTCTACAAAGTGTAATGTTTCGTTCACTTGTAGATCATCTAGAGAAACATGTAGGTCGTGGTCGGCGATGCACTTTCGGAGGTTTGACACGTGGAAAGTCGGATGGACATTGCTAAGTTCCTCCGGTAATTCGAGTCTGTAGGCGACTTTTCCGATCCTTTCAAGAATCTTAAAAGGTCCCACATATCGAGGCGCGAGTTTTCCCTTTTTGCCGAATCGGACTACACCCTTCCAAGGTGATACCTTTAGGAGTACGTAGTCACCAACGTCATATTCACGGGGCTTGCGCTTTTTATCGGCGTAAACTTTCTGTTAATCCCGAGCTTTCGCTAGGTTGTCTCGAATTTGGAAAATTTTGTCTGTCGTTTCTTGTAGCAGCTCCGGACCGGTTAGTTGCGAGTGACCGATCTCGTGCCACACAATAGGCGATCGACATCTTCTTCCGTATAAGGCCTTGAAAGGTGCCATCTGGATGCTAGCCTGGTAGCTGTTGTTATACGAGAATTCGACTAACGGAAGGTGTCTATCCCAATTACCACCGAAGTCTAGAACACACGAACGGAGCATGTCTTCAAGAGTACGAATCGTTCTTTCAGTCTGACCGTCGGTTTGTGGGTGGAACGCAGTACTTAGATTAAGCGTTGTACCGAGTGCAGCTTGGAATGTTTCCCACAATCGTGAAGTAAACCGAGCATCACGATCAGAGATGATGTCACGAGGCGTCCCATGTCGACAAATGATCTCGTCGGTGTAGATTCGGGCTAATCGTTCCACCTTATAGTCTTCTCGTATTGGTAGAAAGTGAGCTGATTTAGTCAAACAGTCAATAACAACCCAAATGCTGCCGTGACCTGATGACGTGGTTGGGAGCTTGGTTACGAAATCCATAGCTATACTCTCCCACTTCCACATGGGAATTGGAGGTTGTTCGAGCAAGCCAGAGGGTCTTTGATGTTCAGCCTTGATCCTAGCACAGGTTAGGCATTTTCCGACGTAGAGGGCGATATCCCGTTTCATACCCGGCCACCAGTACCTATAGCGAAGATCATGGTACATTTTGTCAGCACCGGGATGGATAGAGTACCGGGATTTGTGGGCTTCATCCACGATAATCTGTCGCAGGTTGGTTCGCTTGGGAATCCAAATTCGGTCTAAGAAGTGGAATATCCTATTTGATTTGCTCACAAGCTGGGCTCCATCGTGGTAGATTCTTTCTTTCTTCAAGGTGCGTTCGTTAAAACATGCATGTTGGGCGTCGCGGATGAGAGCTTCGAGGTTGTGCTGGGCTTGAACATTACGAGTGCTAAGCAGATAACTCCGTCTGCTAATTGCGTCAGCAACAACATTTGCCTTGCCTGGGTGATAACGGATCTCACAGTCGTAATCGTTGAGAAGTTCTACCCATCGGCGTTGACGCATATTTAGTTCTCTCTGATTAAAGATGTGTTGTAGGCTCTTATGATCGGTGAAGATCGTACACCTTGTACCATACAGGTAGTGTCGCCAAATCTTTAATGCAAAAACAACTGCGCCTAGCTCGAGATCGTGGGTTGTATAGTTCTTCTCGTGGACTTTGAGCTGACGAGATGCGTAAGCTATGACCTTGTCTCGTTGCGTTAGGACACAGCCGAGACCAAGGTTGGAAGCATCACAGTAGACAATGAAATTATCGTTTCCGTCGGGTAGTGTGAGAACAGGAGCATTGCAAAGCATGTGTTTGAGGGTTCGGAAGGCAGACTCTTGTTTGGTTCCCCAGACAAAAGGCTGGTCCTTATGCGTGAGAGTGGTAAGTGGTACAGCAATCTTCGAGAATCCTTCGATAAATCGTCGATAATAGCCCGCTAGCCCGAGAAAGGAGCGGACTTCAGACGGGTTCTTAGGCCTAAGCCAGCTCTTTACAGCTTCAATCTTCGCAGGATCGACGTGAATACCCTGACTATTTACAATGTGACCCAGAAACTGAACTTCCCCCAACCAAAATTCACACTTGGAGAATTTGGCGTAGAGTTGGTTCCCCTGGAGTAACTCAAGAACCAAACGTAGATGTTGCGCGTGTTCGGCTCTCGTCTTGGAATAGATCAAGACATCGTCGATGAACACAATGACGAAACGGTCGAGATATGGTTTACACACCCGATTCATCAGATCCATTAAAACTGCTGGTGCGTTGGTTAGGCCAAAAGGCATGACAACGAATTCATAATGGCCGTAACGAGTACGAAACGCGGTTTTGGGTATATCCTCCTCTTGTATACGTAGCTGGTGATATCCTGAGCGTAGATCGATCTTCGAGAAACATGTAGCGCCTTGTAATTGGTCAAACAAATCGTCGATGCGAGGCAGAGGATAGCGGTTCTTGATAGTCAACTTATTCAATTCCCGGTAGTCGATGCACATCCGGAACGACACGTCCTTCTTTTTGACGAAAAGGACTGGTGCGCCCCAAGGAGAGGTGCTCGGGCGAATAAAGCCTTTCTCAAGTAATTCCTGGAGTTGGGTTGAGAGTTCGCGCATTTCGGACGGCGCGAGTCGGTAAGGGGCCCTGGCGGTAGGATTAGCTCCAGGAATGAGATCAATGCGAAAATCAATATCACGCTTTGGAGGTAGTCCGGGAAGGTCCTCCGGAAAAACTTGAGGGAATTCCCGAACCACAGGAACGTCTTTTACTTCCTTCTTCTCTTTCTTTTCCTTCTCCGCTGCTACGACGTTAGCCAAGAAAGCCCTGTATTCCTTGCGGAGATACTTGCTGGCTTGTAGGCATGACATAAGTTTGAGACCCTTCGAAGTAGTATCACCATAAACACACATTGAATCACCGTTTGCGAGCGAAAAACGAATCATCTTATCGAAGCACACAACTTCGGCATGGTTTTCGCGAAGAAAGTCCATGCCTACTATGACATCAAAGCTTCCTAGTTGCATCGGAATAAGGTCGATTGGAAAGATGTGATTATTGAGCTAGAGAGTGCAATCACGAATAACAGAATTGACAGCGATGGTTCTTCCGTTAGCGACTTCAACATCGAATGCAGAGGAGAGTTGGGAACGTTTACGATTAAGGAGTTTCTCAAATTCAAGCGACACAAAGCAATTATCGGCTCCAGTATCAAACAAACATGAAGCATAAATACCATTCACAAGGAACGTACCATTGACCACGTTGTTGTCAGCCTGGGCTTGACGCATATTGAGATTGAAAGTTCTGGCGCGTGCGGCCTGTTGTTGCTGCTGTGGTTGCTGTTGTTGCGGTTCTTGTTTCACTACCCTGTTCGGGCACATGTTGGCGAAATGATTCGGGTCGCCACACGTGAAGCATGCTCTGGCTTTGACTGCGGGTGCCGGAGGAGCTTGTTGACCCTGTGGGGCAGCGAGTAGAGCTTGATTGGCAGGAGCTTGGCGAATACGGCAGTTGGCAGTAAAGTGGCCGTAGACATTGCAATGAGCACAAAAACGGCATTGAATAGCTGTCGGGTGATGATAGGTGCAAGTAGGGCAGAGCGGGTGTGGTCCAGTATATGCACGCTTCGCAGGCGGTGCATTGGCCACAGGCGCCACTACTTGACGCTGTTGGGCAGGTACAACTTGGATCGGTGCAGCAGTAATCGCACAGTTCTTGTTGGTGGAGCTGTTCTTTCTCTTGTTCTTTCTCTTGTTGCTTGGCGGAGTGGTTTCAGCCGTCGGTGCAGTAGTGGTGGCTTGATGCAGATGCTTGGAGGTCTTATCCCATACCCCAGCCTTAACCCTTTTGTCATTGATTTCAGCGGCTAGCAGATAGGTTTCCTCGATCGTGGTAGTCTTAGCCGCTTACACGAAATCAGCAACGCAGTCGGGCAAAGCTCGGATGTACTTCTTGATGGTCATATCGGGAGTCTTGACCTGGTCGGGACAGATAATGCTGAGCTGTTTGAAACGAGCAGTGAGGCCAGCATTGTCTCCATCCTTCTGATGTATGTGCCAAAATTCATCTTCAAGCTTTTGACGCTCGTGAGGAGGGCAGAATTCCTCTAGCATGACTTCCTTGAGCTCGTCCCACGACAGACCGTAGGCTGCATCATTCCCTCTCTTGTTCCTCTCGGCCGTCCACCAGTCCAAAGCACGGGACTGGAAAACGCCGGTAGCGTTCAGAGTTCGAAGGTCATCAGGGCAACCACTTTGTCGCAGAGTAACCTCGATAGAGTCAAACCAGTGGAATAGTGCAGTAGGACCTCCTTCGCCTGTGAATTCTTTCGGCCCACATGACTTGAATTGTTTGAAACTGAAAGGTCTTGCGGCAGCTTTAGGACCTTCAGTCCTCGACTCCTCGGATGATTTGCTGGCATTCTCACAGGCATCGCTCACAGCTTTTGCCACACTTTTCGCGATAATAGAGGCAAGACGTCTGTCCCTCTTTTCCTGACGAGTGAGCGTATGACGAGATCCAGACGACATTGTCTGCAATTGACATCGCCATGGAACTCAACACATGTATTCGAATCTCACCTCACACGTCTATTACTACTAAAGCTCAGTAACACGTACCATGTAGTCACAGAATTGCACAACATCACATAAACACATAGGGCACATAATCACAGTATTCTTGAACATGTAAGCACAATAGCAAAACACATATGTACGCTCTTAGTCACTAAGGCATTCAGAAAACAGAAACCTAGTATTTAAAGTTCACGAATGTTCGAATGATGTGTTGTGTGTCGTGTGTCTTAGCAGAAGCAATAGTGTTGGGTCGAAACCAGTAGTTCCTCAAAACGTTAACAAATAAGCAGGAAAACACATAAAATCTTCATGAAGGTCGATAAAATCAAAGGTAGATTGTCTGCGGCTAATAGACTTCGACTAACCAAAGTGGCTCGACTATTCGCAAGGATCCAGTGTGCACAATCACCTCCAGGACTATGCCTTCGCCTCGATTCTTGGGCGCTGGCGCAATTCCCATTGGTTATGTTGTGTCTTTAGACCGTTGGAGTCCATCGAAACTTTGGTGGGAGTTTTTGTATAAAAGCAGGACGAGTCGTCAAGGTTAGGATTTCACCCCTATCTCACAACTTCCGTCCTTGTTTTTGATAAAATTTGAGGAGATTATTCATCAAAATATGGATTTCACTCCTAATTTGG
The DNA here is from genome assembly GCA_030545235.1 of Helianthus tuberosus. Taxonomy (NCBI): domain Eukaryota; kingdom Viridiplantae; phylum Streptophyta; class Magnoliopsida; order Asterales; family Asteraceae; genus Helianthus; species Helianthus tuberosus. The sequence goes on from CM060436.1 coordinate 59,525,930, forward strand.
TATGATTCTCCTAGTTTGTAGCTAAAACGCAAGTTGATTAGGAAACTTTAGTCGAGAGTTTGCGGTTTTCACACCTATTCTCGGCCTCATTACCTGTTCATAACTTGAAAATTCGAGTGCAGTGATAGAAAAGAGCGAGTGATAGTGGCGAGTTTACGCATACGCGTGAGTTGGTCTGTTGGTTCTTAACTATAGACTAGGTCTCTAAGACTTCGACCCGGACTAGGTCGAGTCTTGCCTAATTCCCTATAGTTATGGCTCTGATACCAATCTCTCACACCCCAACCGATGGCGGAATCATCGGGGCGTGGCACTGAGCGAAACAGATTGTCCAGAAGTTTCCATAACAACTATCATTACCATTTAATTATATATCACGTCCCATACCGTAACTTAAACAGTTAAATAGTTATTACAGGCAAAGCATCAAGACAAATATTCTGTTCCGACAACTCAGATTTAAACATAACAAATTCATTCGTTGGTTTCTAGGACTCCAATTCCTAGCTTCAATTTCATCACAGCCCGAGAAGCATATAAGCAACCTAAGCACCTGTCACATACGTTAAAATAAGGTCAATACATAAAATATAAAGGTGAGCATACAAGTTTGATAATAGCATATAGAGTTCGAATTCGTTTACGCATAACCAGCACGTACACATAGTGAAATGAAGCACGTTAGTTATCGGCATAGATCCATCGATACCAATGACTGCGGGTTGACTGCCCGAGGCAGTTCGCAATACATGATTACCACCGTAATCCATACAAGTAAAAGATCCTTAACAACCCCCCTGTGAACGGGTGCTGAGTCCAAACTATAGTACTATCGTTGCTAAGGCAGGTAGACAGCATTCCATGTGTAAACATAACAAACAAGCATTCATAAGCCACGTATAACATGCATAATTGGTTTAGCGTTAAAATAGCTTGAGTAGTGTGATTGTTGTAGTTTGAATATTCGTAACGTATGTAACACCCAAAAGTGCTAAAGCAAAAAGGGTTCGAGTATACTCACAGCGATTATGGATTGAAGGGAGCGCTTTTTAGCGAGTACGGTTAGCCTGAATAGATTCGATAACGTAAGGATAAGTGGCACGCAAAACAGTACAAGTGAGAGTGGTTAGGATGGCTGATCGTGCGGATCAACTATCCGTGAGAGGGAGTTATCCGTGCGGGCGGACTATCCGTGCGGATGGTGATCCGTGCGGATGGTGACCCATCCGGATAAGCTATCCGTGCGGGTAGCTGTCCGTGCGGATGGTAATCCGTGCGGATTAGTCGCTCGTGTGGATTGCTTATCCGTACGGACAAGTTGTTCGTGCGGATAATCATTCAAGTGGATTGTTTCTTCCTATGGAGGTGTTTGTGTATGATGGCTTGTGCTTTGAAGTTTTCGTTGTAGTATTCAGAAATCATTTAAGTGTTTCTACCTTTCAAGCCGGTCGCGCGGACAACAATCCGTCCGGATGGCAGTCCGTGCGGACAACGTCTTTAAGGTTGAGTTACTAAGTGGGTTAGGTAATCCGTCCGGATGGTAGTCCGTACGGAAAGTAGTAATCCGTTCGGGTAGCTGTCCATGTGGACAAGACAATCCGTCCGGATAGTCTGTCCGTGCGCACAGCTTGGCCATGCGGATGAACATTGTTTGAATTTGTTTTAAGGCGTTAGTATCCCATGATCCGAAGAGTAATCCATTCAGAGGTCATCCGTCCGGATTGCTCATTCGTTGATACTCAAACCTTGTTTGGAAAGTGGGTCCCAAGGGTAGCTCGTACGGGTGACAACCCGTCCGGATAGCCTGTCCATGCGGACAGCTTGTTCGTGCGGACAGCCTCTCGTTCTGGTTGTTCCATCCGTCTACTCCTGGTTGCTGTTATCGTTTTATCGAGGCGTTCTGATTACGTGGCAACCACTTGGAATTGTATTCTCACCCGCATGACTAGGCCGGTCAGGAACCACCTTAACTTGGCATGTCGGCGACTCAGAACGGTCATTCCGGTTGACCCCGAAATCAGGTGTCTGGTGGGTAGAATCCAGATCTAGGACTAGTGCATCACTATTATCGAGTAGAGACTAGAACCGATCAGATTCGTACCGATTTTTAAGGGTAAAAGAAGGAGAGAACTTAGGTTTATTTCTTTCAGCTCTTTTATCCTTAGAAAAGTTTGGATTTAGGTGAAGTTGTTGTGAAATCTTGTGGAAACCGTTCAGATCTGAGTTATTCTTGGTGGAATGAAGTCAAGTTTGAAGTTCATGAGAACTTCATGATGACGTCACCCGAGAATACCTCAAATCTTGATGGTTTCACGGTTGAAAGTTGAGATTTGAAAGATGGAAAGGTGTAGAATCGTGTAGTGATCAAGAATGTACAAGAATTAGTGCAAGATCTTACCTGGATTGAGAGAAATCTGAGAAAGGGTGAAGAATGCATGCGGTTCGGACATCACTTGCCAAAAGTGGAAAAGGTTGGAGAGTGACCCGTGTATTTATAGGATGCTAAATGGGGAAAGGGTGAGCCGTGCGGATGGCACGTTACCCGGATAGGCTATCCGTCCGGATTGGCAATCCGTGCGGATTGACCATCCGTGCGGATGTCGCCTGATTTGGTGCGTTCGGTACGACGACGCTTCGGCTTCGGTTTTCGAGCGATTCGATAGGGTTTCCTAGTCAAATTACTTTCAGTCCCAACTACTTCTTATATGGTTCGACTCGGAATTCGGGTTCGGGTTCGCTTACATTTGAGTTAGACTTCGAGTTCGATTGAGTTCGCTTGATTATCACAACATAAAATAAACATGCACAGGTAACACGTAAGGCTCACACACACGTATAAACAACAAGTAAAATACACAGCTCGAGTTACGATTCGATGTCAATTTGGTTAGCATAGCTTGATTAACTTTATCGCATTGTTACTTCCTATCATTCACAGTCGTAGGTCGATTGAAATACGATTAATATGATTCGATTATTGTAATGTACGACACTTACTCCACATAATATAAATAAAATAAAAACAATTCTACGAGTCGAGTCGCGCGAAATCGGTCGTTGACTTTGACCTTGACTTTGACTTTCACTCGTGAAAACACGGGGTGTTACAATACTTGCTTCTCTTCTTCACTTCAAACAGCATTGCTTCGCTAACAACTTCATTCCTGATCGATTTGCCAAAACCCAGAGCCACCGGATTAAACTTTAGGTCGATCCCACATTCTTTACAAAAAGCCTCAACTTCCTCTTGAGTGAGACAAGTTGAAGCTTTTAAGCCTATCACAACTACTATCATTCCGAAATTCAAATCTCAAAACTCAAACGCCTTAAAGCCTTTAAGCCTTTAAGCAATAAAAAATAATGTGTAAAAGTCAGAAGCATTTGAGCTTACATCCCAAACACCTCTGACTTCGGGGGCTGATGACAGGGGTAGCCCAAATCTCAATAAAATGACTAATATACATAACCGCTTAAAAGGTTAAAAGGTTGAGAGGTTCAGTACGCGCGAACTCAGGTGAACAGTAAAAAGGACAAGCACAGTGTCCGATCACATCAACACTTAACGTGTGAACCATTTCTGCACAGACAGAACATGTGCACATAGAACAACCTTTTATCCGCAGGTCTAAAGCCTCCAACCCCCAAACGGGTAATTCCTCCACTGTAGCCTTGGATCCATGGTCACGAGCTTCCTCTTATAGAATACATCTTATCTATAAGTACCATCTCCAACAACCATATCAGGGACACCAGAGCAGTTGGGCTAACACATACTCTCTGATCTTCTCTCCTCTCTTGAGAACAAGTTTCATACTTGCTTCTCTTCTTCACTTCAAACAGCATTGCTTCGCTAACAACTTCATTCCAGCTTGAATTCCCTTCAAGATGGAATCAAAAGCGATCAATAAACAAGTGATCCAACCCCACGTGCTACAAACGTGGGAGGACCCCACGACCTGCGTTAGGCTAATCGAAACCCTTAAACCCTTTTACCCGGAGATATCGCTACAGGCCTTGGTCTTGTATTTGTTGTATCAACAACTTATTAGTTGAAAAATGGCTATGAGGCTATGAGCATTCAAGAGTGATTTACCCGAACACAATCTAATTAATTAAAAACGGGCAAAAAGACACAATAACCCTTGATCCATGTCATTTTAAGACCACCCGTAGTGGTTGCCCAAAGGGGCGTTTTTTGTGACGAATAACGCCCAATCTCGCCCCGTTCCCACTACGCATGGGCGTGTTTGGCAGTTTTGTTGTTGAGGCGTTTTTTAAATCACGCCTAATGGGGGTTTTTGTTGTCCAATCACATTTCAGCTTCTATTATTTGGCCAATAAGATTTTTTAAATGTTTTTATTTTATTTTATTTTATTACAAACATAATGCCCCACAATCCACACATCCCCATTACACCCATTTTAGAAAACGCCCCATAATTCCCCATTGCTGACTGGGCTGCCACATGGCGCAAAACGCCCAAGGGTGAATATTGCCCACTACGCATGGTCTAATTATAATTATTAGACACAATTTACATTAATGTCACCGATTAATCTTCGCCATAAACAACTTTTTTTTAACAGCAAGAAACGACGTGCCAACCACCGCGACATCGGGCATTGTGGCCAAGGTCGACTACACGACCGCCGTCAGTCCCTTGGCTATCCCAGATGTGCGAAAACCCGACCTCCGCCCGCCCGAAGGCACGACCGTGGAATAATCGGTAAAACTTCGCCTTACATCCAAGACGAACCGGCGCCACCCGTATTCGCCCTTCACCTGGATGCCGCAGAAAATAATCTCGTGTCAAATAGCCCCAATGCCACACCACCAACAACAGATAATCTCGTAAAATAAACTAAATTAAAAATAAAAAAATAACATTGAACGAAAAACAGACGTAAAATCGTTGAATCACGCACACCCGTTGCGGTGTGTTAATGCGAAAATTAGACTGAAACATAATACGTAGAAAAAAATTAAGTCGATTTAGGGCCCACGCATTTGAAACGAACTTTTTTAAGCCCGTACCCGGCCCGTATTTTTTGGGTTTCGGGTATACCCGTCAGGCTTGAGCTTTTTTGCCATCCCTAGTCAAACGGAGAATAATAGACGCGCTGTGACGGACCTTTCAAACGGGAAAACAGACAAAAAAAAAAACGTTGAACCACACACACATATGTTGCGATGTGTTTACTCGCAAAATTTTGAAAGAAAGGTAAAACGAAAAACTTGGGAAAGATAAAGTATAGGAGACCAAAGATGAAAATAAAAAAATTATTGGGGAAACATGAAAGTATTTGGGTTAAAAAAAAATCAAAGAGATTAAAATGAAAAGATAAAAACCTTTGGATGAAAAATGAAAAATAATTTTTTTTTGAAAGACACCCCATACATATGATACAACAACATAATGCAACAAAATGTTGCTTATTTATATTATGAAAATAATATCTTTAATCCGATTGTAGATCATTGGAAGGTAATTTGCATAGTAAGCAGGGACTGGAGGTTGGAAAGACTTGAAAGAGGTCGGAGAAGCATTCACAGAACTCTTGATAATCCAATAATAAGAGTTCTTAAAGTAGATGATGACAGAATCACAGATGGTGCTAGAGGATATTTTGAACAGAACAAATACATCCTCCTAGGAAAAGATGACACTTAAGTAAAGTTAACTGATGGAGACCTAGCAGACAAGCTACATCCACTAGACATTCTTTTTCTAAAGAAAACATATGATGAAGACAAAAGCAACACCAAAGCTGTCAGAAGAGCACTCAACAACATTTCAAAAGCAGGAGTCAAGCTGTTTGAAAGAATAACTTTTACTGATTTTGATTTAGGCATTAATTATGACTATGTTCATCAAAAGAAAGTCCACACCCTTCCACCAGATACATGAATCCCCAAAGAGCTGGAAAAATAAGCCAGAACTGGAGAAATCCTTGAAAAAGCAGGACTCCCTGTTGTGTTCAGAGATATAGAAGGCAACAAAGCTCTTTTCAGAACAGTTGATATCTGCAAGTACTCAAATCAGACACTGAGATACATCAAGGAATGTACGAACAAGAAGCAGAAACAACATCAAAAGAAAGGGAAAGATAAAGAGTTGCTGAGAAAGGAAATTGAAGAAATAATTGATGAATGGATACAAGCTAGAATTTGGTACAAAGGAATGTATGATATCTGCCACAAGTTCATCAATTACAAGAAAAAGATGAAGAAGGATGATCTACATAAGCCTGCCAAACTATTTTAAAGACAATTTGAATTTCATATAATTTCCTTTTGTAATATGTTTTTAAACAAAGGCATTGTACTTTTGCAAACTTTGATTCCATTGTTGGGAATTTTCTGAATTATGTTCACTTGTTATAAGGTAGTTTATTTTTCTTACAATACTTAGTGGGAAATTGTTAGGAAACTTTTATATAAGTATTAAAGAAAAAGATGATCAACCTGATCATATGCTGAAGACACAATCAAGAAAGATCAATAAAAAGGTGCCTACATGATAACAGGACAAGAAGAAATGAAAGACACATCTTCAACTAAATATCAGGAAGTGATCAAGACAAAGAAGACGATTAGAAAAGACAATTCTGATAAGTCTGATGATAAATCTGGAATTTATCATCAGGATTTGGTAAGTCTGATCATCAGAATTTCTAATAGACCAACTTGTCTTGAAGATAAGCCCTGACACAATTGAAAAATAGCAAGTTGATAATGACTGATTCAATGAATGTACCAAAAAGCTACTTTGTGCAGAGCAAGTGCATGAATAAACAGCAAGTGCATGAATAAACAAACGTTTATTCATGATCCAGACTCTCTATAAATAGAGATGTCAACCCCGAAGGTTAAATGAGTTGAGCTTAGCATTTAATACATACTCCACAAACTCCATTGCCCTTCACACAGAATTCTTTAAGCATTCATTTGTAACAGTCAATAACTTTGTTTTTCAAAGTGATCAATATACTTGAAAATTCTGTAAGTTGTTTCTTGAAAGTTTGATTTCTAGTTACGCACAATATTTTCCTATTTGTTGAAATCTATTTGCCATACTTATTCTTTGAGCATCAAATCTGAGATCAACATATATGATGGACTATATTACATAACTTATAATATACAATATATACTTAGTCTTTAGCCGAATTTATAATACTAACCGAGTTATGGTTAGATGTTATGAACTTAGGCTACATTATCTTTGTCTTTTATTCCTCTTCATTGATTCTATTGGGTAAGTTAGGACCCATGAAATCACATAAAACTTAGTGTCAAAACAAGTGTTTAAGACAAAATATAATTTCGCATACATATACTTATCAACTTCACGGTTTAACTCAGAAAGCTTGCAAAATCGTGAGTATACATGACCCTTTTTTTCGTTTTATCACTTTTGGGTGCAATATATACATTATACCAAAAACTCACACAAACACTTATACGCAAACACTTTATTTATACAATCGAATCCAACATACATGATTTATACGTTTATACTTAGAATTACGTGCATGCTAGAAACTTTACTTGCAAAATACTTTGTCATTAACTTCATAAAAGTCTCCCTTAACATGTATAGCGCTATAGGAGTAATGCACCGCCCGTATTCTTGAGGTCATGTTAAGTTAATCATAATGGTCTTGTCGTTGCTACGACAAGATTACGCTAGTGGGAATCTTTGGGTTGACAAGTATGAGTTGCATGCTAGATTATATATGTTATGCCTTAGTATACGTTATTGCCATGTGGATTTCGTTAAACTCTCTATACTTATGCTAGTATACTTAAACTTGTATGCTCGCCAATACTTTATGTATTGACATGATACTTTACTATATATTGCAGGATTGTGATCGTGACGCATCGAAAGAATCTAGTAGGAAGGACTATAAACGCACGAAACTTTAATTTGTATTTATTAGATTAGTCATACATTACTTGTTGTACTTTTGTTACCAAATCATGTACTTGAACTATTAGCAATGAAATGAAAATCCACTTTTTAAATACTTGTCACGTTTGGTCATTATGAAGTCTCTTGCAATCTCGTTTTTGTCTCATTCCGATGTTTCCGCCATCGGTTAGGGTATGACATAAATAAATCAACCCACCAAAAGATTTTTTTCTCTCTTTAACTAGATATGTCGATACGATAGTTGATAAACATTTGTTGAATATTCTTTACGTATGTGAACTGATTAGTTCACATGAATTTATATATTTGAGGGTGATCCAGAGAATTTAGGTGCCATGTCCGAGCTCAAAAATGTGCACTATAGGCCTTAACAAAATAACACGCCAAATAATCCCTAACTAATCAACAATTAACGCCAAATAACACACAAATAATCAACAATCACACGCCAAATAACACCTAACTAATTATACATTGTCAGTGTCGCGGAACATTGTCATTTGCGAGTCACCAAGACAGAGTTGCATGCGGTGGCGGAACCAAACTTTTATGACCTGGAGTAGCAATATAAATTTTTATACACGTTTTTTGTTTATATTTTTGGCGATTGATGTACTATAATCACTATAATGACTTTAAATTGCTAACGCTAAGCTAGACACTTTAACAATTAGCATTTGTTTTGAGTTTTTTTATGCAAGTTTATTGTAAGATATAGATATCTACATTAACTTAAATAATGAATTAATTAAAAATGACAATAAAGTAATCAAGTAAAATAAAAACTATCCGAAACAAAAAAAAATATTTTTAATACTAAATTGAAGAAAGAAGTGAGTAAATATATAAAAGTTAAAAATTTATTTGATATAAAGCTGTTGTTTTTGGGTGTTTCAACCCCACAAGTTTTTATAAGTTTTGAACTAGGGCACAAAATTAACGTTTACAAAACCCAATACTAAAAAGTCATATAGGGCGTGGCATATTTCTTCCTTCATGGGCCCTGTCCGGTGGTACTTCCGATCCACCCCTATGGCCCGTTGATATATTCGATCAATATTTGCACATATGTACAAGTGCTGCTTCCATTTTGAAAACAACGTTTGACATGTGATCAAGTGTTTTGGTTCACATCTAAAGCAATACTATCATTTCGAGTTAGAAATTTTCCTTCTTTTGCGTAGTTTTATATTGATGATAACCGAGTTTTCGAAATTAAAAGTTATCATCATCAAAACACGAATATGGTTAGCCGATGCTACTATGAGGGGCGTGTACGGCACCATCTAAACCGAGCTTTCAAAATGAAGTTATAATGTTAACGTCATTTTAAAAACACAAACCAATCACTTCCGTCTCTTAATTTAAATAGTAATTTTATTAACAAACAACACACCCATTTCTTTCTACCTACCTTCCCCACTCATTAATTCTAAAACATTTACTAATATTCGTCCAATAATAATAAATTGGACCTTTTTATGTTCACCTGTATAATATAATAATTAAACAACTCTTGATTTTCATGATCCATATAAAGTAGATAAACTATTTTTAATGTTCACCTTATACCTCTATTAACACACTTATCTTTTTTTTTTTTTACTAATTTAATTGGTTTTTCTCTAATAACATACGTTTTTTAGATTTTTTAAGAAAACAGAAACAAGAAAACACAAGTACTAATTTTTTTTCTTGATATTCTAGTATATATTTGGTTGAAAACATAGTTGAGTTCAAAGGTGATATTGATATTATCAAAACACGTATCATATTTGTTTTATGGGTTTCAGTCGATATTAAACATGACTTTAACGACATTATTTTGTGGGTTACACGTGATGAAACCATTGTAAATATAGTTTTGTTTTGTATTGTAAACTATACGAGTACTGACATCGTAGCAAAACGAGTTGTTTTTAGAATAATATATTTTTTGAGCCTTAAACTATACTAAGTTTTGGAATCGTACCAACAATGAACAACATCAATGCCGATATTAGTATTATCAAAATTGGTGTTGATAATTATTTTTGTGGTTTTAATTAATATAACATATTTCATTTCCTTTCAAATGTATTGTTTTACAAAACTCCAAATATACCTTTATGACACCCTTAGGCTATGAGGTGTGGGGGCTCCATGGGGCTCCATCCCCGCCACATCACCATCCATCACCACACCCTCTATGTGGGGGCTCCATCATGGTAACACTCTATAGCGCCTAAACCTTCAATTTGGACCAATCAAATGTTTTTTTTTTTTTTTTAATTTTGTTTAATAGGGGCTTCATCCACACCCTCCAAATTAAAGGGGGGTGATGACGGGGGTAGCCCAAGACCAAATAAAATGATTAAATATGTAAACGCTCAAAAGGTTAAACGGTTCAATGGTTGAAAAGCTGTGAGTTGGGAAAAAGCAATATAGAAACAGTAGCCGGTCACATCTGAAGATCGCTCCACCAACTCACAGCCGCAAAAGCAAAGCAGGTCTGCCAATGCACACTATTATCCGGGGGTCAAAAGCCTTCAACCCCCGAAAGGGGAAACCCTCCACTGCAAGCGAGGTTACTAGTCCTATCCATTCCACTTCGGGAGATGCCTTCTCTTATAAAATGACACTTCATTTACTTCAGAGACCATCTCCTGACCAGCTCTGATTCTTTAATCTCTGGTCATTCACATCGAGTGCTTGTCTCACACAAGTCATTCCCTTTCACATCCAACACACACATTCCCTTTGCTTCCACTTCCAAATCTGAATACAATTCAGAGGAGGATCCATAGCAAAGAATAACAATAAACTAGTAAACCTCCTTCCACGTCTCGCAAACATGGGGGGACCCCACGACCTGCGTTAGGCAAGGTTGAACCCTTCAACCATTCTGCCTGGCCAGTCCAGCTACCACCGTTGGTCTTATATTTGTTGCATCAACAAGTTGGCGCCCACCGTGGGGCTACGCCGCTATTTCTTCTCCAAAAGACCTAGTAGTGTAGCTCTATTCACTTTGAATCACCATGTCTGAAAGCGGATCCCCGGAAGAAGTAAACCAGATCCCAAACGCTTCTACTCCAGGTAGTAGCCAAGCTCACGTGGCTATACCGACTTCTTTTTCAACTCCGGGGAGCACACCCGAGTTCCTCAATTTCAACACACCAACTCCATCCAGATCCGGAGTTCCATCTCCCAATATCGGCGTCTCTGACGCCCCATCATGTGTTGAACTCACCCCCGAAGGGGTTGCCAACAACTTCCTTGTGCTGAGGTCCCTTCTCAACCAGCACGTGAGTAAAGAAAGAGAAAAGGGAGTGAGGATTCGTTTAGACTATGACGAACCTGAGCCAACATTGTCTCCTGGACCACCTCCTCCTCTTTTTGCAACAAGAAGTGTGGCTGGTCCCAGCAACCCTTCAAACCCTCACCCTTATCTGTCCTCTATGACAAATCCTACGGTGCATCCTATCTTCTCTTCCCAACCAATTACTAGTGGTGCTCCTTTGGGGCATGAGCTGACTCTTGACCAGCTCCTTCAATCCCCAGTGACAAGCCATCCAGCATCTACCACAACTACATGGGAGCAAGCCCTGTCCGTGCTTCCCTTAGCACGGAGTGCTGTTATGAGTGCTCCCCTCGGGATAAACTGCTCCACTGGCCCAGGAAGCCTTCAAGGCTTCAACCCTATGCCCAACATGATGACCCAGATGATGGCCAATTTCCCATGGCAACACTTCATCAATCAAGTGCTTGCCACTCAGAGAAACAACGGCAATAGCAGTCCTATGGATGCAAGGACTGAAGAGGACTTGGCTAAACCATACAAGCCAAGTAACCTTTCATGCTTTTCAAGACAGATAGCCGATTATGATTTCCAGTCAAAGATCAAAATGCCGGCACACATCAAGACATATGATGGGACTGAAGATCCTGAGGACCATCTTCAGATCTTCACCGGTGCAGCTCGGATAGAGAAATGGTCCAACGCTGAGTGTTGCCTAATGTTCATGCAAACTCTTGTTGGATCCGCCAGGATCTGGTTCAACGATTTACCTGCTCAAAGCGTTCGAAGCTTTGACGATCTCAGCAAGGGTTTCCTGGCCAATTTCTCTCAACAAAGACGATATATCAAAGACGCAACAGTGATCTTTCAGATAAAGCAACGTGATGATGAAAGTCTCCGTGCTTTCATTGAACGATACAAGAAGGAAGGTCTGACTTATGTAGGGGCCGACGAGAAAATGAGGGTGGCTGGCTTCATGAATGCCATCACCTCTAAGTACCTTACAAGGGATTTCAACAAATCTCTACCCAAGACCTTAGAAGAAGCTCTTGAAAGGGCCGAAGCCCACATCCGGGGAGAGGAGGCAGTAGACATTAAGGAACAAAGGAAAAGAGGGTCCGGCTGGAGAAGCAACAGTCCAGCCAGAAAAAGAGGGAACTTCAACTCCTATGACAGGCGGTCAAAGGGTTCAGACCCTCGAAGGTCTGAAGGTCGGAACCTTTCAAGCAGGGAAAAAGGCATAAGTTTCACACCCCTTACGAAAACCCCTCAAGAAATCCTTGCAACAGAAGAAGTTAAACAAAACTTTCGGCCTCCTAGACCTCTCCCCAAAAGCAGGAAAAATGAGAACTCCACCCAATACTGCGAGTTTCATGAAGAAAAGGGTCACCACACCAATGATTGCTTCCAACTCAAGAAAAGAATAGAAGAGGCTGTTAAATCCGGAGAACTCGCTCATTTGGTAAAGGGAGTCCGAGACAAAATGGCTGAAGGAAAGGGTAAGGAAGTCAATATGGTAGATTTCGACGGAAAGGTTCCACACAAAAGACGAAGGTTGGAAGCTTGGGAGCTTCAATGTGTCTGTTTCCCCCTACGGAAAATGACCCTCTCTCTAGCCCTCTCGTGGTAGAGGCTACCGTGGGAACGTTGCAAACATGCAAGGCATACATAGACACGGGTGCAGCCACCGAAATCATGTTCGAAAAATTCTTCAACCAATTGAGCAATGAAGAACGTTCAAGGCTTCAACCTTCCGGAACCTCTATAAAAGGTATTGCTGACATACCCCTCAAGCCTTTAGGGCAACTAACACTTAATGTTCGTTTTAGTGAAGGTTCAAAAGAAAGAACCCAACCACTCACCTTTGTGGTTATCAACATCCCCTCAAGCTATGATGTGATCATCGGAAGACCAGGACAGTGCGCATTTTACATGGCCGTGTCTGTTGGCCATGGCACAGTCAAATTCCCCACCGAAAGGGGCATAACAACCCTTCAACCCTCTCAGGAGGCCTACATGGTTGAAGGTGAAAGTTCAAACAGTGAAGAAGACAGGCAAAGGTTGGTCATAAACCATAAATACCCGGAACAAAGGATAAGGGTCAACCCTGACCTTTCTCAAGAGACCCTTTCATACCTTGAAAAATTGCTAACACACTACAGTGATGTATTCGCTTGGTGTCCTGAAGATATGACCGGGATCCCTCGGGATATTGCCGAGCATGAGTTGAGAATACCACCAGAGGTCAAACCTGTGGTCCAGAAGAAAAGAAGCTTGGCACCTGAAAGAAGTCTGGCAGCCTGCCAAGAGGTTGAAAAGCTTGTGTCAGCCGGCATCCTCCGAGAAGTCAAGTACCAATCATGGGTTGCAAACCCAGTTATGGTCAAAAAACCAGACAACTCTTGGAGGATGTGCATAGACTTCAAGGATCTTAACAAAGCTTGTCCTAAGGATTGCTATCCACTACCAGAGATTGATCTCAAAGTTGACTCCCTCACCGGGTACTCGTTCAAATGTTTTCTTGATGCATACAAAGGTTATCACCAAATCCTCATGAAGGAAGAAGATGAGGAAAAAACAGCCTTTCACACGGACAAAGGAATCTTTTGCTATCAAAAGATGCCTTTCGGCCTCAAAAACGCAGGAGCAACCTATCAACGGCTCGTTGACAAAGCCTTCGAAAGCCAAATTGGCAAAAACATGGAGGCATATGTCGATGACCTGGTTATTAAAAGCAAAACGGAATACCAAATGCTCGATGATATTCAAGAAACTTTCAAGAACCTCAGAAAGGTTAACATGAAGCTTAACCCAGAAAAGTGTTCATTTGGATTCGAGGAAGGAAAATTTTTGGGCCACATTGTTGGAAAACAAAGCATCAAAGCCAACCCTAACAAAGTAAAAGCCGTCCTTGAAACCAAGCCACCAAAGACCAGGAAGGAGGTTGAAAGCTTGAACGGGAAGCTTGCAGCCTTGAAGCGTTTTACCTCCAAGTTAGCCGAAAGATCTCTGCCCTTCTACAAAACACTCAAGAACTGCTCAGATAAAAAGGATTTCAAATGGACTGAAGAAGCTGAAGAAGCTTTCAACCAGATGAAGCAACATCTAGCTTCCCTACCAGACATTGCGGCACCAAAAACCGGGGAGTTAATATCGGTGTACCTCTCAATCACGGACGAGGCCATCAGTGCAATCCTCACCATTGAGCGAGACAAGGCCCAGGTACCCGTTTATTTTTTCAGCAAAACTTTAAAATTAGCTGAAACGAAATACCCTCCCCTTGAAAAACTTGCCCTAGCTTTAGTTCAAACAGCTAGAAGGCTTCGAAGGTATTTCCAAGCACACCCCATACAAGTGGTCACCGACCAACCTATTAAGAGTGTGCTTGAAAAACCTGAAAACTCGGGCCGATTAGCCAAATGGGCCATAGAACTGGGTGAACATAACATCACCTATGTCCCAAGGAAAGCTATCAAGGCTCAAGTCTTGGCCGATTTCATTGTGGAAGTCCCAAACCAAACACTTACTGAAGTAAACACTGCCACCACTGAACCTTCCAACCCTGAAGCCTGGAAGCTTTTTACCGATGGGGCTTCAAGCGTTGAAGGGTCAGGGGCTGGATTAATTTTGATTAACCCAAAAGGTTTGGAGTTCACATATGCTCTTCGATTTGATTTCCAGACAACCAATAATGAGGCTGAATACGAAGCACTGATAGCCGGCTTAAGGCTGGCCAAAGAAATGAAGGTTGAAAAGCTTGAAGTGTTCACGGATTCGTTGCTGGTCTCAAGCCAAGTAAATGATAGCTACATAGCTAAAGAGCCCAACATGAAAAAATACAAAGAAAAATCAAAGGAACTAATGAATACCTTCCAAGCATGCAACATCAAACAGATCCCCAGATCTCAAAACAAAAAGGCCGATGCCCTAAGTAAGCTTGCATCTCTCACATTTGCCCACCTCACCAAGAAGGTACTGGTAGAAGTGTTGAAGGCCCCATCCATTAACGAATTGGAGGTTCAAGATGTGGTTACCGAAGAAGAACCAAACTGGATGACTCCCATAAGAAAGTTCCTCAAAAATGGTGAATTACCCAATGATCAAGTGGAAGCTAAAAGGGTCGAAATCAAGGCAAGACAATACATACTGCAAGGAGAAACCCTTTACAAAAAGGGTTACCTTGCCCCCTTGCTAAGGTGTGTCGGCCCCGAGCAAAGTAAATACTTGATCAAGGAAATTCATGAAGGAGATTGTGGAGCTCACTTTGGAGCTAGGTCGGTAGTTGCAAAGCTCATGAACCTCGGATATTTCTGGCCTTCAATGCATCGTGACACAGCCGAAGAATTGAAGAAATGTGATGCCTGCCAGATCCATGCACCAATCCCAAAAAGTCCCAAGCATGATTTAGTCCCAATAACCCCCGCTTGGCCATTCCATAAGTGGGGAATGGACATTGTTGGTCCATTTCCCCCAAGCAAAGGGGGAGTAAAATTCCTATTGGTAGCGGTGGACTATTTCACCAAGTGGCCCGAGGTCAAACCACTTGCCAAATCACAGGAAAGCAAGTCATTGACTTTGTCTGGGAAAACATCATTTGCCGTTATGGATTGCCAGGAGTACTTGTCACCGACAACGGGAGGCAATTTGCTGAGAAGCCTTTCAGCGTTTGGTGCAAAGAATACAAAATCGATCAGGTTTTCAGCTCAGTGGCTTATCCGCAATCAAACGGACAGGTTGAAAGAACAAATAGAAGCATAGTGGAAGGAATCAAGACAAGATTGGGAAGATATGAAAGCAACTGGCTTGAAGAATTGCCTAGTGTTCTATGGGCAATTAGAACAACGGAAAAAACAAGCCATAAGAAAACACCGTACAGCTTGGTATTTGGATCCGAAGCCGTGATCCCTGCCGAAATAGGAGTTGTAACCCAAAGAATTGTCAACATGGATCCCGAGACAAACCAAAAAGAGACCATGTTGAATTTACAACTCCTAGAGGAAGCAAGAGATCAAGCCGCAATTCAAGAAGCCAAATAGAAGCAACAGATGGAAGCCTACTACAACAAAAAAGTCAAAAATGAACGTTTCAAGCCAGGGGACTTAGTCCTCAGAAACAACGAAGCCAGCAAGAAAGAAAATCAAGGAAAGCTTGGCCCAAAGTGGGAGGGTCCATACACCATCCTTGAAGCACACAAAGGTGGATCCTACAAGCTGGCTGATTCAGAAGGCAAAATGCTTCCAAGACATTGGAACGGCAAAACCCTTAAAAGGTTCCACGTTTAAACGAAACGTTTGGTCTGTATCAAAATGTATTTCAAACAGGATTATGAATACCTTTTGTAAAAAGCAAGTATTGCTTTAATGAATGAAGTTGTTTTTATCAAACTTGTCTTTCTATCCCAAAATCAGGTTGAGGACCTAGCAAAAAACTCCATGGCAAGGGCCATGTAAGGGGATGAGCTCCCAGGCCACATCGCTCAATAGGTTCAAGGGTTGAATGAGCCTATATAAGGGGTGAGTTCCTAAACCAATACAACTCCATGAGACTTGTTAAGAAAAAACAAAATTGTCTCATAGAAGGGTATAAGCAGCCTACACCAAATGCTCCCTAAGCCTTAGAAATATAGCCTACAAAAAGGCTAAAAAACAAAAAGAAATAATTAAAGGGATAGGTGCCATCTCTTCTTGTTAAAAATGCCAAGGCTAAGTGTCTGCAGCACTGAACCCTTTTAGGTATAAAAACATAAGGGCAGCACAAACCCGACAAAGACAAAGTTACAAAAAGAACAAAGCAAATCCAAAAAGAGCAAAGTCAATTGGAAAAAATCACAAAGGTACAAACCAAGCCAGGACGCAAAACCAAAAAGCCTTCAAGGCTTCAAGCCACCCGGACAATACCCTGAAACCTTAAAGGCTTCAACCCTTTAAAAGACAACCAAAAGGCTTCAACGGTTAAAACCCAAATGAACTGCCTTGTCCAGAAAGGCACAAGCATAAAACCATAATAAAAAGAAAAATGGTTAAAACATCACATCATAAAAAGTCCTAAAAAGACTTCCAAACATAAGTTAAGGCAAGTCCTAGTAACTTGCAAATCTATTCATTGTTCAACAGCCATACAGGCCTTAACACACAACCAACAGGAACCTTAAGGGTTCCTAATAACCTAATATTGTTCAAGTCAACATTACAAAACATAAATTGTTTCAGTGCTAAGAAAGCTACGAATCAAGCATCAACGGATTTGGAAACTCCAGAACCTTCACCTTTGGCCTTCTTTGTTTTCTTCAACTTTTTAGTCTTCACACCTCCATCACCACCAACCGCCGAAGCCTCCAAGCTTGCATCCTTAGGAACATCCGGCTGACCTGAAAGGGTATCGTCGCTATCACCTGAATAAGACCTCTTCCTTGAGAGAGATCCCAGGACTTCAGCACAGACCTTCTCATTCAAGCCCTCCGGCTTCAAACCTTGCAACACAGCAAGAGGCTTACCAAAGCAACCAGAAACTTGGTGGATGTAAGGATAAGTCAGCTTCTCCATTTGCTCAACGGAGCCTTTAAAAATATCAGATGCCTCGGGCCGAAACAAAGGTGACTTCTCCAAAGGATGACCGGACTCATGGAGCTTATAACCTGCAATAAGACCTTGGTGTTTTCCCAAATTGAGCAGCTTAGTATAAACATCGCCAAGGGCAGAATTAAACTCTTTGGAGTGCAGCAGATAGGTAACCACTTGATGAAAACCCTGCTCAATGAGCCATTGGTTATCACCAGTAGCCTGAGCAACTGAAGCCTTCAACCCTTCTTTCTCCTTACCAAAAGCCTGTTGCTGAATAAACAAAGTTTCCCGGTCAGCCCTAAGTTTCAATCTATCAGGCTCGAAGCTCTTTTTCAAATCACCCATCTCAATCTCATGCGTCTTTTTCAGATCACTAACCTTCTTCTCCCATGCTGCTTCCTTCTCGGCAAAACCAGCTATCTCCTTCTTCATCCCAGCCATGGAGGATTTCATTTTATCCTTCTTCTTGGAGAATTCTTCATATTCCCGCATTCTCTGACGAAAACAAACAATACCTTGAGGAAGCATGGAAGCTAGGTTGCATGTACTCAAAATCATTCGGGACAGCATCAGGTCATCATCCATCCCAGCAATAGTCTCGTGCACTGAGGGAGGAGCAAGGTGACTCAGAGCATCCTCACAAACAGTAGCATCTTTGAAACTATCATCATTCTTCACTGACCAAGCAGGCACATAAATCCCTTCCGGATCCAACCCTTCAACGTCCCTGCTTGAGGACTCCTGAACAGGAGTGACAACAACCTTCTTGCTTGAAACCTTTTTACCGTGAACAACCAATTCTTTATCCTTCTCAGCACCCGCTTCAACACCTTGATCCTCCGAAACTTCAATGTCATCACTCAACTCCACCGGTTCAGTAGAAGTGGATTGAGGACCAGCCTTCAACAACCGACGAGAAGATCGACGAGTTGAAGATTTAGGAGCATTAGACTTAGAAAAACCCTTGGCAGTAGCAGCACTAACATAGCCTGAACCCTCAAACCTTTGATCAGCAGTCCTAACCACAACATTCTCACCAGGAACAGACGGAGCATCCTCAAAAACAACATCAGAAGTATCGTCGCTCTTAATAAAATCCAAGGCAGACATGACTGCAAAAAACAACAACACATAAGTCATAGACTAAGAAAAACATAAAGAGGACAAAAAAGGAAAAGGCATACCAATTCCACTCCTCATAAGAACCGGATCCCGATCAACATTTCCCCAAATTTTACTAACCCCTAAAAGAACTAGTAAGTGTTCAGGAAAGGGACGAACCCTCGAAGGGCACCCCCGGATGGCATTGAGAAAAACATCATTCAATTCAGACTCGGAAGGTTCCGGATCATTAAGAACAGCATCCGGATTCCTCCACACCATTTTAAATGGGAGAATAGTATCGGAAACCCAGAAAAAGCGGTCTTTCCAAGCCCCAAGTGTAGTAACCATCGACGAAATAAGGCAGGTATCAACTTTGGTTGTTTCAAATGTAAACCAATCGCCATTCTTCGCCAAGCGAAAAAACCGGCGAAAGAGTAAAAGGGAAGGATCATACCCAAGAGCACGACACAAAACCTCAAAATGCAAAACCCTAGCCATCCCCTTTGGATGAACTTGCCCAAAAGAAACCCGATAATACTCCAACAAGTTCAAAACAAAAAACGAAAAAGGATAACGAAGGTTCGAGAACTCAAAATGACTACAATAAAGGGCAATCGAACCAGAAGTCGGATTATTAACGGGAACATCACAAGCAGGGGCAGTTGGGTTAAACTTCCTATCAATACCATATTCCATACAAAATAAATCTACCTCCTCTTGTGTTAACCGGGAAAAAGATTTTGCTAAGTCCTTACGAGCACCCATTTTTTGAAAACGGAAAATGAAGAATGTAAGATGAAAAGGAAACCGGAACTAACCTTAGAAGGAGAGAAAATGGCAGAAACTTGGAGAAAATTATGAAACAAATGGATAAGTTAGGAAAAATAAAATAAATATAAGTCTACAATAGGGGTAATAATGGCAAAACAGTAACTTCTGCGAAAACCGCCACCCTATCAATTGCCATACATCAATCAAATCAACTGTCAGTTATTTGAATTTCAAATTCAAAGCATTAACTGCCTTCAACCTTTCAAGCCTTCAAGCAACGAACCCTCGAAACCTTCAGGCAATAAAATACGTACATAAAAGTCAGAAGTCTTTAGCTCATCATCCAAAAACCTCTGACTTGGGGGGCTGATGACGGGGGTAGCCCAAGACCAAATAAAATGATTAAATATGTAAACGCTCAAAAGGTTAAACGGTTCAATGGTTGAAAAGCTGTGAGTTGGGAAAAAGCAATATAGAAACAGTAGCCGGTCACATCTGAAGATCGCTCCACCAACTCACAGCCGCAAAAGCAAAGCAGGTCTGCCAATGCACACTATTATCCGGGGGTCAAAAGCCTTCAACCCCCGAAAGGGGAAACCCTCCACTGCAAGCGAGGTTACTAGTCCTATCCATTCCACTTCGGGAGATGCCTTCTCTTATAAAATGACACTTCATTTACTTCAGAGACCATCTCCTGACCAGCTCTGATTCTTTAATCTCTGGTCATTCACATCGAGTGCTTGTCTCACACAAGTCATTCCCTTTCACATCCAACACACACATTCCCTTTGCTTCCACTTCCAAATCTGAATACAATTCAGAGGAGGATCCATAGCAAAGAATAACAATAAACTAGTAAACCTCCTTCCACGTCTCGCAAACGTGGGGGGACCCCACGACCTGCGTTAGGCAAGGTTGAACCCTTCAACCATTCTGCCTGGCCAGTCCAGCTACCACCGTTGGTCTTATATTTGTTGCATCAACAGCGGGCTCCATTGCTGACGTGGATCCTATGTAGACTTGATAAAGCCCCATGAGGCTCCATCCACACCTCTGGCCAGAGGGTGTGGGGGGCGCCACCCTCGCCACGTCAGAGGCTATAGCGCCCCCGACGCTATACACCCACACCCACACGATTAAGAGGGGGCGCTATAGAGGGGGCTCCATGGTGGTAACGAGGGAGAAGGGGCTTTATCAGGTGGGGCCCACTTCTTTTCACCAATCAAAATTTTTTTTTTTTTCCTATAGCGCCCAAATTCATGTTATACCACACCCTCCAGGTTAGAGGGGCGTTATAAAGCCCACTTGGCTGACGTGGCGCCTACGTGGCGCTGAGGTGTCATTTATAACCCCCAACCCACACCCTCCAGCCTCATAGCCATATTTACATACATCTTGATATATATATTTTATTCGAAGAAAAGCACTACAACGCATAGATAACCCACTAATTATGTAACAGTCTTTTTTTTGAAACACTTTGGAAATCAATCTTTCATTGACTTCTTGTTTTTTGAACTTGTTTAAAGATACATGCTTGCTTACACATTCAAATCACTGAAAATTACTTCAGGTAGCGACGGTATATGTGAAAAAGTAGTGGACTTTCCTCGCATGTTGTGGTGAGAATTCGATCAGTATTGGTTTAGTTTATTAAGTTACTTGTTAACAAATATTGATTAATAACAATATAATTCACAAGTAGAAAGTTATTATCAATAATTGCTTTTAAATTATTTTTCAACGATTACAATATGTTTTACAAAAGTTGACTTTACAGACTGCCCCTCAATCGATCACGTAATAAATCATTTCGTACAAGAGAAAAGTTTATGTGTGTGAAAAACGGGTAGAATCATGTACTGGTTATGAGATGCTTCTTGAAAAACAAATCAAGAGCAATGTGAAGTTTGAAGTTGGGTCTAGAAAACATGATAATGAGCAATCTTTCACAAACAACACTCACATTGAATCTCAAATGGTCAAAGTAAAACCAACCAACTCAGAGGGAAAGAAATCAAGATCATAGAACCTAGTGGTAAAAAGATCACCCTTGAAAAACCACAAACTTCACTTCAGACTAAAAAAGAAAAATATGAATTCAAAGCAAAATTTGGCTTGATGAATGTGATGTACTTGAAAACTTCAAATCCATGGATTCAGATAATCTGTTGGTGCAAAAGTGCCAAAGGTGAAAATCATTCCTATACAACCCAAGAGGAGGGCACAAGTTAGAACTCCAGGTTCGTCAAGCCAAACTACAAACCAACATGGAATGGTAAGCGAGGAAATAAGATCGTACGCCCAAAAAACGGAAATTATGATACAAAAGTTGGCCGAAGCAAGAGAACAAAATATCCAAACCTCAACGACCTTGATTAACCAACAACATGAAAGTATCACCCAAGCGGGGGAGAGAGAGATATTTTCAAACGTATATTACCCATCACGAAAATCTCCCCGTCGAAGTGCAACAAGTTCTTGTAGCACGCAAACAAAAGCTAGCGGAAATATGGGGTTGGCCGACATTACATTTACCGGATTCTAGGATGTTTTATTATTATAAATTTGTATTTTTTTTATTTCCAGTTTTTTCGTAAAATTTTAAATAATTTATTTTTATTTTCAATTTAATGAAGTTTATTTAAAATTAAATTGACATTATTTAAACTTAAAAAAAAGTCTTTGTGCCTAGGGTGGCGTTGCCACCACTTACTAGTTAATAGGTAAGTTGGTCAGTTTTTGAGTAGTCGAGTCATTTTTTTTGAAGAAAATGACATGTTAAAAAGAGGAAGATGTATGGTGTTGATGAACAAATGGTGATGTTACTATAGATTTTTGGACCCCAATTTTTTTTATGTGTGTATGACATCATCAAGTGTTGAATCTGAATTAGGAGTTTAAGGAGCTTATATGTCAAAGATGCGGATTGCTAATAATTGATCAATTTACACTATGTGTCCTTAAGTTGATTACTTGATTTGGAAGTTGATTACTTTTGATTACAAACACGTGTTAGTTTCCTTTCTCAACAACTCTTTATCTTTCTCTTTCTCTTGATGTTGTTTCTGCTTCTTGTTCTTACATTCCTTGATGTATCTCAATGTCTGATTTAAGTACTTGCAGATATCAACTGTTCTGAAAAGAGCTTTGTTGCCTTCTATATCTCTGAACACAACAGAGAGTCCTACTTTTTTCAAGGATTTCTCCAGTTCTGGCTTGTATTTCAGCTCTTTGGGGATTCATGTATCTGGTTGAGGGATGTGGACTTTCTTTCGATGAACATAGTCATAATTAATGCATAAATCAAAATCAGTAAAAGTTATTCTTTCAAACAGCTTAACTCCTGCTTTTGAAATGTTATTGAGTGCTCTTCTGACAGCTTTGGTGTTGATTTTGTCTTCATCATATGTTTTATTTAGAAAAAGAATGTCTAGTGGATGTAGCTTGTCTGCTAGATCTCTATCAGTTAAGTTTACTTCAGTGCCATCTTTTCCTAGGAGGGTGTAGTTGTTATGTTCAAAATATCCTCTAGCACCATCTGTGATTCTGTCATCATCTACTTTAAGAACTCTTATTATTGGATTATCAAGAGTTCTGTGAATGCTTCTCCGACCTCTCTCTTTCGAGTCTTTCCAACCTCTTTCAAGTCTTTCCAACCTCCAGTCCCTGCTTACTAGACTCTGTGGCTTGTCTAATTTATCTTCTTCTGTCTAGCAGTACTCCTTGAGATTTTGCTCAGGACGCATCATCACATCCTTTTAAATTTCTTGAACAAGGATTGTGTTACCTTCATGAGTTTTCTACTGTACAATCTTTGGCTTCTTTGAAAGAAATGTTGAGGATTCTGACCATTTTCTCTTTGCTTGCAGGGTCATGTTTTGACTAAAAATTGTATCCCCTGATGTGGTTGGCCTTGAACTTGACTAAGGGACAACAATATTTATATCAGAGCTAGTTTTGGGTGTAGCTTCATACCTTTTTATCATCTCTTCTTTTGATACCGCTGGAGGGGGCTCATTGATGATGTTCCAGTTTGACTTGCAGGTGTGACACTTGGTTACTGTCTAATGATTTTTGGGATTTCCAGATGAGAGGCTTCTTTGGGAATGGGAGTCAAAAGCTCAAGGATGTCTACTTGTGCCAATAGGGCAACATTGTAATGCATCCTTTTCATGAGAGATTGAACATCTCCCATGAGTTGAGCATTTCTGGTTTCTTCCTTATGCACCTTGGCAAATTCTACATTGTTGTGCTCCTTTAGTGCAACCCATTCTTTGATCAATTTTTCAAGGGCATCTATTATGCTATTGTTGATAGCCCTTAAAATACTGATCTCCTCCAAAACCTTGTCAGAACTAGTTGATTGTCTTGATTCCATAGCATTCTTCAGCTGAGACATGATATTTTCCATCTCTGTGAATACTTTCTGAAAGTCTGCTACAAGATTGCTGGTTTTTGATGAGTTGCTTGGCTGTTGTTGCAGAATCTTCAGGGTTTTAGTGTTTCTCTCTGTTGGCATTTTGATGAGCTCCACTGATTCTGACAGAGTCTTCATTTCTAATCTTTAATTCTTTATTTCTGATAATAGTATATCAAGCTTTTCTTCAACTGGATTCTTTTCTTTGCAAACTTCATAAATATCATCTAAAATCTTGTGAAGCTGTTCAGATGATATAATTGGAGTTTCTTGGACATTAGGAACAATAAATGTTCCAGCTAACTTACCAGCAACAGACACATTTGCAGCTATTTTAGAGGTTTCTAGTGGATCCAAGGATTTACCAGAAGCTCCTCCACTAGGCATGTGAAACTAATTCTCATCCTAGACTTCCTTATGTCCTTGAATCATTTCAGTGAATGATTCTATACAAGTTGACTAGAAAAACGGATTTTCCGTAACCAGATTTCCTTGGTCAGTTTCCTGACCTCTATCTGTTGCAATCTTAACTTCCTCCTCATTATCTGATTTAGAGTTGAGACGGATGGAACTTATAACTTCCTCATTTACACCTGTATTTCTATAATACACTCTATAAGTAGAAGAAATTGATTTTTCAGATTTGGACTCTGCAGTTGTTTTAGCTATAGAAGTATCAAATATTAAAGTGTTGTTTTCGGGTGAACCTGTTCTAGCTATGCGGGATTCTGCTCCATGATGGAACTCTGCTTCATGGTGGAATTCTGCCTCTGGATTCTGGTGGCTTTGGACATTTGTTTCCCTAGTTTCTAGTGAGATTCTGAGCTGCAAGTTCAGATCTCCTTCTGCTGCAACTATTTCTAATGGAATTGACTTCTGAATTTCTTTTTCTTGAGAGGAAGAGCAGTTGTATACTTCAATAGTACCAAAAACTTCATGTACCAAGGATCTGTTCAGAATTTCTTCATGTTGCAGCCTGTATGGTGAATCTACCTTAATCATATTCATCATACTTTCTCTGGCAGAATTGGTACATCTTTGTATGAAACCCACCATTGGTTTGCACACCAAGGTTTCATGGTTGGTAATCTCCAGATTGCTTCTAAAGCAGGTAGCTCCATGTTTCTTTCTTCAAATGTTTCAGCAACCAAAAAAGATAAAAAATCATGGATAGGGTACATGTGAAGAGATTCTACCATTTCTGGCGAGAACTGACCTCTTCATCAGATTAAAAATTTCAGTTCCATAATCAAGTTTGTAGCCAGTAATGAGTCCATACATGATTAATAGAATTGACTAATTAATCTGATTAGCATAACCAATTTTTGAGGTGAGACATTTGTTAAGTGTCTCCATCATGACCTCCCAGAAAGCTGGCAGTTCATTTCTTCTGAAATCACCAATCTTGGTGATTTTTCTTTTGTAACCCAACTTCACAAACAAGTTTATCAGTTCCTCCTTGTTAAGGGTTTCAATGTAATCATCAAAAATTAGGAATTCAATCCATTTCCTGATTCTTGCCGGGGTTATTATCACAGAGACATTCCCTCATAAGTGTGTAGTGACTTACTCTGCCCCATCTTCTTTGAAGGTTCTGACAAACTGTTGCGGAATTTTCTCCGGTACTTCTCATGTTTTAGTCATAGCCTGAGAGATTGGACATCTTATCAGAAACTCAACTAAAATTTGACATTTTTCATCATATTCGGAGTGCTATGTATTCATTAGCAAGTTGTTTTCTTTCATTGCTAAGAATTGATTCTCTTCAATGAAAGGAACATCATGTTCAACAATTGGAACATTTAGGTTTACTTCGGCCATTAGCAATTTTGAGAGCAAGGGATTGAGTGTGAGACATTTTTGGCTTTTGAAAACTAGAGGGTTTTAAGGGTTTAGGCTTGTGAGGATGAAGGTGAGTGAAGTGAAGTCTGCTAAAATCAGCTATTTATAGTTGGAGGTTTAGCAGAGATCATGAGGTGGTTAGTGTTTATGAGATTTGAGGGGACATAGATCATGGGGTGTAATGATGGTTAATGGTCATTAATTACCTTTATAACTGTTAGATAGTGGGATGTAATGTTGGTTCAGAAGTAACCGTTGGATCGTGGGTATCGAGGTTAATTAATGGGGATTATCCGTGCAACATGGAATTTAACATGTCTTCTCAACTTTATTCTTCAATTTCTCAAACATTCTTTTGTTTAGAGAATAAATGTGATTGGAGAATACTAACGGCCATGTGTTACCTTTTTCCTCTTATGGGACCCATTTTCTACAAATGGTCCAATAATCTGGCTTCTGAAAACTTATATTCTTCCTCCTTTCTCAAAAGTTTCTTTTCTGATGACATCATCAAAAAACATATCTCATTTTTCTTATGTATTGAAACATGATTTGCTGATGTTGTTTTCATTTGAATTTCATCAGATTTCAAAGTTTCCCCTGGATAGAGTGTTCCCTTTTTTTTAAGGTAAGAGAGAATGAGTAAAGATCAGAGATATCACTTACATATGCTTTTCTGGTTGAAGTCCAAGTCTTTTGTTCTTTTCTTCAAGGAATATTTTGTGAAAAATTTTCAAAAGATGATTGATGGTTTATTATTTTCTAAAATTTTCACACACTTGTTATCTTATTTTATCATTATCATTCCTTTTTTAACATTAACTGTCCAGATTTTTCTGATTTTTCAACATTTTGTGCAAAAATAATTTTATCAAATTTGGAAGTTATTTTATCAGATTTTACCATATTTCAACTTTATGTTATCAGAAATTGAAGTTTTATGTCAAATGTTTTGTTTCTGAAAAACATAAGTTCTTTTGTGTCTTTAACTCCCTCTTGTTTACCATATGCTTTTTACCCTTTTGCTTTTCCTTCCCCCTAATCAAATCAACAGAATGCGAGTATGTAAAGACATAATATAAACTTTTACTTGGATAACCAAAAAAAAAACTTCAAACAGTAACAAAAGAAAACTACATCTAATCTTCTCCATAGATGAGCCCAGCAAACAACTAGAGATGGGTCTTAAGTCTTGTATTGTTGGCAGTTGGTACAAGAGGAGTATTATGAATATTCTGCTGAAGTACCACCTCAGCTCTGGGATACCATGCAGGAATACCTCCAAATCCTAGTTGGCTAGTAACTACCCTCATCATGAAACGAGGATAAACTAAAAATGTCTTGCTAGACCACGGGTTGCCTGTATGATCTTTCATTAGATAATGAGAGAAATTATATGGAACATCCTGTACAATGGCATGTACAGGTTCCCTTAACACGTAGGAGATCTCATGGTAGTTTATAATTTTCTTTGAAAAGCAAACCCCGAGCTGAGTCACCAAATACTGCCATGGCTTGATGAAGCCGGACTTGGAGATTGGTATGTTTGGATTCTCCATATTATACCCTATTTGAGTTAGGGTATCATCAATCTGTTATCTGGTGAAAAAGAGAACATTGTTGTCATAATTGAGGTTTAGAAACTCTCTGATAACATTCTCGGTGAGGATGATTGGCTTCCCCAGCACATAACTTCCTATAGGAGTAAACCTTCCTTCGTGAAGCAAGAGTCTTGCTTCCTTCCAGAATTGTTGCAAGATCTCCGGATAGACCAAAATGTGTGCATACAAGGCATAGGCTGCATGAGCATGTTAAAAATGATTTGGCATCCTTCCCATGCAGGACCATCAAAGTTTGTTCTGATCCTCAGGTTGTGATGTGGGTGATGTGGTAGTGGAAAGAAGTCGGGACAGATTCTTGCCATTTTTGGTGGGTGTGACATGGAAGAAGATGAAGAGATTTTAGGGTTTATTAAATAAGTGAAAGTGACTGGTGAGGTTCTAAGTGGTAGACATTTATAGTGAAAGTGAAGCTTGTCTTAAATGGTAACTACCTACTTAGATTTTGTTATCTCCATTTTCTTTGTATTTAATTTTGTCTGTTAGAAAACAAAGAGAATTTTAAGAGATAAAATCTCCTGCATTAATGGTCTAGGCCGCCAACTTCTGATAATTATCATTATGAGTTGCCCAGATGTCATTTCTTTCTCTCTTAATATTGATGAGTAAGCAATGAATGTAGGAGAGAGAGCTAACAACCATTAACGTTTTCCTAGAAGTTTTACTTTCATGACATGATCTACCCTATTCTAAAGAGACAATACTTGAATTTAAATAAAATAAAATAAGAGAAAAATTAAAGAATATAGATATGAACGAATAACATTTACGAAAATGATCAGAAATGTTGATTACATATTGACTATTTTCATGCATGTGTAAAGACAGGAAAAATTGATATTTCAAGCTTCATCAGAAATTCTATTGACTTGGTCAATTTTTGGTGATTCATCAAATTTTCTGGTGACTTTTAAGTTTTCTGATAGATTATCAGAATTTGTACCAGAAATCTGATCAGATGATTGCATATCAAATTTTTCTTCATTTTGTGACAAAATTTCTTTGGTTTGTTCAATTTTCATGTTGACCATTCCTAATTTGCCAATCAAGAAGTTATGTCTATTTTCATCTAAAGGTTTAGTGAAAATATCAGCAAATTAGTTTTCAGTTGGGACAAAATACATTTCAATGTTACCTTTCTCAACATGATCTTTGATGAAGTGATATCTGACATCAATGTGTTTTGTTCTTGAGTGATGTACTTGATTTGATATTATTGCAATTGCACTCATGGAATCACATAAATTGGAATTTTTGTCAGATTTACTCCATAATCTCTTAGCAGAGTTTGTATCTACAGAACTTGTGAACAACAACTTGCTGCTGCTACATATTCTAATTCAGCTGTTGATGTGGCTACGCAGTTTTCCTTTTTGCTTGCTCAACATACTAACTTTTCTCTCAGCATTTGACAGGCACCAGATGTGCTTTTTCTGTCAAGTTTCTTCCTGCATCAATCTATGCAATTAATTCTAAATTTGTATTTTTACGATACCACAAACCAAGATCTGATGTTCATTTGAGATATTTAAAAACTCTTTTAACAGCTTTCATGTGGGACTCTATAGGATTGCATTGATATCTTGCAAGAAAACAAGTGGAAAACATTATGTGTGGTCTAATGGCTGTCAAGTATAACAATCATCCTATCATTCCCCTGTAAGTTCTTATATCAACTGGTTTTCCTTCTACATCAGAATCAAGTTTGTTTCCAGTTGCCATGGGAGTTCTTAAAGATGAACGGTTTTCAAGTGAATACTTTTTCAAAACTGTTCGGACATATTTTGATTGACTCAGAAATATGCCATTACTTTGTTGTTTTACTTGTAATCCAAGGAAAAAGCTCAATTCACCCATCATGCTCATTTCAAAATGACTGGTCATTAAATTTTAAACTTTTTACAGAATTTCTCATTTGTTGATCCAAATATGATGTCATCAACATAGATTTAGACCAACAATGTGTGCCCTTTGTGTGATTTCAGAAATAGGGTTGTGTCAATTGTCCCTTTGGTGAAGCAAGAATTGATCAAGAAGTTTGACAAAGTTTCATACCATGCTTTTGGTGCTTGCTTCAACCCATACAAGGCTTTGTTTAGTTTATAAACATGTTTTGTAAATTGAGAATCAACAAAGCCTTCTGGTTGTTGCACATATACTTCTTTTTCAATCTTGCCATTCAAGAATGCAGATTTTACATCCATCTGATAAACTTTGATGTTGTTTGAGGTAGCATAAGCAAGGAATATTCTTACAACTTCAAGCCTGGCAACTGGTGTCAAGGTTTCGTCATAATCTATACCTTCTTGTTGACAGTAACCTTTAACCACCAGTCTTACTTTGTTCCTTGTTATTATGCCTTGTTCTTTAGATTTGTTCCTGAATACCCATTTTGATCCAATGACAGATTTGTCAGTTGTTTGGGGTACCGGATTCCGCACTTGACTCTTTCCAAACTGGGCAAGCTCTTCTTGCATTGCTTGTACCCATTCTGAGTCATTTAGTGCTTCTCTGCCAGATTTTAGCTCTATTATGCTCAAGAATCCAGCATATAGGCATTCATGTGCGATTGCAGATCCTGTTTTAACACTGTCTTCAGGGTCACCAATAATGTTTGCTTGTGAGTATCCCTTGATCCATTAAATTGTTGTGTGAACTTATGCTTCCTGATGGATTTGAAACTTCCCCCTGATCTATGACCTCTTTGTTGTTAAGAGGATCAAAATTCTGCTGTTCAATTTGATTTTCTGGTGAATTCCTAGAATTCTGATCATTTTGTACATTTTCTGATGGAGGTTTCAGATCATCTGTAGAGTTAATACATGACATGGTTTTATTTGAAATGGTTTGCATGTAGTCATGTTCTAAAAGATCTTTAGTCAATTTGTTAAGAAGATCTTCAGAATTTTCTGGTTGTTTCTTGTAAAATTTCATCTGAAATCTTTATTACTAATGAATCATGAAATGACACATATAAGCTATCTCTAATTGTCCTTGTGTTTAAAAGAAAGATTCTGTAAGCTTTAGATGACAATGAGTAACCTAGAAAAATTCCTTTTCAGCTTTTCTGTCAAATTTTTCCAGAGTATCAAAATCATTGAAGACAAAACAATTACAACCAAAGGTGTGTAAAAATTTGATGTTTGGGATCCTATGGTTGATGATCTTATAAGGAGTTTTCTGATGTCTCTTGTTAATGATAGATCTGTTTTGTGTAAAACATGCATTTGCAATTACTTCAGCCCAAAAGTAAGTGGGCAATCTAACATAGGCAAGCATTGTTCTTGCTGCCTCTACAAGTGCCATATTTCTTCTTTCAACAACTCCATTTTGTTGTGGAGTTCTTGGAGCAAAAAAGTCATGAGAAATTCCTTTGCTCACAAGGAAAGTCTCAAGTTTTGCATTTTTAAATTATGTTCCATTGTCAGACCTGATCCTTCTTACTGGTAATTTTAACAGATTTTCAGTTTTTCTGATGAAATTAATGATCAGATATGGGGTTTCACTTTTCTTCCTGAGAAACTTAACCCAAGTGTACCCAGAGTAGTCATCTACAATGACTAAAATGTATTTCTTTCCAGAAAAACTTGTTGTTTTTACAGGTCCATGTGTAAAAGTTCTAAATTTCAGAAATTGATGATTCAAAAATTGTTTTATGTGAGCCTCTTTTTGACTTTCCAAGCTCACATGCTTCACACATTTTATCCTTTTTGAATGAAATGAAAGGTAAACCTTTTACCAGATTTTTGCTTGCAAGTTGGTTTAGAGTTTTAAAATTTAAGTGTGCCAATCTTTTGTGCAATAACCAGCTATTTTCTTTATTTTCTGTTGAAAATAAGCATAATTTAGAATGCTCAATTTCTTCTCTGAAGTCAAAGTAATAGATGGGATTTCTTATTCTTTTGCTACTTAAATATACCTTGTTGTCATCTAAACCAACTAGTAAACATTTTTCAGGTAAGAAAGTTACCTGGAAGCCTCCATCACAAAATTGCCCACAGCTTAGCAGGTTATATTTCAAACCTTCAAGGCAACCTTTTCGGTTAATGATCCATACTTTATGGTACCATAACCCATGATTCTTCCTTTAACCCCATTTCCAAAATTTACAAATTTACCTAGTTTTTCTTGAAAATTACTCAGTAAGCTCCTATCCCCTGTCATGTGCTTGGAGCTCACAGAGTCGCAATACCAGATCTGCTGCACATAACGGTCCTGAAATGATAAGGTTAAAGATTTTTTGGTACCCAAACTTGTTGGGGTACTTTTTCTGATGAAAATACACTAGAGATTTCTTCATCAAAGGAACAGTTCTCATTAGAACTTCTACTCAATGCTGAGCCATTAGTAGAATGGTTTTCTTTGGAGAGATGGTGTTGAATTAGCTTTAGTATTTCAACACACATACAGCTTGTTTTGTCTATCTGTTTAGACAATTGTGATTGTGATGGAAGATTTTTGCTTCTTTGATTTTTGGGATGTATTTCCTTTTGTTTTTCATAAAATTTTTGAATCTCATCCCTTTTTAAGCAAACTTAGGATGACAGAAATAGTTTATCAAAACTGCTTGATTTGCAAGAGTCAGCATCAGAATCTAATATTATTTTATCAGAACAGCTTTCTGATGCCCTTATAAAGGTGGAAGGATTTCTGATATTTGTTTTTACATATCCATATCCTAATCCTTCACCTTTGTTCTTTGGTGTTGCTTCAATAAAGTGTATGAACTCTTTGGCTTGTTGGAAACCTTGTACATTAATCTCATTATGTTGAATTTTTTTTGTAAAGATCTTTTCTTTCTCGTTCATAAAATTCAATTTTGGCATCTTTTGTTAAATTTTGATCTATTAATCAATTTTGGCATCTTTTGTTAAATTTTGATCTATTAATAATTGGTTTTCAATTTTGACTTTGTTGAGCAATTTTTGCAAATCATCAGATTTTGTGTGATCTGATGACTGTTTGTTATGTAGAATCATAAAATCTTTCATTAGTTTGTTCAGTTGTTGTTCTAAATCATTGTTGTCTTAACTTACTTTGGGTTCTGATGAACTGGAACACTCATCAGAAGTTGTAGCCATTAAACAAACATTAACCATTTCCTCATCTTCTTCATCAGAAGAGTCATATGTTAGCCATGTATCTGTACCTACTATTAAACTGACTTCCTTCAAGCTTCTTCTCATAGTAGGCTACATCCTTTAACTTTTTGTTTTTACATTAAGACGCATAATACCCCTTTTGTTTGCATCTATAGCAAACAATCTCCGCATTTCCTTTTTCCCTGGATTTACCTTCCATCCTCCCTTGTCACTCTTCTGGTACTTGCCACTTCCACCTCTCAGCCTTTGTCAAAATGGTTTTTTGAGCAAAGCTATTGCCTCTGCAAAGGCTGAAAAATCTGATGAAGTATCAGAATTTTCTGAGCTTTGGCAGTGAGAGGTTTGTGGATCTGTGATTGGTAATCTTTGTGTATTGGAAACAAGAGCAATAGGTCCAGCTTTGTGGTTTGAGTTTTCATAAATTTCTTCCTCTCTTGGACAAGGATGCTATAAAGATCATGCAAGTTCATGTTCCCTAATTCAAGGATGGATGCCAAGGTCATAGTGAGACTTCTCCACTCTCTTGGCAATGCATCAAGAAACTTTACATTCTTTTCATCATTAGCTTTCTCAATACCAAACTTTTTAAGTTCATTTAAAACTTTAGTAAACCTACTATATGTTTTAGAAAGTGTCTCACTTTGGAGACTTTTAAATCTTTCATATGAAGAAACACAATTTGTTCTCTTGTTACTTTTCACTCTCTCTCCTCCTTCACAAAGATTTTCCAACTGATCCCATATTTCCTTAACAGATGCACATGCATCTACTTGTGAGAATATGTCATTTGGAAGTGCCATAATCAAGAGTGATTTGGCCCTTTCATCAGCTGCAACTAGATCCTTATCTTCTTGGTTCCAATGTATTTCATTTTTAGGAGCCAAAGAGATAGGGACTGCTGGTGTAAGCTCAGTTGTTGGAACAACATGAATTTCAACAGTGGGTTTATATGGGCCTCTCACAATGAATTGAAATAGAGCTCGATCATGTCCATTAAGGAAATTGAGCATCCTGATTTTCCATTGGGGGTACTCCTCTCTGACCAAAGTTGAAGGCTTTAACATTGATCCAATGTTAAAAGCATTGTTCCAAGTTTTAAAGTTTGTCATATTTAGTATAAGAGATTGCTATAAAAAATATGAGCAGTTGATCTTTTTGAAAATGATTTATTCAATCTGCTCTGATACGAATTGTTGATCCCAGATTTGATGCTCAAAGACTAAGTATGGCAAATAGATTTCAACAAATAGGAAAATATTGTGCGGAATTAGAAATAAAACTTTCAAGAAAAAACTTACAGAATTTTCAAGTATATTGATCATTTTGAAAAACAAAGTTATTGACTATTACAAATGAATGCTTAAAGAATTCTGCGTGAAGGGCAATGGAGTTTGTGGTGTATGTATTAAATGCTAAGCTCAACTCATTTAACCTACGGGGTTGACATCTCTATTTTTAGAGAGTCTAGATCATGAATAAATGTTTGTTTATTCATGCACTTGCTCTGCACAAAGTATCTTTTTTGTATATCCATTGAATCAGTTATTGTCAACTTGCTACTTTTCAATTATGTCAGGGCTTATCTGTCACACCCCCAAAATCCACCATGCGGAGTACCACCGCTTGGAGGCGTGACGTGACCAGGATCGAGCCACCAATCATATTGAACAACATAATTAAGTAAATAAAACCAAACACAATACGATTGGTGACCAAAAGGAAGTAAACCAATTTTAGGTTAACAGCGGAAGCATAAAACATAAGTTCAAAACATAAGTCCATAGTTCATAAGTTTAAAGTCCAAAACGTAGGTTTAATAAGTTCATAAAGTTTATTCATTAAGTACGGGACATATCAGTTCGCATCCCACAACGACCACCTCCATATGCAAGCTCCATAGCATCTAATGACCTGCAAAGCATGTAATAACGAGTCAACAACAAAGTTGGGTGAGTTCACGGTTGGTTGTCCATTTTAGAGTTGTTTCCAAAAACATAGTTTAATCTCATTCGGCTATCCAGCCGTGGGGGTTACCCCATAGTTCGAAAACGTTTATTAGTTAACCATCCCATGTCCACCTTCCCTGGCTATCCAGCCCGGCACTTTGGCCGTGGGGAGCTACCCCAGTATTTTAAACTACCAGACTCGTTTATCATATCGACTACTAACAAAAATCAATTGTGCCCTAGCGTCGGTGTTCTATCACCACCGACGTGCCATAGTCCATTAGTACACATCCGTCCAACTGGCACGGTGTGAGGTTTGTTAAACCTAATAGCGCTATTAACTAATGACCCGCTCGCCATAGCCTCGGCGATTAAGTCGATACAAAAAGGGAGGGACTTCGCTGATAGAGTTCTAGTCCAGTAAGTCTAATACGTCCCAACAGGACGAGGAATTTACATTCCTGAATACGTCTCAAAGGACGAGGAATCCCTATTCCTGTGCCCATTCCCATTCCCACCGGGAATTTACCATGCTTTGTAGAAAAGTGTGAACTCACCTCGGTTTGCTCGGTTAGATTCTCAAATATAGCTAACAGTCAAGGTCGGTCAATCACGTCCAAGTATGATTTACCAGTTAGTCATTTAGTGGTTTCAAATAGAGCACAAAGTTCCTACACGTATCTATCACATAGCATGCATCAATTTAACGGTTTATGCCCATATAAGTTCCCCATCCATTCTCCACTCATAAGCAAGCATACAATAATGCATATAACTCATATAACATGTTAGATCATTCACAGATAGCATACTCGACATTTAGACACACAAATTACAACTTATGTCGTTTCAGCTTAAGTATTCAAAACTGGGCTGTTTTTGGACATTTTAATAAAATAGCTAACTTATTCCAAAAATTCCCAAATTTTTACCGAATGTCTTAAACGTTCCAAATTTTATTTTGTAAAAATATCGGGGTCCGGTTCATTACCAATATTTTATAAAAATTCATTTTCTGGACTGATCTCAGATTTATCTATTTCTGACCACAGTCCACGGAACAATTTATTTAAAATTCATCGTAAGTCCGATTTACAAAATTCCAGTTGGGTAATTACAAATACATCGGTGGTCATTTACCGTACAAGTTTTAGGATCCAACTCTCTACAGAACCCAAGTTATGACAGAAAACAAAACTCATATTTTCAGCAGAAAAATGCAGCTCTAGCTGCTGTTACGAAATGACGCTTTAAAAATAGTAAACGAAGTCCAAAAATTACGATTCTGGTGCCATTGGAACTGTATTTCATAATAACATGTTTTAGACTCAAAATATCAATTTTTCGTAGAGTTTATGACCTGTTTATAGCCAACTGAAGTTGGCTGTAAAACTTGGACAGATTCTGTTTTCAGTATTTAACTTCCTAGTTCGTGTTCGATTGATTCCGTTAGCAAGTTTATTGATCACAACAACATTAAACATCAATAATAACCAGCAAAACATCAGATAATCAACCAAGAATCATAACAAAACTAGTTTCAAAAGTTTTACACTAACATTCATTCATTAACCACCATGTTTATTATTTTTAGTGGACTTTTAGTTTTGAACTCTAGTGTTCATGATTTTTATCCGACAAAATTCTTATTAACCACTTTAGACAAGCTTAAGAAGGTGATTAGAATCACTTACTACTAGCTCGTGGCTAGGGAAGAAACTAGACGAAAAACGGGTGGTTAATAGCGTTATGGTGAGGTCCTTGACAATCCGTAAGCACCGAGCCTCCTTATACGTGATCCTTCACCTTTGTATGTTAATAAAATGCCTTGATCAAAATGGAATATGGATGTGGGTTGGGCTTGGTTCTCGGCCGTAAGCAACAAAGAGGGAAAGAAAGAGTGGAAAATTGTTAAGTGTTTTGTGAATGTGTCAAGTTTATCCTTAAGGCTTTCTTATAAATCCTCATTTTATAAAACCCATCGGATATTATGCTTGTTAGATATTAGACAATTGGATTAAAAAAAATCAAAAGCATGTGGTGTGTTCCCTACATGGGGAAAACCGACGGTTGGGGGGGTTGGGGTTTTAGTTTGTTTTGAACTAACTAGTTAGTGGTAGTTATGTTAAGTTTAGGAATTTAATTTAAGTTATTAGTATGTTATAAAATATAACGGGTGTTAGGGTATTCGGGGACCCTAACTAGCTCAGAAAAAGAAAAATAGTGTCATTGACAATATTTATAGGTTCCAGGTAAAGTCCGGTTGTTCGGTTGGATATTGATCTGTTAAAGTGCTAAACTAATTCGTAAGGTGTCCTATTTATATATTTTTGTAACGTTTTTACTTTCTAACACTTAGGGAATCATAATGGACTATTTAATGACTTTTCTGTACATTACTAGTGTGTTAACAGGCGCATGTAAATATAACACAGATATCAGAAAGCAGTTACGTAGTTCCACACAGTCGTCAAGCACATTAATTATTATTAATAATATGTACGGTTACATGTAAATTTGGGGGTTGTCACATTCTCCCCCTGTTAAGAGAATTTCGTCCCGAAATTTAGCGCGTGGTTACTGAGGAAGCTAGTTAAGTTGCGTTGTTTTCCTGATTTTCCTGGGGTGTCACATCATCCCCCCGTTGATTTGGAATTTCGTCCCGAAATTCTGCAGTAGCCTCAGCCTCAGTAGTGTTTGCGTTTTTCTTAAACAGCTGGGGATACTTGAGTTTCATTTGGTCTTCTCATTCCCAGGTATACTCTGGGCCACGACGAGCATTCCAACGAACTCGGACCAGAGGTATCCTAGTATGCTTGAGGATCTTAACATCTCGATCCGTAATCTCTACTGGTTCCTCGACGAATCACAGCTGGTCGTCGATTGTGAGTTCCTTAAGAGGAACTATGAGGGTCTCATCTGACAGACACTTCTTCAGATTCGACACATGGAAAACATTGTGAACTCCGCTGAGTTCTTCAGGTAGATTCAACCTGTAGGCGACTTTGCCAATTTTCTCGGTGACTTCGAATGGTCCGGCATAACGCGGATTGAGTTTGCCTCGTTTGCCAAAGCGGACTACACCTTTCCAAGGCGAGACTTTGAGTAGCACTCGATCCCCAACCTGGAGCTCGAGTGGTTTTCTTCCCTTATCAGCATAGCTTTTCTGACGGTCACGAGCTGCCGCCATTCGCTGTCGTATTTGAGCAATTCTCTCGGTGGTATCTACCACAAGTTCTGGGCCAGTGATTTGGCTGTCACCAACTTCTGCCCAACAGAGAGGTGAACGGCATTTGCGTCCGTACAGTGCCTCGAACGGAGCGGCCTGGATGCTGGTGTGGTAGCTGTTGTTATACGAAAACTCCACTAGCGGGAGGTGCTTTTCCCAGCCATTACCAAAATCGATTACACATGCCCTAAGCATGTCTTCAAGGGTTTGGATGGTGCGTTCAGATTGCCCATCCGTCTGTGGGTGATAAGCGGTGCTCATATCTAAACGTGAGCCAAAAGACTTGTGCATTGCTTGCCACAGTTCTGAAGTAAAATGCGCGTCACGGTCAGATATAATAGAGGTTGGCACTCCGTGCCTTGATACCACTTACTTTAGGTAAATGTCTGCAAGAGTAGAAAACTTATCCGTTTCCTTGATAGCCAGAAAATGTGCAGACTTGGTCAGTCAATCTACGATCACCCAAATGGTATCGTTTCCGCGTTGAGATCTAGGCAGACTAGTAACGAAATCCATGGAAATTTGCTCCCATTTCCATTTCGGGATCTCCGGTTGTTGAAGTAGGCCTGATGGTTTCTGATATTCAGTCTTGACTCTCGCACAAGTCAAACATTTGCTAACGTAGGTTGCTATGTGGGCTTTCATGCCAGGCCACCAATATGTAGTCTTGAGGTCGTGGTACATCTTGTTCGAACCAGGGTGTACTGAATAACGAGACTTATGTGCTTCATCCATCACAAGCTCGCGTAGGTTGCCATAAAGTGGAACCCAGATGTGTCCGTTTACATAGTAGGCACCGTCTTCCTTTTGTTCTAGCCGCTGCCTCGATCCTCGTAGGGACTCAGCCCTGATGTTCCCTGCTTTCAATGCTTCGACCTGAGCACCGTGAATCTGAGCGGGAAGGTTAGACTGGATGGTAAGCTGTAGAGCACGTACACGCCTAGGTATGGTATCCTTTCGACTGAGGGCGTCGGCCACAACATTGGCTTTGCTCGGATGATACTTGATTGCGCATTCATAATCGTTCAAGAGCTCAACCCATCGGCGTTGATTCATGTTTAACTCCTTTTGCTTGAAGATATGCTCGAGACTCCTGTGATCGGTGTAAATGGTGCACTTGGTACCGTACAGGTAATGTCTCCATATCTTAAGCGCGAAAACAACTGCTCCCAGCTCCAAGTCATGTGTAGTGTTGTTCCTTTCGTGAACTTTAAGTTGGCGTGATGCGTAGGCAATGACCTTGTCACGTTGCATCAATACGCAACCCAGTCCTTGGATGGAAGCGTCGCAATAAACCACGAAATCATCTGTGCCTTCAGGCAATGAGAGGATAGGCGCGCTACAAAGTCTATCCTTTAGGTGTTGAAATGCGGACTCCTGTGCATCACCCCAACGATAGATGACACCCTTCTGAGTCAGTGAAGTGAGAGGTTGTGCAATCTTGGAGAAATCTTTTATGAACCTTCTGTAATATCCGGCCAAACCCAAGAATTGGCAGATTTCTGTTGGTGTGCGGGGTGCAGGCCAGTTCTTGATCGATTCAACCTTAGATGGATCCACTTGAATTCCATCCTTGTTTACCACATGGCCTAGAAAGTGGACTTCGCGAAGCCAGAAGTCACATTTCGAAAACTTGGCATACAACTGCTCTTTTCGAAGAAGTTCCAGCATAAGTCGTAGATGCTGCTCGTGTTCTTCCTGACTCTTGGAATAGATCAGGATATCGTCGATGAACACAATAACGAACTTATCCAGGTAAGGCTTGCACACTCGGTTCATGAGATCCATGAAGACCGCTGGTGCGTTCGTCAGCCCGAATGGCATAACCAGAAACTCGTAATGGCCGTAACGAGTTCTGAATGCTGTTTTGGAGATGTCCTCCTCTCGGACTCTCAGCTGATGGTATCCCGATCTCAAATCAATCTTAGAGTAATAGCTTGACCCTTGCAGCTGGTCGAACAAGTCGTCAATACGTGGAAGAGGATAACGATTCTTCACAGTCACCTTGTTAAGTTCGCGGTAGTCAATACACATTCTGAAAGTACCATCTTTCTTTTTCACAAACAAGACTGGAGCTCCCCAGGGCGAAGAGCTAGGATGTATAAAACCCTTTTCCAAGAGTTCTTGTAGTTGTGTGGACAGTTCTTCAAGTTCTGATGGAGCTAGACGATATGGTGCTCGAGCTACTGGCGCTGCTCCAGGAGCTAGCTCGATTTGAAACTCAACTTGGCGATGAGGCGGAAGACCAGGTAATTCCTCAGGAAATACCTCGGGAAAATCGCGCACAATAGGGATGTCTTCAATTCTCTTTTCTTCCGTTGAGGTGTCGGTAACGAGTGCTAAAATGGCAGTGTGGCCCTTTTGCAAACACTTCTGGGCCTTAAGGAAAGAGATGATGGCTTTGACAGCACCACTCTTGTCGCCACGAATCACGAGAGGTTCTTCACTAGAACGAGGAATGCGGACGATTTTCTCCTTGCAAACAATCTCCGCTTGATGATGAGATAGCCAATCCATCCCAATAACAATGTCGAAACTACCAAGTGTGATAGGAATAAGATCGATAGAGAAAGTCTGACCAGCTAAGACGAGGTTACAACCTTTAACTATGTGTGTGGCTTCAAGACCTTTACCGTTAGCAAGTTCTACGGTTTGTTTGGCATTCAGGAGTGTTGGAGTGCGCTTAAGCATTTGGCTAACTTTTACGGACACATAACTAGTATCGGCACCTGAATCGAATAAAACAGTAACAAAGAAGTCGTCAAGAAGAAACTTACCCATCACAACGTTGGGATCGTTACTTGCATCACCCTGACCTAGTACGAAAACACGACCCCTTACCCCATTGCCATTGTTGTTTCCCCCATTGCCACCTCCATTGTTGCCTCCATTGTTTCCTCCATTATTGTTGTTGTTCTGGTTCTGATTTAACTGGGGGCAGTCTTTCTTGAAATGGCCCTCAGCACCACATTTAAAGCACCCTTTGTTGTTACCTTGTTGTTGCCGCTGCTGGCGTTGATTGGGTGGGGCTTGCTGTTGTTGCTGGTTCTGATTCGCCGGATGCTGACTCCTGCTGTCCCTTGCCATGTGACCAGGCTTGTTGCATCGATGACAGTTGCCTTTACCACATGGCCCACTGTGGTGCAAGTTACAGCGATTACATTTGGGGTGATGTCCCTTGTATCCACCCTGACCTTGATTCCCAGAAGACTGCTGACTGGGGCTCCTGTACTCATCTGTCTTTCGCTGCTGGGACTGAGCTGAAGTAGAACCTTTGCCTGAATTCCAATCCCATTTTCGGTTGTTATCATTGGGTGCGTCAGCAGTAGCAGCACCAATACGCTTGGGCAGTTTGTTTTGTTCCACAGCTTGATCGGTGAGACGATGGGCTAACTTAATGATCTGCTGAATGGTACCCAGGTTAGCCGAAGTCACGTGACTCTGAATCTTGGGTACAAGGCCCTTGAGGTAAAGCTCAATACGTTTGATGGGAGGGTCCACCATAGTAGGGCACAAGATGGCCAGTTCATTCGACCTCTTGGCATACGCCTCAATCTCAGACCCCGTCATCTTCAGATTGAAAAATTCCACCTCCAGTTTGTGGATGTCATCCCGACTACAGTATTCCTCTTTGATCAGTTCCTTGAAACTGTTCCATGGGGTGGCATTAGCAGCAACCAACCCCAGCAGCTGAACCTGAGCGTTCCACCATGTGAGCGCTACCCCTTCAAGAGTTCCGGTAGCATATTTCACCCTACGGTTTTCGGGGCATTCGCACATCTCGAAAACTGACTCAAGCTTTTCAAACCAGTGAAGAAGGCCCACTGCTCCTTCGGTGCCACTGAAAGTGGTAGGTCGGCAGTCCATGAACGTCTTGAACGTGCACACAGGAGGTTGAGCATGTTGACCTGTTGCGCGAGAATACAGGACAAGATTAAGCATGAGGGTTGGTTTGTGAAGGTAGGATCTAAACGTCCTAAGGTGGGTTGATATAGCAGGTTATACCTCCTGCTGGGTTAGCTGCGAGTGCCTCAGCGACTCGTTCGTTGATCAAAGCAGTCAACTGGGCTTGAGTGAGGTTGATACGTCCTCCGCGTCCGCTCATGATCTTCATAATGAAGCAACGTAAGTGAGAAGAGTGTCGCGAAAGTGCGTAAGCGTGGGACGACAATAGAGAGTAAGCACACAAGGTTCAAATAGCAATTACCACATTATCTAATGCACAGTGAGAACTATCTAACCGACAATATAACATACATCATACCACTTATGGTGTCGAGTCTTGCACGTGGAGCGTAGCGTCGTTATGGATCGTTGAGCACTGTACTGGTTATAGTCTGGTTTTATCAAAAACTTTTCCCTTTTAAAACCAAGTTCACTATAACCAATGGCTCTGATACCAATCTGTCACACCCCCAAAATCCACCATGCGGAGTACCACCGCTTGGAGGCGTGACGTGACCAGGATCGAGCCACCAATCATATTGAACAACATAATTAAGTAAATAAAACCAAACACAATACGATTGGTGACCAAAAGGAAGTAAACCGATTTTAGGTTAACAACGGAAGCATAAAACATAAGTTCAAAACATAAGTCCATAGTTCATAAGTTTAAAGTCCAAAACGTAGGTTTAATAAGTTCATAAAGTTTATTCATTAAGTACGGGACATATCAGTTCGCATCCCATAACGACCACCTCCATATGCAAGCTCCATAGCATCTAATGACCTGCAAAGCATGTAATAACGAGTCAACAACAAAGTTGAGTGAGTTCACGGTTGGTTGTCCATTTTAGAGTTGTTTCCAAAAACATAGTTTAATCTCATTCGGCTATCCAGCCGTGGGGGTTACCCCATAGTTCGAAAACGTTTATTAGTTAACCATCCCATGTCCACCTTCCCTGGCTATCCAGCCCGGCACTTTGGCCGTGGGGAGCTACCCCAATATTTTAAACTACCAGACTCGTTTATCATATCGACTACTAACAAAAATCAATTGTGCCCTAGCGTCGGTGTTCTATCACCACCGACGTGCCATAGTCCATTAGTACACACCCGTCCAACTGGCACGGTGTGAGGTTTGTTAAACCTAATAGCGCTATTAACTAATGACCCGCTCGCCATAGCCTCGGCGATTAAGTCGATACAAAAAGGGAGGGACTTCGCTGATAGAGTTCTAGTCCAGTAAGTCTAATACGTCCCAACAGGACGAGGAATTTACATTCCTGAATACGTCTCAAAGGACGAGGAATCCCTATTCCTGTGCCCATTCCCATTCCCACCGGGAATTTACCATGCTTTGTAGAAAAGTGTGAACTCACCTCGGTTTGCTCGGTTAGATTCTCAAATATAGCTAACAGTCAAGGTCGGTCAATCACGTCCTAGTATGATTTACCAGTTAGTCATTTAGTGGTTTCAAATAGAGCACAAAGTTCCTACACGTATCTATCACATAGCATGCATCACTTTAACGGTTTATGCCCATATAAGTTCCCCATCCATTCCCCACTCATAAGCAAGCATACAATAATGCATATAACTCATATAACATGTTAGATCATTCACAGATAGCATACTCGACATTTAGACACACAAATTACAACTTATGTCGTTTCAGCTTAAATATTCAAAACCGGGCTGTTTTCGGACATTTTAATAAAATAGCTAACTTATTCCAAAAATTCCCAAATTTTTACCGAATGTCTTAAACGTTCCAAATTTTATTCTGTAAAAATATCGGGGTCCGGTTCATTACCAATATTTTATAAAAATTCATTTTCCGGACTGATCTCAGATTTATCTATTTCTGACCATAGTTCACGGAACAATTTATTAAAAATTCATCGTAAGTCCGATTTACGAAATTCCAGTGGGGTAATTACAAATACATCGGTGGTCATTTACCGTATAAGTTTCAGTATCCAACTCTGTACAGAACCCAAGTTATGACAGAAAACAAAACTCATATTTTCAGCAGAAAAACGCAGCTCTAGCTGCTGTTACGAAATGACGCTTTAAAAATAGTAAACGAAGTCCAAAAATTACGATTCTAGTGCCATTGGAACCGTATTTCATAATAACATGTTTTAGACTCAAAATATCAATTTTTCGTAGAGTTTATGACCTGTTTACAGCCAACTGAAGTTGGCTGTAAAACTTGGACAGATTCTGTTTTAAGTATTTAACTTCTTAGTTCGTGTTCGATTGATCCCGATAGCAAGTTTATTGATCACAACAACATTAAACATCAATACTAACCAGCAAAACGTCAGATAATCAACCAAGAATCATAACAAAACTAGTTTCAAAAGTTTTACACTAACATTCATTCATTAACCACCATGTTTATTATTTTTAGTGGACTTTTAGTTTTGAACTCTAGTGTTCATGATTTTTATCCGACAAAATTCTTATTAACCACTTTAGACAAGCTTAAGAAGGTGATTAGAATCACTTACTGCTAGCTCGTGGCTAGGGAAGAAACTAGACCAAAAACGGGTGGTTAATAGCGTTATGGTGAGGTCCTTGGCAATCCGTAAGCACCGAGCCTCCTTATACGTGATCCTTCACCTTTGTATGTTAATAAAATGCCTTGATCAAAATGGAAAATGGATGTGGGTTGGGCTTGGTTCTCGGCCGTAAGCAACAAAGAGGGAAAGAAAGAGTGGAAAATTGTTAAGTGTTTTGTGAATGTGTCAAGTTTATCCTTAAGGCTTTCTTATAAATCCTCATTTTATAAAACCCATCGGATATTATGCTTGTTAGATATTAGACAATTGGATTAAAAAAAATCAAAAGCATGTGGTGTGTTCCCTACATGGGGAAAACCGACGGTTGGGGGGGTTGGGGTTTTAGTTTGTTTTGAACTAACTAGTTAGTGGTAGTTATGTTAAGTTTAGGAATTTAATTTAAGTTATTAGTATGTTATAAAATATAATGGGTGTTAGGGTATTCGGGGACCCTAACTAGCTCAGAAAAAGAAAAATAGTGTCATTGACAATATTTATAGGTTCCGGGTAAAGTCC
Organism: Helianthus tuberosus; assembly: GCA_030545235.1. Taxonomy (NCBI): domain Eukaryota; kingdom Viridiplantae; phylum Streptophyta; class Magnoliopsida; order Asterales; family Asteraceae; genus Helianthus; species Helianthus tuberosus. Next base: position 59,570,768 of record CM060436.1, read on the forward strand.
GGTTGTTCGGTTGGATATTGATCCGTTAAAGTGCTAAACTAATTCGTAAGGCGTCCTATTTATATATTTTTGTAACGTTTTTACTTTCTAACACTTAGGGAATCATAATGGACTATTTAATGACTTTTCTGTACATTACTAGTGTGTTAACAGGCGCATGTATATATAACACAGATATCAGAAAGCAGTTACGTAGTTCCACACAGTCGTCAAGCACATTAATTATTATTAATAAACTGTATGGTTACATGTAAATTTGAGGGTTGTCACATTATCTTCAAGACAAGTTGGTCCATCCGAAATTCTGATGACCAGCTTACTAGAATTCTGATGAAATTGATCAACAGAAATTCTGATGATCAGACGTACCAGATTCTGATGATAAATACCATATTAATCATCAGACTTATTAGAAAGGTCTTTTCTAATCGCCTTCTATGTCTTGATCACTTCCTGATATTTAGTTGAAGATGTGTCTTTCATTGCTTCTTGTCTTGTTATCATGTAGGCACTTTTTTATTGATCTTTCTTGACTGTGTCTTCAGCATATGATCAGGTCGATCATCTTTATTCTTCAATACTTACATAAAAGTTTCCTAACAATATATTATCATATAATTCATATAAGTCAAGCATGTAGGTATGTATACCTTTTTGTATGATTCACCAAAGCACGAAGTTTACCAACGTAATTGGTAAACCCTGTTGGTCGTGAATGAAAATAAAATAAAGACTAACTAATTCATCAAGTAGCCAAGTAAGATCAATCCAAGGGTTTCACACCCATCATGGAAAATGTTGGACATGCAGCAGGGTTGTGTTACTTTAGGAGTAGGAAACTACTTAGCATATCATGATAAAACATCAAGTGAGGTGGTGGAATGAGTTTGGATAGCCAAGGCTTCCATGTTTCACACCTTTATCAAAACACAAGTCTTGCCATATGAATTATGGTAGACTTGGATGGTTTCATTACTTGTGGGTTGTCTAAACCCTATCCAAACAGAAAATTTATGAGGTTTTTTGACCTCTAAACTTATGAGAATCAACCTTAAACAAGTCCCATAATCATAGATGAGATTAGAGACTAGTTAGGCACAAGATTGACATCAAAAAGTAAATTTTTAAAGATTTACATAAAGTTCTTCCAAAACAGAAGTTTGGACCTCAAATTGGTGATGTTCCACCTTAGTTTACCATAGTAAACTTGTGGAAACACTCCTAGAGGTATTCCAAGCTTTGTAGTAGAAGAAAAGATGAAGAAATGATGAAGAAAAGTGAGTTTGAACTCATTTTGAGACCTAAGACAATTCTGCTTCTTCTTGCAATTCCAGCAGATAATGGAGTGATTTGAGAGTGTTTGAGGGTTTGGAAAAGTGCAAGAGAGGTGTAGGAGGCATGTTTATATAATGGGTTAGTAGGGTTTTGAGTTTAATGAGGTTTAAAGGTGATTGGGGAGTAAAAAAGTGCGAAAAATGTGACCAACCCGTGCTCAAGAAACAACTTATTGCTGATCAAGGCCTTTGGTGGCCCGCGAGAGGAAAGGGGGGATGGCTCGCGCCCCACGGCGCCCCTTGGTTCCAGCTTGTTTTATTTACATTTTGGCACCCGAACTTCCATTTATCATCATTTTATGCAATAACTTTGTATTTTGACATGTTTTTAAGTGTAAAAAGTGTACGTAAGTATCATTCGAGTATCGTGAACGTATGTATGAATAATTGCAAGTATAACAACTGTCGGTTTGCAAATAAACACATATTTAATTGATTGATTGCACGGATAACAAATATGTATAAAATGTGAAATTCATTATGATCAAGATCTTGGAATACAAAGTTGTAAACGAAATATGAACACAATACAATTACAAGTTTCTAAAACTAGAAAGTATAAAATGCGAAGCGTTACAGTCTCCCCTACTTTAGGAAATTTTATCCTGAAATTTATGGAAGAGGAGCACTTGGGAAAAAAAGGAATTTCGGTTAAAACGTTTGGTTAAAATTGCAATTTTGAAGTTAAAGTCTATGTGGATCTTTTGTGTAAGCGTGTTAAAAATGCCTGGAAATTTTGAGGGATGAAAAGGTAGGTTCGTAAAGTTAATTCGATTGAATAAGGTGATTTGAGATACCAATCGTAAGTATGTGTTAGAATAAATAAAACGAGCATGTGTGTATAGGCAAAGTGAGTTTGGCCAAGATTAGACAACTCGATGGATGGAGTGTTTTAAAAAGAGTGTGACCTAAGAAAAAAAAGTTTTAGTATAAAATAGAATGTATTTTGATGAAATGTGTGGCCCGCACCATAGAAAAGTTTCATCGGTTTTAAGGCGTATTAGTAAAATTATACATTATAGGAAATTGTTTATTGATGAGAAACTGGGATGGTAACTATTTATGGTTTCAAAAGGTTTTCACGGTAATAGGTTGACTAGTTGAAATTTGCACGTAGTGACGGATGAAAGATAGTCTCAAGAAGGAAAAAAGAAATATTTTGACTAAACCAAGCCAGTGAGGATGTTCGATGTGTGTAAAATGCAACATATAAATTACATCAAATAAGGCATAAAACTAACCATTTTTTTAATACTAATGTTGGAAAAAGTGTGCTTTTGTCTTCCTTTTGTATTTTCAGGACTAAATGAGCGTAATTGAACAAAAGGAACAAATATGCAGCAAAATATAACATAAATACAAGAAAAGGAATAAATGTGGCATGCCCAACCCCTCGACAACATCTTCCCAAGCAAAAACAAAGGAACAGAAGGCCGACCACGGCCCCGTGCCCAGCGGATACGGGGGCGTGACCAGGCACCTGCAGAAAAGACAAAATCATAGAAGCTTCTATTCCCAGCATGGGGGGGGTGCCCAGCTCAACACAGGCCGTGGTAAACGCTAAGATTCACAAAATCTTGCAAATATTGATAGTACAGATTCGCTTCTGCACACGGGGCCTTGCCCAGTGAACACGGGGGCGTGTGGAGCTAATAAATACAGAATGCAATTAATAAAGAAAGAGAATAAGGATGGACACAGGGCTGTGCCCAATGGACACGGGGCCGTGTCCTGGCTTCTTTACAGGTTATAAATAAGGGTGCTTGGTTCACTTCAAAGGCATCCCTTGGCAAATCACCTCTCTCCCACTTCACCCACACTCCACCACCACTACAACCCACATCCATCTTAGAGTGTGTGTAGTAGTCTCGGGATCCAAGATTGATAGTAAGAGTTCTTGACAATCAAAGGCCATGTTTGCCTAAGTCTCTTACATCACTTGGTGAAGACAAGCATTTAGGGTAATACTTTTGATTTTTAATCTTTTCGCACTTTTTATTTGGTTTTGTATTAATGACTTTAATAACTAGTTTCTTATGTTGAAGGTGAAACTTCCTTATCATTTGTCCGCGGTGTCTTGGCGTTATTTTACTATCTATATGAAATAAAATATTTTCACCATTCATATCTCTACGGTCTATATAGAGATATGTTGGCTGCCTGGTTGGGGGTTAAGGGAATGGTTTGGTAAGGTTCTTGCCTTGTTCAATGTATAGATCCTGCAAGGACCTGGGTCAAGCTTACTAGGACCTCCTTCAATACCCACTGGTATTGGATGGCGGGGGTGCGAATGGCTTGATCCCCTGATATGTAAACTACTATTATTACATTAACCCGGCTACTTGGGATTGTATCCCTGCTGACTCAAACCACTTAGCCGAGGCTAACGTCACCTTCAAAAGAGGGGCCTACCACATTACGCATTAATAACTTAATTAATTATCTTTCAATAATCCGTCCCTTTGGGATTGTATCCTTCCTGACTCAAACCACTGGGTTGAGGGTAACGTCACCTTCAAAAGAGGGGCCTACTACTATAACTAAGATAATCTCTTAAAAAGTGCAAAAGTGCGGAAATCATCAAAGGTTACACTAAAGGCGAGTCGGATCCAAGTGACTCATCTTGTTTATCTGTTTTATTTTTTTATTTTTATTTTCAGCATTTTTAGTTTTAATTTTCATGTTTAAAACCTTTTCTAAACTTTTGATTTTATTAGACGCTGAGTATAAATCGGTATTAAAAGCTCTTGTGTCATTGGACGACCTCGGTATCTTACCAACGCTATACTACGCTCACGATGGGTGCACTTGCCCATATGTGTGTTTAGTGTTAGTAGAATATCGTGTTTTATAAATTTAAAACTTGACTAAAGTGTTAAAAAGGGCTTAAAATATACATAAAAACATATCACACCTAACGCACATTAAGTTTTTGGCGCCGTTGCCGGGGACACAAGGATTTTAAGAAAGCTTAAAATCGACGGCCTAATCAGTTTTTCAAAAACCTTTTTAAAACCGCGCGCATTTTTTCATTTTTAGTTAGTTTTTGCATTACATTAGCCTGAACACGGGGCCGTGTTCAATGAACACGGGGCCGTGCTGCATATTTTTTCCAAAACACCCAGATATAGAGTCTGAACACGGGGTCGTGTTCGCTGAACACGCACCCGTGCTGCACAAAACCAGACACATTTATTAAAACGCCTAGATACATAACCTGAACACGGGACCGTGCTCACTGCACACGGGACTGTGCTCACTGCACACGGGGCCGTGTCTAGCCTCTGTTTCCGTTTTTATTTTTGTTTTCTGGTCCCGAGACTCTGTTGTGGTCTACTGAGTGATTCTTATGGATCAATACTCAGGAGATTACAACTAACACTATGAGGAGGATGATTATAGGGAAGACTATTGCACCATTTGTGGTAATCCTCATTCGGTACAATAGTGTTACCTCTTTGAGCCATCCCCTTCATACACCTACAATGAAGAGCCCAGGTACGAGCCATCAACTTCATACACACCCTATGAAGTACCAAGGTATGAACCTTCTCCCTCATACTCATATTTTTATGAACCAAGGTATGAGCCTTCATACTCATACTTTGAGGAACCAAGATATGAACCTCAATCTTCATATACTTACTATGAGGAACCATGGCGTGAACAACCCACCTCATATGAGTATTATGAAGACCCAAGTTACGACCCTAATCCATCATATACTTACAATGAGGAACAATGGTGTGAACCATCTACCTCATATGAGTACTATGAGGAGCCAATGATCGAAGTTCCGAATTCAAGCTTTAATGATACTTAGTCAACTCATTTTGACGAACCACCAACTATCTCACCCGTAGCCGAAAAGATAATAGAACACCTTAAAACTATCGAGCACTATATAAAAGAAGCCCGCACAAGGGAAGCGGAATCCCGCGCAAGGGAAGAATTAACTTGTAATAAAGAAGAAATAGTTGAAGAGGTAAAAATGGAAGAACAAGTAAGTGAAAAGTCGACACATGAGTTAAACAACGAAAAAGGTGAGTCCGACAACGTTAAAATCCAAGAAGAGTCTAATTTTAAAGAAATTAATCTCTTGTCACCTTCTTTCGAAAATCATTGTTTATTGCCCACTCATGCTAAGTTTTTAAAAGAGTTAAACACTAACACTAAAATTGGCAAAACGGTAAGCATTAAGTTAACAAATGACCAAACTACGCTAATAAAAGAAGATCCATTTGAAATTAACATTACACCGGTTCCATGTTTCTTTCAAAATTCCTTTATTAGTAATATTACAATTGATAAAGATCTTTGTGTTAATATAATGCCAAACTACATTTTCGAAAAATTAAGTATTAGTGATTTTTCTCCACTTTAAATACCCATTTTTCTATCTAATCGGAAAAAAATCAATAGTGATAGTTGAAGATGTGTTGGTCCAAACCAATCAAGTGGTAATCCCAACCAACTTCGTCATCCTTGATGACGCTCCACTAGTGTTGGGACGACCTTTTGTAAAGACCTACGAAGCTTTGAAAAATCGAAAGTATAACAATCTACCCATTCAATTAGGGGTATTAAAAAAAAAGTGTCGATCTTGAGCATTCAATGAAATATCCATTTGGCAATGATGACCCCCTAATTGAAAATGAAGATGAACCACCCGATCTGGATAAACTCCTTAAAAATAGACAAAACTTCATAAAACTTCTAGCCACAGGTCCGTGTCCAGGTCAGCACGCCCCCGTGTCCACCCAAAGATTCCCGTCTGACTTTTGGTCAGAATACGGACAAAAAAGTGTCAGAATTTTGTCTGCGCACGGGGCCATGTTCAGCTGACACGGGGCCGTGTCCAGCGTACTGTCGTTTTCTATAAATGCAGCAAGATTCCTGCACTCTTGGACCCATTCCAAAGACAAAGATCTGGTGGGATCTTCACATATACCATTCAAGGTATATTCTAAAGAAGGTTCTCAATAACCATCTTGTCTTTTCTACTTTTGTCCATTGCCTTCTTCTTCATTTTCTCCTCAAAACCTCCATTAAAGTTTGAAATATCCTTGTTTTCAAGCTTTATTGTGATATTTGCTAGGTTTTTATTCAAGGAATCTTGTCAAAATAAGTTTTACAACACTGTTTTAAGTTATTTCTGCTTAAAAATGCTTCTAAAGTTAGAAAAATAATTTAAAGCTCCAAGATTCCTTGTTTCAAAAACCTGCAGAGAGGTGGCCACGGGGCCGTGCTCAGCGAGCCACGGCCAGCACGTGGCCGTGGCCAAGGTACTGTTTCATTAATTTGAATTTTCTTTCAGATTGTTTTCTTAGAATGTCGAGCAGAAATAGCGGAACATCTTCATCACACTCCAGGAACGACCGGCGAGGAAGAAGGTCATCGATAGAAGACTCTCTCGTCAACTACGTGTATGCCTTGAGAGAGGCCATTGATGAAATGACGGGAGTAGAGGAAGCCTTGGTCGACCGTATTAATCATTTGACGGTGGGACTAGAAGGATGTCTTTGAGAAGTCAACCTTTTGCACCAAAGGTTGAATATTCTCGCTTCTCCTCCTTTAGTGCCAATCATTGCACAAAGGGAGTGGAAGAATGTAGTATCAGAAGTCATCATTCCGGCCGAATGGTATGTCATGCACCCGGAACCCCCTTAAGACATATTACATGGGGTCCCGGTTACCGTCGCACCTCTTCCACCAGACATTGTGGAAAATAAGCCCGCCTTCTTCCTCCCGAGGGAGATAGAGGAATGGCTCAACGACATCTAAGGGACATCCCTCGGTTACGAGTTTTACAACGCCTTTAAATACCGGGAAGCTATTTCCGGTTTTTTGATATTCCTACAATAAGGGTAGAACTCCTTGGAATGATTTTCGGCATTACTTGACCTATCTATCTTAGGAACTTTTAGTTTTTCATTTCTAGCTTTATTTTTAAGTTTCTAGGATCTTTTGTAATTCACTCTTTAATGAATGATGGTTTCTAAGTATTAAAATGGTGTTTGGATGATGTTGTAATGGATAAAACACACTCGAAATGGTGGAGGTTACTAAGGGAAACTTGAACCCACACCCCATGCACTAAAACATAACCACCCGACAATTTTTCTTCATTACAGCAAGTTCAGCACATGGCCGTGCTCAGCCCAACACGCCCCATGCCTGAGGTTCTGCAGAAAACGCCCAGTTCAGGTAACTGGACACGGGGCCGTGCTCACTGAACACGCCCCCGTGCCCAGCATTCTGTTAATTATGATACTGGCGATCTGAACACAGGGCCGTGCCCGGACTAACACGGGCTCGTGTCCAGACGCCCAGTAACTTAAAACCTTGTTTTAAACACCTTTTTACACATTAAATCAACCTAAAAACTTATTTTTGGGACAAATTGAGGACAATGTGTAATTTAAGTGTGGGGGGATGCTAAAACCTTGAATTTTGCAAGTCCTAATAACAAGCCTTACACAAAACTCTATTGGAACCGCTAATCACCCCAAATTTTTTCAAAAAACTTTTCGTTTTTTTACTTGTCTTGGTTTAATTTGGGAATAACAAGTTCTAAAATGTTATATTTTTACAAATTTACAATCGATAGCGTCATGATAAAAAGAACCAACATAAGAAAATTATGAAACGGCATAACAAATCTAGTTAAAATTTGATTATATATACTTGATCATATTATAAACCCATTACCACAAAAAATGAGTTTTGGGCCTTTATTGAGCATACAAATATACATCTTTAAACTAAATGCTCATTTTTCGTTTCTTGTGTGAATAGCCACTTGGTTTCTTACGACTCTAGAACTTGCCATGACGATACATTCCCGGTCCTTATCAACTTAAAACTCAAGTAAGTAAATGATGGAAGCATTAGGACTAACCCCTTTTTCTTTTCAACACCATTATTTTTCAATTTTTTTCACCCACCCAAAATCCCCCTAGTTAACCCCTTTGAGCCTAAACCTTTTCATTTCTAAACCCACAAAACAAACACCCTTTACCCACCAAAACCTTTTCTTTTAAACCCTTTTGTTTTAGTAAAAAGCTCGGTTTTCTTGTGACAATTCCTTATTAAAAAAAAAAAGAAGAAGTCTAGCAATAAACAAACAAGTTCCTCAAAGAAACTTTCTTTGAAAGTGCTTTGTTCGAATAAAATGTCACAAAAACAAAAACTTTTACGACGACCGACGCTTTTTACGCTTTTAGCCATTTTACTAACCACTAACCCAAAACCACCTACCTTTAACCCAAGCCTAACCCTTTCCCAAGTCCTCTTGATATTTACAAAGGTTTATAGTTAAAAAGGAGGAGGATCGATTGCTTGGCAAGCTTATGGTAGGAGTAAGTTCCATGTCGGTCTCGAGTGTTTCACAAAAATACATATTCGGCCGATTGTTGAGTGATCTCCCGTGAGGTATGTGAACTTGTATATAAATGGAATTTTAAAGAGGCATATTATGCCCAAATAAGTATTTTTTCTTATGAAACATTCTAAATTAATCATAACGAATAGGATTGTAAATAGCATAAAAATAAAACCCAATAAAGATCTTGGATTCCTGACACTCAAGACAAGCCCAAAACTTCTCTTCTACCCATTCCATTTGGGCGTGTAGGCCACATTATAACGAGTTTTGCTTGAGGACAAGCAAAGATTCAAGTGTGGGGGTATTTGATGTGTGTAAAATGCAACATATAAATTACATCAAATAAGGCATAAAACTAACCATTTTTTAGTACTAATGTTGGAAAAAGTGTGCTTTTGTCTTCCTTTTGTATTTTCAGGACTAAATGAGCGTAATTGAACAAAAGGAACAAATATGCAGCCAAATCCAACATAAATACAAGAAAAGGAATAAACGTGGCATGCCCGACCCCTCGACAGCATCTTCCCAAGCAAAAACAAAGGAACAGAAGGCTGATCACGGCCCCATGCCCAGCGGACACGGGAGCGTGGCCAGGCACCTGCAGAAAAGACAAAATCATAGAAGCTTCTATTCCCAGCATGGGGGGGGGTGCCCAGCTCAACACGGGCCGTGGTCAACGCTAAGATTCGCAAAATCTTGCAAATCTTGATAGTACAGATTCGCTTCAGCACACGACGCCGTGCCCAATGAACACGGGGGCGTGTGGAGTGATGTGTGTAAAATGCAACATATAAATGACATCAAATAAGGCATAAAACTAACCCTTTTTTAGTACTAATGTTGGAAAAAATATACTTTTGTCTTCCTTTTGTATTTTCAGGACTAAATGAGCGTAAATGAACAAAAGGAACAAATATGCAGCAAATTCTAACATAATTACAAGAAAAGGAACAAACGTGGCATGCCCGACCCCTCGACAGCATCTTCCTAAGCAAAAACTAGAAAACAGAAGGCTGACCATGGCCCCATGCCCAGCGGACACGGGGGCGTGGCCAGTTGTCTGCAGAAAAGACAAAGCTATAGAAGTTTCTATTCCTGACACGGGGGCGTGCCCAGCTCAACACGGGGCCATGGTCAACGCTAAGATTCGCAGAATCCAAGCAAATCTTGATAGTACAGATACGCTTCTGCACACGGGGCCGTGCCCAGCGGACAGGGGGGGTGTGTGGAGCTAATGCATACAAATTGCAATTAATGAAGAAAGAGAAAGTGGATGGACACGGGGCTGTGTCCGGGCTTCTGTGCAGGCTATAAATAGTGGTGCTTGGTTCACTTCAAAGGCATCTCTTGGCAAACCACCTCTCTCCCACTTCACCCACACTGCACCACCACTACAACCCACATCCACCACCATCATCCATCATCCATCATAGAGTGTGTGTAGTAGTCTTGGGATCCAAGATTGATAGTAAGAGTTCTTGACAATCAAAGGCCATGTTTGCCTAAGTCTCTTACATCACTTGGTGAAGACAAGCATTTAGCGTAATACTTTTGATTTTTAATCTTTTCGCACTTTTTATTTGGTTTTGTATTAATGAATTTAATAACTAGTTTCTTATGTTGAAGGTAAAACTTCCTTATCATTTGTTCTTGGTGTCTTGGCGTTATTTTACTATCTATATAAAATAAAAGATTTACACCATTCATATCTCTACGGTCTATATAGAGATTTGTTGGCTACCTGGTCGGAGGTTAAGGGAATGGTTTGGTAAGGTTCTTGCCTTGTTCAGTGTATAGATCCTGCAAGGACCTGGGTCAAGCTTACTAGGACCTCCTTCAATACCCACTGGTATTGGATGGCAGGGGTGCGAATAGCTTGATCCCCTTATATGTAAACTACTATTAATACATTAACCTGGCTACTTGGGATTGTATCTCTGCTGACTCAAACCACTTAGCCGAGGGTAACGTCACCTTCAAAAGAGGGGCCTACCACATTACGCATTAATAAATTAATTAATTATCTTTCAATATTCTGACCCTTTAGGATTGTATCCTTTTTCAGAATTTAATGAATAATCCAAACCCATATTACCCACAATTTGAACCTGCTCATGCTGCCTTTCCACCCATGAACCCCGAGTTTCAAAAGAGGGGATTACCACACTGTCACACTTTAGTGTGGGTTACGGAAACCAATAAAATACGGGACGCTTCTGATGTAGATAGTTACATTACTGCTGAATTCCCAGATCCAAATTCTGAGCCTGTTTTGTATAAGACAATTGCTGAATGCATGATTCATTGCGCAGGAATTCGATAGGTATTGGTTCAGTTTATTATGGTATCGAAACGATACTAACACTTGTTATAGCAACTGAAAGATAAAACCCAAAAAACTCATGATATGCCCAAATGGATATGGACACGTGTTTACATCTATATTTGGAAAACCAGAAAAGTGAATATCTTGTTTAATTGGAATCGACGTGGTACCTATACTATTGGAGCGATATCAGTTCGGTTCGTCATAGTACCGACACTCGCTATAGCTTATGCTATAAAAAGTACTCTGTATCGCTACGAAAGTTGTTCGCACAGTATCGATATGGTTCGTAACGCCAAAAAAAGACTCCCTTACATTTGACCGTTAAATTTTAAATAAAACTTTTATTTGTACGTTGGTATAACTAAAATAGAAAATCATAAATGATTCATCTTGACTACCAACGCATCCCTTGGCAAACCACCTCTCTCCCACTTCAAAGGTTACACTAAAGGCGAGTCGGATCCAAGTGATTCATCTTGTCTATCTGTTTTATTTTTTTATTTTTATTTTCAGTATTTTTAGTTTTAATTTTCATTTTTAAAACCTTTTCTAAACTTTTGATTTTATTAGACGCTGAGGATAAACCGGTATTAAAAGCTCTTGTGTCCTTGTACGACCTCGGTATCTTACCAATGCTATACTACGCTCACGATGGGTGCACTTGCCCATATGTGTGTTTAGTGTTAGTAGAATATCGTTTTTTGATTTTATTATTGCATTTTCAACTAGGTTTTTTTATTGCGTTTTTTCTAAACTGAGTGTTTTTATGGCGTTTTCAACTAGGTTTTTTATGGTGTTTTTCTATACCGGGTGTTTTTATGGCAGTTTTCAACTAAGTTTTTCATTGTGTTTTTCTGGACTGTGTGTTTTTATGGCGTTTTCAACTTAATTTTTCATGGTGCTTTTCTAAACTGGGTGTTTTATGGCGTTTTCAACTGGTTATTTTTTATGGCGTTTTTCTGAACTTGGTGTTTCTATAGCGTTTTTATTGAACACTCAGTTCATGTTATTTTTTTAATTTAAAAGTATAGCAATAGTATACTCATTGGAAAGATAATAAAACACTCAATTTTATAGTGTAATTTTTTAAAAAAAATTAATCAAGTATAGAAAAGTTACGAGAGTTCGATAAAAATGGTGGAATATGCATGTGACTTGCATGTGCATGGTGTTTGGCATGTGAGTGACATATGGATGAGCCTTTTCACAATATCACCCTTAGTGTAAATTAGCATCAACACCATATGTTAACACTAAAATCGTTCTCACCATTTTCACACTTTTAAGCGTTTTCTCTAGATCATGCCCCTTTATGTGTGTGTGTATATATATATATATATATATAAACTAACAACATTTTTTGTGTATAGAGTTGTTTTACTTAATCTTTGGGGTTTTTCAAAAAAAAAAAAAAAAAACATTTTTTTTACCTTTATCCCAGTAGTATTTGATAAATTACTTTAATCCAAAACTATTTATTATTTTTTACTTTTAACCTAAAACTATCCATCTTTTACAATCTAAACTCACAACTTTTTACTTTCAACTTTGTCCCCTATACTTTTCATTCTTCGTAAATTTTTCGTTTTACGTTTCATTTTAAATTTTCCAAGTTAACACGGCACAACGTGCTGTGTGATTCAACGTTTTTACGTTTCGTTTTATGCTTCTTTCTAAATTTTGTGAGTTAAAATGACGCAACGTGCATTTGAGGTTTAGTTTTTTTTACGTCGCTTATTTTTCCGGTTTGAAAGGTTTATTGCAACGTGCGGGCCCTCGAACGACTTAGTTATTATTTTCTATGTTTTACGTTTTAGTCAAATTTCTTCGTATTAACATTCCACAACTTCGGTGTTGATGATCGGTGGCGATGGTGTGACATTGATGCTATTTTGCACATTTTTACGCCTCTGCCGCAAGACAAGGTGGTTAATACTAGTAATACATTAAACCCTAACCAGTTTACGTTCTTTCTAATACATATCACTAACGTGCTCCCTTAATCTTTACTTCGGTTTTTATTTGATTTCTACTTTTTAACCAACAGAAAATGAAACTTATAGATGTCTGCATTTAAGGACTCTAACATGGACATGTGTACGTGGAGGGGGAAGGCCCACTACATGTATTTCTCTATATATGTCTATAGAATGGTGAAAACAATATTCACCGCTTAAGTAAATTCACAACAAACCTCTCATAGAGTACAAAAGCATGAGACCAGGTGGTAATACGATGTTTAGAAAAGGTCCATGGACAGCCGAAGAAGATATGCTTCTCAAGAACTATATACAGAAATATGGCGAAGGGAAATGGCACCTGGTAGCTCTTAACGCAGGTAAACATGCCTTTTATATGTACGTTCGGTTTGTCAATATGTTTATTTCTTTGTGTTCGAGCAACAAGAGCATATCGTGTTTATGTTCATTTATTTATGCGGAACTACCGTGATCCTCTCCGCATCGGACGTGGCCGAACGGCTGCCTTCGAGGGTTTTCGGAGAATCTGTCCGAAATACCTGATGGGGAATTCAGGGTCATGTCTTGGTTTCTTGTTTTCTTTCTATTTAATTTTATGTGGAGTTCGTTTAATACTTACCATTGACTTGTACAGAATCTAATACTAATAAAAAATACTTCTAATACCACATAGCATTTTCTCCTCTAATATCACTTCTAATTAATGCCACATGACATTTTCATATTTAATTCATTAATAATATGTAAAATAGTTTTAAAACTATGACAAAAAATATACATAAATGATCTATAATTTTTAAAACTATGATTTTAGTACTTCTTAAAATACAATAGTTTAAATTACAAAGGAAAACAAAATTGTTATCCTTATTTGAGATTATCTATAAAATCAATATATGAGTTTTTCTAACATATAAATAAAAGCTAAAACAGAGCAACTAAGCAGAGGATTATCTCGCAACAAGACTATTTTTTTTTTACGAACTCGGTTTTAAAATGATAGACGGAGATAACTTACGGTTTATGATGTATTTTCAATATAATAGAGCTAAAAAATATATTAATTTCATTTTATACCCATTTGTGACATAGTCAATTAACCTTTAATAATGAAAAGATTTTATTAATCATATATAAACTTTTAACTTATATTATAACTTTACAAATACTAATTATTAATTAAATTTGCATAACAATTATTAGTAAGAATAACAAATATAATTTATGTCATACCAATAAAATTAGCTTTTTACCGAGAAAGAGAAAAAGAACAAATTAAATAATGAATTTTGTAAACAGAATTGAGGTGTTAGAGATTTAGTTTAAATAAAAGTTATATTTAAAAGATACACAATGATAAAAATTATATTTATTTATACATTGTTATATGTAACGTAATACATAATTTCATTCATATTAATAATATATAAATTTGTTTACATGTTTTCCAGTATTCAACATTTGTAATACACAACTATTATGGTATTTTTAGCAATACTAATTAAGATGGGCCAGTTTTTGTGATAAATTCAAGTTAGTTGTGTGAACCATTATATTGTAATAGAAATTCGTTTATATAAAGTTTTGTTACAAATTAACATAGGTCGTTAGTAATATAAAGTTTTTTAAAGATTATATAACTATATCATTTATATTGTAAAAACTCGTATAATACGCGGGTTTATAAACTAGTACTTATAATAACTTGTACATAATACTTATAATATTTTTATACGATAATTTGATTTGTAAGAGAGTATTTGTTTATTATAGCAACTTAATTAGTTTTATAAGTAATTTCATTTATTATGAAAAAGATTGGTTATAATGAAATAAATACAATAAGTGTCATGTTTGACAAATGACAATGATGTGGCATTTGAGATTAAAAAAAGGGAGTTAATATTCATACACATCTCTCCTCTATCTCTCTCTATACATACACATATATATATATATAGAGATATAATGAAAAATGATGTGAAAATAAGATTTAGGAATGTGAGAATAGTGGAAGCCTTACAAAAGGTGTTTTTAAGGTTGAGTTGAAATCTGTTCTCACCCGTTTGTAGCTGTAGCTATTATAATTGTGTGTGCTCTAATGTTTCTTTGTAATTACAGGCGTAAATCGATGTAGAAAAAGTTGTAGGTTGCGATGGGTAAATTATCTTCGCCCGAATATTAAACGAGGAGAATTTCAGGAAGATGAAGTTGACCTCATACTTAGGCTTCACAAGCTTCTTGGTAACAGGTGAGGTAAATCCACTACCTAATAAATGAATACAAAGTCGCACACATATTATCACCATATTTTATTTCACAAATTTTCTGGCTTAAATTCCTTTATGACCCTAAATAAATAAATGTTATATAAACTTGTTAAAAATAGCTTAATCCAATTTTAATATTTTTTTTATTTTTTACCCCTTGTGACATAATAAATTAACCATCAATCAGGAAAATATTTTATTCATCATATATAAAGCGTTAACATAGATCATAATTTTATAATAAATAATTATTAATTAGATCCGCATAACAAATATTAATAAGAATAGTATATTTAATTTATAACATACCAACAAATTATTTGGTCCGTTAAATAAAAGTTATATTGAAAATATACACAATAATAAAAAATATGATTATTTATATACAGATTATATATAATGTAATATGTAATTTTTTTCATATGGATGACACATACACACACATATATATAATGAGAACCACCTTTAGTTTTGAGAATCATCAAGAAATAACTAGCGACTCGGATTTTTTAATACATATGTTTTTGTAAAATTTTAATTTACAATTGTGCAAAAGATGATTGTCAGTCTCGCGCATGAGGATCAATAGACAACACTAAAAAAGTAGGGAACCCTGAAACAGTTAATTTAACGTGTAAATAAATCATAAAAATTCAATTCAAAATACTAAATATATTTTTTGTGAAAGTTTTTTTCATAGATTTTGCATATAAGAATATGTAGAAATTATTCCCACATAAAAATCATTTTTGTAAAAAACTTACCTATTATAACTGATTTTTAAGTATTGTTTTTTAATTTTTATTAAACATTTTTCTACGTGTATTATGCAAAATCTCCAAAAACATGATTTTTTATGAATACTTTTATATGTTAAA